>OZ007577.1:49453882-49501382 GCA_963931925.1 Onchidella celtica | reverse complement strand
GAGAGAGAGAGAGACAGAGAGAGAGAGACAGACAGACAGACAGACTGACAGACAGATAGACAGACAAAAAGAGAGGCAGAGAGAGAGAGACGTGGAGAGAGAATGGGGCAGAGAAAGAGAATTGCAGGGAGATTGAGACAAAGAGAGGAGAGAAGATAGAGAAATACAAGGAGACTGAATGTGAGAGAGCCAAAGAGGAGGAGAGATAGAGAGACAGACAGACAGACAGTCACATACACAGAATGACAGACAGAAACAAAAGAGTAAGAATGGGAATATGAACCCTAGACCATCAGCTTACAAGGCAACTGCTTTGGGACTGAATTCTTGCTCATCAGATAGAACTGTCAACATCGACAACAATAACAACAACAACAATAATACAAAAACAAGATTATCAATGAAATTTTAACTTTTATTATCAAGCACAAAAACCGGGACAAAAAGTTTCATAAGCACGAGATCATTAGCGATAGAAGTTTTTACTCGAGACATTATTACACAGCCATCGCCTACGATCACAGACATGCTAAAAACACCGTCCAGTGCACGCTCATTTGTACCAATGACGTCATCAAGGACACAACTCATGTAAAATGAGAAACGGGAAAGAAAAGAAAAGAAAATGCTTAACTAATCCTCTCAGATCTGCGTATCAAGACCAGGCGGTTGCTAAAGGACCGTAGACTACTACAAAGCCAAATAGAGAAAATGTAAATCTAGCTCTGATCTCTTGGCCGCTTACACCCGTTTCGACGCATTCCTCGGCAATGGAAGATACCTTTGCTAACACAAGATTTCGAGTGTTCAGTCCTTTATTTTAGGCGGTTCGCTTCTTTAGGCATTTGTTCTTTACTTTTCTTATTGTCATTTTTCTAGTTCTAGTTTCTGTGTGTTTTTGTGGTAGGGATTATTTTTTTTTAGAATTTTGGCCGGATCTTCTCGACTTTCACCTGCCGAGGTATCTTTAACGCCTTTAAGTGAAATTAACAATTAACGTAATTTCAGGTGCAGGCCGGCTTTCAGTGGAACCTAGATCAGCCATTTGATTGGAAGGCGTAAGTATAAGCGTGGGGCAATTTCACCGTGTGTAATTTGTACTTGTCAACACTAAGCGTGGAAATTCCCCTGGAAAAACATATCATTTCGCAAGCCGCACAAACAAAACAAAAAGTGTGAGTCATTTATCGACGACCCTCCTGAGGACGAATGTGTCTATGGTCAGTAGACAAACACAAAGCAGGCCAGAGTTTGTCAATAGACGAAAACGAAAAAAAGTGTCTGTTGGCTGTATTACACTGTTTGATTTCTGAGCACTAATATAACTATGTTGGAACCTTAGGGAAGTTACAGGCTGGAGATGAACTGTGGTTTTTGTTCTTTGAAAGGTAGTAAAGGCAAGAATGAGGGAACAAGCAAGAGGAGATGGAGAGAGAGAGAGAGAAGGAGAGAGAGAGGGCTAGAGGGAGAGAGAGAGAGAGAGAGCTAGAGGGGGAGAGAGAGAGAGAGAGAGAGAGAAAGAGAGAGAGAGAGAGAGGGAGAGAGAGAAAGAGAGAGAGAGCTAGAGGAGGAGAGAGAGAGAGAGAGAGAGGGAGAGAGAGAGAGAGCCAACGCCAAACAAAAGAAGGAAACAGCCCGATGGAGAGCTCTTTTGAGGGCTGGTAAGCAAACAGAAGAAAGAAATCAAGCAAGAAGGAAAGAAAAGGAACAACTCCAAGAACAGGACAGACGCACCCAAATGGAAGCCCTTTTGAGGGCGAGCAAAGCCGGCGCGAAGACAACAACAAAAACAATTTTTTAAAAAAGCAACAAGAACAGCAACAGGAAAAAGTGAGGTGCACATGCCCAGAGCAGAGATAGCAGAGATCCTTCTAACAGAAAGACCCTAAATAAAAAGAGACAGACAGACAGACAGACAAACAGACAAACAATATAGTTGACGGTCGAAGTTGTTGGCATGCGCATCAAGATGTGAAGCAGAGACAAAATATTGCAAAAAAAAAAAAAGGTTGTTTGTGGCAAAGCCTGGCTTAACCTTTTCCTTTCACCGTATTATTTTGACCAAGCAAGAAGTGGGCAATTTATTCACAAAGAAAGATAGATGTCATCAATGACTATAAAAATACCAGACGTCTGAAGGTGAAAAAAAAAAGACAAAAAAGAATTTGAGGCCAATCTACAATGCTGTGACAATGGACGATACATAAAAGACCCTTTTGACATGCAAGTAAGCTCATGCTTCCATTTCAGCATAATTATTAAACTGTTGGATTATGATCATAATGTGCAAAACGAATCAAGGGTCCCTGCGAAATACCAATTCAAATTTTTAGACAACAAAGTCCTATCACAGACAGTCACCATTCTAATGGCTGTGCCCCTGTACAAGGCAAGCGGGTAGAGAGTTGATACCAAAAGTATGAATAGTGTAAATGAATGGAAGAAAGGGAGATGGTGCCGGGTTCGAATCCTGGTTGGTGCAGGCATGTTGGAATTTTGGGATTTTTTTCATATTTTCCTGTTCCTAATCCTAGGGTAGGTAGGATCGAGCACCTAGTCTTCTCGGATAGGAAAAAAATTCGGAGGGGTCGTATGCACGTTGCGCACGTTAAAGAGACCTTGGCATTTGGAAATAGAAAAGAGCAGGCTGAACAGGCCGCTGCCCGGGAAAATTATAAAAAGAACTGACCCGTCCCACAACAAGAGAAATCAAATCAAGAAAAGTGAGGTGTAAATGCCAAGGGCAGCGAATCTACTAAAATAAAGACCTAAACACAGGAAGGAAATGCGGGTAAAAAATGACAAAAAATCAAGCGTTCATACTTTACGGATGGCCCCTAAGTGACCTCCCATTGAACTGATATCCAATCACAATTCAGGAAAACTGAATTTCAGTCAACAGAAAATGAAATATCGGAACGAAAATCTCTGAAACAAAACCTGAAATCTGAGAAGGACTTGGGCAGCTTATAAATACAAGATTACAGCGTCGGACATGATTAAGTGAAACAAAAAGGTTAATGGAAATTGCGGCTGGTGATAAGAAATGAAACAAAATGAGAAAGAATATTACTGACGACCATACAGTGTAATTTTTGAAAGGAAATGAACAGGCTTGAGTTTGCATTGTGAAGGAACAGATGAGGAAGATCAAATGGGGGGAACTAATGATTCTGTTTGCCGGGGTGTGTGAAGGTAATAAACGTTGAGCATGATATTTTTAGAGACCACACAGCTGAGGGTTCCCAAGCTGGGGTAAACTTAATCCCCGAGGATAAATCGTCACTGCCTTACGGTAATGACATAAATACGTCAGTCTTATGCCAAAAGGCAACTGACGGCGTAAGAGCTTACAAACGGCTCTAAATAGTTTCAATCAGCCCCAAAAATATAAACAGACCACAGTAAACAGATATGCGCACTATCTTTGGTGAAAGCACTCTCTTTCAATCTTTGTTTACCTCAGGAACCTAGATTCGCGATTTGGTGGAAGTGATATCTCTCTATAAATACACATCTCTGGTGAAACTAACCTATCACAGAGAGTATGTATTTATAGAGAGATTTCACTTCCGCCAAATCGTGAAACTAGATCGCTGCGGTAAACCAGAAATTGAAGAACTGAAAGAGACCGCCTTCACCAAAGATAGTGTGCATATTTGTTTACTGTGGTTTGTTCATATTTTGGGGCTGATGGAAACTAATTTAGAGCCGTTAGTAAGCCCTTACGCCTCGTGGAAATGCACAAACGGATATTGTTTACCGCAGCGATCTACTTTCCGCTCCATGCTGACAGTGGTTTCGCGGAGCCTCCCGGGTCTCGCAGTGCAAATCGACCAATAGTGAAACCTCTCTATACATACATACTTTCAGCCGATAATAAGTAGGGAATGTTTTATTGCCGGATTGTGTACTATTTGTGGTCG
Source organism: Onchidella celtica (assembly GCA_963931925.1). Lineage (NCBI taxonomy): Eukaryota > Metazoa > Mollusca > Gastropoda > Systellommatophora > Onchidiidae > Onchidella > Onchidella celtica. Next base: position 49,497,456 of record OZ007577.1, on the reverse strand, counting down.
AGAAGAACAATTAGTATTCACAACTTGAACACCCATTGGGACTAGGAGATCTTGATGGGTGGGTATTAATGAGGATATTTGACCGTACGCAAGCTTATCATACAACCAAGTGGATGAAAACAGTGCAAATGGGGCTTATTTTACCGCATCCTCTTTGTTGAGTTGCCCAAGGTTGGATGATGAAATGGATGTGAGGAAATAGTTCTTTGTTCCTGCGCCAAAGGAACATATATTTAGATGGCGCAGTAGCCCAGTGGTTAGTATGCTGGACCTAGGTGAGAGAGGTGCTGCGTTCGAATCCTGCTCGGGACGGAGTCTGTTCTAAGTAATTTCCCGCTGTGTTTTACGTATGAGGATTTGCCGGAGATTAAACATCGTCCATAAAATAGCCACAATATTCTGGGGGAAAAAACCTTCTCTATTCTCATGCTGAACGGCTTAATTACAGTTCTTGTCTAAGTCACAACAATGGGATATTGAGAAGAAAAAAAAAACAAACCCACACGTCTTTTTCTTACATCGTGCAATGATGTAACTTTCAGCTCTTTCAAGGTGCGTCGCTCAGGTAGTAACAGTCCTGGCTTAATGTACTCCAGGAGAAAAAGACAGAACTCTTGCTGATCTGTATATTATGCAAAAACGCTATCAATTGTTTTGGAGTCCAAGTAGATTTGAATGTATTAAAGCTAACCCCTTTCAATTCTAGATATACCATTTGTGGAGGTTCTCTGGCTCCCTTTCCACCCCCTCCCCCGGGGGGGGGGGCACGCATGTTCTGTTAATCCGAGCATCTTAAAGCGTCTCCCCCCACCCCCCATTCCCCCTTTTCTCATACCTCCTGTTCAGAAAGTCTGTTTTAAGATAATGATATGACTTGAAAAAGGTACAGAAGAAGTTAGCATACAGAAGAAAACCAATGAGCATTATATTTAGAATACAAATATCAGAAGTACCATTTTTTGTTTTAATCACAAGATATCATTCAGTGGCAAGCCTTTACCTACATACCTTTGCATATTTCCCTTCATCTACAGAGAATTTTCATCAGAGAGCAATATTTGCAAAGATATTGAAAAAAATACCTGTGTGGATTCGTTATGGTTTTCTAGTAGTTTTTCCCAGCATGTTCCAAAGGTAAATAGAATTTCTGGAATATCAAAATAGAAATTTGCATTTAAGAATGTTTTTTGTCGGTTTTCACAAAGCTGTGACCTCAGAACCCCAAATTTAGCACAGACTCTACTACAAACTTAGAATCGACTGTAATCTTAGAACGGATAAAATGATTAGCAAACGAATGCTGACTTTGCGCTAAAAGTTTCATTATGAGCAGTGGGGCAACAGTTTATTTATTCAAGTTCTCTTGATCTTGGACAGTTAAACTAGCAAAAAAGACATGATTAACAATTTCTTGTGCCACTTTACCTTCTTTCTTCAGCAGTAACTGGTCACACACTTTCAGCTTGGCTGCGTCACAGTTCCCAGTTAGCATATCCGAGGCGTAGGATTAACGTCAAGTTTGCATCTAGGATTGACATTGTTCCTGCGTACATCAGCTGGTTACGTTGTTTTGCTTCTTTATTTCACTCCCTCCTTTCTGAGCACTAATTTGTTTTACACTTTTAAACACATCACCTTTCTCTAGAATGAACTTTTCTAGTACCCGGTGTCCCACAAGCTTCTACTTGGACTTTACTTACCTCTTACTCAAGCAAAACAAATAGGCTGTTATAAGTTCGTTTGCACTCCAATAGTTTTGCGATTGAGGCGCGTACAAATACGTCCCTAGGCCTAAGCCGGTCCTTATCCTCAACCCTATATATCATCGAATTCATAACCCTGCCTCCTAAGTCCTTCCCTTTCAACCAAAAAAAAAAAGGAGGAAAACAAAAATAAAATCTGAAAGAATTCTGAAAAAAAAGAAAATCTGAATTCATAATTAATGAAGGCTGTTGTGAAGGAGCATTTCGAGAAGAGCTCTCTTGTCCCGGGTTCACAAAAGGCTTTAAAATACGTACCCCTAGAGCAAAAAAAAAACTTCGGGGACGTACGTACTCGTAACAATATCCTAAAAAGTAATAGTGTCCAAATGAAAATTGCATTCACTAGAAGGAAATGAAACAAGCCGAATAGCGTATTAGACATATTAGCATGAAGTGTGTGTGTTTTTAAAGGAAATAATAAATATGCCTGGGTTTGAATAGATGAAGAGAGAAGAGGAGAAGAAAATGAATCACAGGGAAGTAAAAGATACAGTTCCTACTGCTTTTTATTTGCTGGGAATAAATCGTGGATTAGCAATGTATTTAGTTGATAATTTCTGGAAGAAATCTGATTCACTCTGTAACGAACGTAGACTGTAATAGAATAGATTATTAATGAATGCAATTTGCACGGAACATGACACAGGAGAGCATGCCAGATGGAAACATAATAATGTGAAATGGTTGTTTTATTAAAGAAAAGCAAACAGCTCTGCTTACGCCTGTGCTTACGAAAGCAATATATCTTGTGTCTTGATACCTGTTATTTTATACAGAGTGATAATTTAATGCTGCACCGGAAAGTCTGTTTTTTTTCCAAATTACCGATAGACGATATAGTATTAATTTATTTGCAGAACATGTGGAAAAGTTAGAGCAGATAGATAACATCGTCTTCGCTGAGCATAATGCGAATTTGGACTTATAGTTTCAGTCGCCTATAGCAATTAGCATGCTCCACAATTATGTAAAGATGAATTCTGGTGAAAATGACGTACTTTCGCAGATTTTGTGATTGAATTGGAGTTCTCAGTGTCAGTTTTTCAACTCTCGCTCTCATGTTTATAGATTATACCGTTAAGATCACGCAAGAAGAGCTGACTGAATGAATGAACGAATGATTAAAAGAATGACTGAAATGATGAATGAATGAATGAATAAATGAGTGAGTGAATGAATGAATGAATGAATGAATGAATGAATGAATGAATGAATGAATGAATGAATGAATGAATGAATGAATGAGCAATCCATTCATCACTTCCACTACTTTGATCTGCTTTTCTCGTCGAACCACAAATCCATAATGATAATCTTTTTCAAACACTTTCATCTTTCACGGTGTGAAAGATAATATTAAATTCACCCTTTTCTACCATTCTCATTCTTTGTGGTTGGTTCAGAGCAAGAAGAGATTATTTTCATTTACACACAGAGGGAAATAATCCTTTCGACAAACTTACATTGCCAGAAAAGATAATTATATCTAGCATGAAATTGTTTGTTTTTTCCAAGCTAATAATTTCATATTTCGTCCATAATTTCATTTCCATTCTTCAAAAACAACAACAACAACACAATTATCAACAGTAATAATTATAATAAAAGAAAAGCGTCAGCAATGTTTCTGTACTTGTTGTCCCTGTTTTAATATCTAGTGTCGATGCTGATATAATTATCATTTAACTCTATGTCAAACATCAAAATTAATTAACTTGCGATCAATTCTGAGTGATCGATTGTCTCTTAGCTGCCCCCCCCCCCCCAGGACAAAAGCGAAGAAGGGGGAGGTCACTCCCACCATGTTTACAATACCGGAAGAACGATAACCGCGATTTGATTAACCTATTTCCGGACACACCTTTCATCAGCTCACAGCACACAAGAGCAGGGTTTTCAAAACGTCTGAAGCAACGGGCCCTCTCTTAACAAAGTCTAGATTTCGTGGAACCATCTTGTTTCATCTCGTATCTTTGATAGCAGTAATGTGGAATCTTCGCAGAACCCTTCGATCAGGCTCGTGGAACAGCTGGGCTCTATGGAAGTCAATTCCGTTAGAACCGCTAGACGTGTATGTCTCGGAGGAAGAGAGCTAGACTGGTGAAAGGACATGAGGGGAGGGAGGGGGAGGGGGCAAGGGGAAGGGGGCAGAGAAAGACCGCCTTGTGGTATTTACGTGAGAGCATAACGTCCGCCAGAGGGCAGCAATGTCCGCGCACGTGCCGTCCTCCCATCTGCACGGACAATTGTTGAATAATAAGCAGGCTTGAAGTTCACACTACGTCAAACCTCGTAAACACGTCCACTGCTGTCTCTGGCCGCCCGAGGGGCTATCCACAAAGTACCTGCGTGTACGCACGCTTCGTTTTTTTGGGGGGCAATTAGAGTTTAAGTTTGAGTTTGGAGAGAGCTCATCCACACGATAACTGTAACGTTGTCCTAGGAAGAAGAAAGACGATAGACGGAATATGACAGAACGATAGGACAAAAGGAGATCCTACCAGTAGCGTTCACCAAACCGCCCACATTTTGGCAATTTATGACACTTCCGACTCCATCTCACCAATGCATCTTTAAGTATATTCACGGCCTCAGTCACCATCTTGTGTGAACGTACGTAAGGCCTCAGAATATTGAATATCTGCAACGAAACTGTGATGCTTGAAAACTTTAAGAACCATTGTGCGTGGTCTATTGGACTGTTTGTGGTTAGATCTTCGTTTTTGGAGGTTCGCCGTCCTCGGCAGTTACACCTCACTTTTCTTCTTTGTATTTTTTTGTTATGGTAGGGATTCTTTTTTTTAGAACTTTGTCCGGGCAGTGGCCTGTTCGCAACGTGCGCAACCTGCACACGGGCCCTCCGAATTTTTCCTCCTTATCCGAGAAGACTAGGTGCTCGATCCTACCTACCACAGGATCAGGGACGGGAAAATATGAGAAAAAATCCCAAAATTCCAACATGCCTGCACCGACCGGGATCTGAACCCGGTATCCTCGACATGAGAGGCGAGCACATCGCCTTAGACCACCTTGTCCCCGTGTTGGATTGTTTTCTCACCAACATTTTTTTATGTATACTCCAATTTAATTTGCCTCTCCCCCCCCCCCCCCCCAACAACAACAACAACAATAACAATAACAACAAACATTTCAATTCATTGAGATAACTGAAAAGTGTACATACGCTGCCCAGACCCTCCTACCGGTCTTCCATGTACGCTTTTCGTACACTGTCATCTCTCCCTTCCTCCCCCGGTGGGACTTACTTTATGTCTCCCTCCGCCCCCCCCCCCCCGCCCCGCCCACATCCTTTTTTTTCAGCAAGACAAACCGGCCCGCTAAAGCTATGTAGTCGTTCCATATTCTCACATTCTCTCATTCTAGCTTGAAAAAAAAATAAAAATATTTGTTCATTTTGAATGTCTAGAATTTATTTCATGGTTTTTCCTGCTTTTCCTGCAATAACATTTTCTTCTTGTTTTAAATGAAAAAAAAATAAAAAATGAAATCCATGCCTCTTTTCTTAAGAACATCCTCGCGCCATTTGCACGTCAGCAAGACGTGCTCTTTCACCGACACAACAAGGGACTTTAATTTACAACCGGCGTCTCGATAGAAAGCAACTTCTCTGGGAGTTGTCTTTTCTTGACATCATTGACATAAGATTTTTAAGAACTTAATTATAGGTTGTTTTTCTTTTTTTAAATATTTCCTCACCATCATTAAGATTTGAGTGCCAAACTCATTAGCACAGGCCGTTTAAGAGAAATGAGAAAGAATTCCTTTCAAATGATAATAATAATTATGTATTTAGACGCTTTAAAACAAAGTACTCTAAAGAAATATGCCCACTTTTGCAGCGAGTGGAAAAGGCCACAAAATACTGAACAGTACGTGCACTGTGACATTACAGAGCTGCTTTACGTCTTCGTCACAATTGGGCAAAAAGAAAAGGTTGTATGTTGCAAAGCCCCGCGTGAGAAATAAAACCCAAACAATACAAAGCAAACTAAAGAGAAGACAGAAAATACACAAATTTTCAGCTTTCGCCTTTGTCAAGTGAAAAAAACGAACAATAAAAGACTTCAACAGGAACGAAGTGAAACAGTTTACTTAGCTGCGATTCTTGTTTAGCCCTGCTGCGATCCCACAGTTTTTCTCAGTTTTTATGATATTTAGATCTTCGTATCCCTTATTGTGCGCGATCATTTCCTATGACGTTAAACTCAATCTCCAGTGTTTGAACCCTGCTGCCCTCTTAAGAGGACAAATTTTTTCCGGATACAATTTCCCTGCTGCCCGATTTAGAGGGCTGATACCTTTACCTTTTGCAAGACGCGTCAGCACTGCCGGGTGGCCTCGCAGGCTTTTTGTCAAAATACTGACGTGGGCATGCCACATATTCGTACACTTGCCTTCACTTTCCTTCCTACTAAGTTTGTTTGGTGTTTTTGTCCCCCGAGGACCACATATCGATGGTGTCGGGCGCAAACCAGCAAAGTCAAGATGAGCAAATGTTACAGGAGGAACAAAAAGTTGCGGACAACACAAAAAAGGAAAATGTACTTGGCTGGTTTGATCACGTGTCTATTTTGAATATTTCTGTTGAATCATGGTAAGAGCTATTTTTACAGATGATGCCTCGTCCCAATCTTCATAAATTGGTATTATAAAAAGAAATATGAAATTTTCGGACTTAGCTGGTTTGCGCCCGACACCATCGACATGAAACAGGGCAATTGTGGCCAGGAGCCCAGGGGTATAGGCATGTAAGGGTTAGGCCGCCAGTGTTCAAAGGGTTAAATTCCATTGACCCGATTTGTCCTATCAGTGTTACTAACCCTATGCGACTGTGATTATTGAGTGTTTTTTTTTTTTGTTTTTTTTTAAAGGAAGTGCTTAAATAGGAAGAGTTGTTATTATTTACATAACATTGTTTTGTTATCTTGAGAAACGAAAGAGCATAAAATGTTTCACCGTGGTCGCTAACCAACGAAAGGTAATCCCAAAACAATTTTGCTATTTGAGTCTAACTAAAAAAAAAAAAAAAAGAAATTAAGACTAATTAAAATATACATGGTCATAATAACACAAATTGTGGTATAACAGATTACCATAATTTTCCTCACAATCTTACACATTAAAGTGTGTCTTGTTCACAGTGGGCGAGATCAAAGCCAATTTTCTCATTCTATTGACGTTTATCACTTGAATTTTTCAATATTTGTTTTTAATAATACGGTCAAAGTATTATTTTTAACACAGCTCAAAGAAACGAACTCAAAATCAGGCTACAGTCTTACAAACAAAAAAATCAGTTCTATAACGTTTAGTATGAATTATGAGCCTATGCAAAATTCCAAATACATGTAACAACTGACAGTTTCTGGGAACAATAATACTGAACCCATTCATTCCAAAAAAGACGCTCTATAAATTAAATAACTGTCCATATCGTCACACTTTTGAGGGATAATAAACAAACGGTCCTTTCAGGGCTGAGCAGTAGAGGAAGAAGAAGAGGAGGAAAAAGGTCGCCGGAGAAGAAATCCTTGAAACAAGAAACAACAGAAGAAAAACCAAACAGCAGCAACAACAACAACCCACACACATACACACACAAAAGGAATAAATGCCAAGGACAGACATCCTCCTGGAACAAAGACCTCAGATCATCGATTCACTTTTCTTTCCTGAAAACCAGATTGCCTGAATTGTCTTGCCAGAGACACAGGGCCAGCAGACATGAATGTGCAGTGGAGGGAGTGTTCATTTTCAAAGTCTGAGAACCTCTGGTGTCGATCCAGCGTAAAGAATCGGTAAGGACAGTCTTAGACGATGTCCTGCGTCAACCACCCACGAGATTGGTAGCCCTGACTGAACTTAGCAGGCAAACAGGATGTGGGTGAGACTGGACAGAGGCCGGGAGATAAACAAGATAGAGCAGTGAGATCACTGGGACCAGGGTTTTCAACTTTTCACGACCGTTAGTTCTTGTTTGTTCCAACTTACTGCAGTTTTTGCACATCTGAGAAATTCGACATTAACCGTTTGCAGCTTTAGTATTATGATAAGGAATTTGAATAAATCGGAACTGTGGAACAGCTTGATAAGTGCCACAGCCATTTTAAACAAATGTCAAAGTGTGCATTTTCTACATACTACAAGATCTCCAGTTTTCCAGAAATACAGACAGAACTAACAAGAACTGAGGACGCGTTTTTTCATTCTAGTTTCCTCTTTGGTTTTGTTTCTGTTCATTAATTTTTTGTCATTTTCGGTGCACTAATGCTATATCACAGCCAGATTTAAACCTAGGACCTCTCGTACCGGGGGCACGCCACACTACTGCACCATATCAGTGTACCTTATGTACATTTTGGGTTAGAAGACCAAAGTGACAGAGAGACTAACACATAGATAGATAGACAGATACTGAGCCAGACATGCAGACAGACAGATAGATAGATAGATAGATAGATAGATAGATAGATAGATAGATAGATAGATAGATGGATAGATAGATAGATAGATAGATAGATAGATAGATAGATAGATAGATAGATAGATAGATAGATAGATAGATAGATAGATAGATAGGTAGATAGATAGATAGATAGATAGATAGACAGACAGACAGATAGGTAGATAGATAGATAGATAGATAGATAGATAGATAGATAGATAGATAGATAGATAGATAGCCAGATAGATAGATAGATAGATAGATAGATAGATAGATAGATAGATAGATAGATAGATAGATAGATAGATAGATAGATAGACAGACAGACAGATAGATAGATAGATAGATAGATAGATAGATAGATAGATAGATAGACAGACAGACAGACAGACAGACAGACAGACAGACAGACAGACAGACAGACAGATAGATAGATAGATAGATAGATAGATAGATAGATAGATAGATAGATAGACAGACAGACAGACAGACAGACAGACAGACAGATAGATAGATAGATAGATAGATAGATAGATAGATAGATAGATAGATAGATAGATAGATAGATAGATAGATAGATAGATAGATAGATAGATAGATAGATAGATAGATAGATAGATAGATAGAATGGACGAACACACAATAGGCTATACATCTCGTAAAATAAAATGCTCTAGTTTTGTTTTTCACAATCATTTTCTCGTTCTAGATCCATAATCCAGTGACAATTCCTGTCAATCATTTCCATTTGAATGTAGAGCACATTTTGCAATAATTCTATTTTCTGTTTTATTTCACTTTATTTTATTTCATCTTATTACATTTTTTTTTTTTTGTGCTTAAATCTCATTTCACTTTTAATACAAATTCTATCTGTCATTCTATTTCACAGCAGAAGACAGATTTCTTTCTTTTCTTTTCTATTTCTTTTCTATTCCGTTCCACTTATTCGGGATCAGATGGAAATTATTTAATTTTTTCTCTCCTTATTTCTTTTTATTTCATCTTAATTTCATTTTTAACAAAATAATGGAGAAAAAAAATTACCAAGGCCACTAAATAACGACAAAACCAATCGAGAGGCCTAACTGGTTTATCTTTCACAGACCTCCCTGCTATCAGTGACTCTCTACTCACGTTGGTATCTCAGTCGCCCCCCCCCTCATCACTCCCTCCCACACACACACACACACACACACAGATACGCACAAACACGCACTCACAAGAGGGAAGGAGGCTGGACAAGTCTCTGTGACAGCCCTACAGCTCAAAACGAAGGACGTGGAAGATTAAAGTCAAACAGAGGGGCCAAGTGGGGTAAATTTTCGGCTTCTCTAAGAATGAGGTCAAGTTTTTTCATTTCATGTACCCCCTGCCTTATTTATCCTTTTTCTTTCATTTTATACCTTCTTCGGTCTCTTTCACCGAATATTGTACTGACTTCCTGTAATCAGTTCTCTGCGACCAAAAGCATATTGATTGACTCAGCAATACATCTCAGGAAGAGCTCTTGCCACGGTTCGCTGCACAGAAAAGTAGGACAGATCTGGATTAATATCGTACGGCGCCTTCTTAATCACGGACATCAGAAATAGAGGTCACATAACTATGTGATACACTTTCTTCTTCTTCTTCTTTCGTTCACCAACCTAAATCTGCAGATTTGTTCTTTTAAGAAAATCTACGGTTTTCTGCAGTTCTGACAGAGCACCATAGAGTTTGATATTCAGGTCGGTGGGTTGGGGCCAACACGTTTCTAAAGAAAATGGAAAAAATATGGCGAAAAAGACATGAAAAAAATGGGGAAAGGAAAAGAGTCTAAACGGGCGTTGACTTATGCCATTTTTTTGTTTTTGTTTTGGAAGTTGAATATTCAAGACTGAGTGATATAAACTTTGTATCATTCCTGTAAAAGAAATCACAATCGATGCTTTTACCACCACCACCAACAACAACAAAGGGTGTGTATTTCAGCATAATTTTTATACCTGGATAAAATTGTGTGCGGACTTAATAAAATGTCCGACACCGTGAAGCATTATTTTCTCTGACTGACCATTCCCGCTATGTGGCCAGGTTGAAATCAGTTTGAGCTATGGATGTTATTAGAAGGACAGTTTTAGTGTTAAAATCTCAGTTCAGGCCAAGATTAGGGCAAGCTATTTAGCTACAGCAACCCATTTTCTTAGCGATGTCACCACTTTAACGTTTTTAGAAGCTGGCCAGAAGTTGGTAACAAAATTCTGACGTGAAAATTTTGTCTACCATGCCCGAATTGCCGCTTTTACGAAAGGACCTCTGTGGAAGATTGCTATTTACAGAAGATCACAGCCACAGGCTTTTGTGCGTTTGTCAAATGAACAAAAATTTCGGTTGTAACGGTCCAGGTCGGGTAACAGCGCATCATCATCATCATTGCCTTTCTCACCCTGGATCAGGGTATAGGCCACCAACAAACACTTTCCATCCCTCTCTATCATGGGCCAGCCTCTTTACATTATTCCAAGTCTTTCCGCTTCGTTGCACATCATTTTCTCTGGCTCTTGTCCACGTTCCGCGCGGCCTTCCTCTTGATCTCTTGCCCTGGGGATTCCAATCCAATACCTTCTTCGTGATGCTGTTTCCTGGCCTCCTGAGAGTGTGGCCGATCCATCTCCATCGCCTCCTACCAATTTCCTCTCTGACTGGGCTCTGTCTTGTTCTTTTCCATACAATTTCATTGCTGACCTTGTCTGTCCATCTGATCTTAAGTAGCTTCCTCAAACATCTGTTGATGAAAACTTGGATTCTCTTTATGCAGGCCTGGGACGCATTCCAAGTCTCACATCCATACAACAGGACTGACTTCACGTTCGAGTTGAATATCCTCAGCTTTGTTTTTAGAGATATATCCTTGGTTCTCCAAATCTTGCTTAAGGACGTGAAAGCTGCCTGTGCCTTTCCAATTCGTGCTTTGACTTCTGCCTCTGTTCCTCCCTTATTGTCAATGATACTACCAAGATAGCAGAAGGACTCTACATCTTCCAGTGGTTGATCTCCTACTCTGACTTGTGCGCTTGGGAGTGCAACAATTTTTAGGACCTTCGACTTCGCAGGATGTATCCTCAATCCAATAGATTCTGAAATTTTGTTTAGAGCTGTAGTCTTTGCTTGCATCTGGTCGTGTGTGTGCGACAATAGTGCCAAGACATCTGCAAAATCTAGATCGTCCAGCTGTGTCCATGGGGTCCATTGTATGCCATTTCTTCCTCCACTGGTGGTTTCTTTCATAAGCCAATCAATCACCAGGACAAACAGAAATGGGGACAGCAAACAACCCTGCCTAACACCAGTCTTGATATCAAAGCTGTCAGTAAGCTCGCCATCGTGTACGACTCTGCAACTTGTCCCGTCGTACATGCTCTTGATAAGGTTCACCATCTTCTCTGGGATTCCATAATGTCTCAATATTCTCCACAGTGTTTCTCTATCGATGCTATCAAAGGCCTTCTCGTAGTCAAGGAAGTTCACTATCAGTTGGGAGTTCCACTCTAGCGACTGCTCTACTATGATTCTCAGCGTGGCGATCTGGTCGGTGGTTGATCGGTTACTCCTGAAACCAGCTTGCTCCTCACGAAGTTTTGGGTCTGTTGCATTCTGTATTCGCTTGAGAAGAATCCGATTGAAAACCTTTCCTGGGATGGAGAGAAGTGTGATTCCTCTGTAGTTACTACAATTGCTGAGGTCCCCTTTTTTTGGAAGCTTCACGAGGTGTCCTTCCTTCCAGTCCTTTGGAAACTTGCCTCCGATCCAAATCCTCGAGAATAGTGAGTGCAGACCCTCTGCAGCCCCAGCAGCATCTGCCTTCAGCGCCTCTGGTGGGATCTGATCTGGTCCAGCTGCCTTGCCTCGATTTAACTGCTTTATGGCATCATTAATCTCTGCTTTAGTCGGAGGGTCGCAACTGATCGGTAAATCATTTCTTGCGGGTAGAATGTCGGGTGGGTTGCTTGGTGGAGGTCCGTTCAAGAGGCTGTTAAAATGTTCTATCCATCTTTTTGCCTGAGCTTCCTTTCCAAAAATAGCCTTCCTGTTGTAATCCTTGACAGGAACTTCAGGTTTTCCATATTTTCCAGCAAGAGTCTTTGTAGTCTGGTAGAGGATCCTCATGTGTCCTCCTGTTGCTGCCTTCTCTGCTTGCTCTGCTAACATTCCTATGAACTCCTCTTTGTCTTTTTTAATTGATTTTTTGACCTCTTTAGCTGTTGCCCGGTACTCTTCCTGGTTACCAACTCTTGAGCTTCTTGTACGACTTGCATTTACCTGTTCTTTTAGGTCTCTTCTTATCCTTATCAAGTCCAGTGATTTTTGACTGATCCATTCCTTGTGTTCCACTTTCTTTTCCCCAAGAACATCCTGACATGTCGATGTAAAGACTCCTTTTACCTTAGCCCAGTGAGTCTCCAAATCTACTGTCTCTTCGAGGTCAACAAGGGGTTTGAATCTATTCCTCAGCGTCAGCTGGAACTCTTCCTTCTTGTCTCCATCCAGAAGGCTCACTTGAAACTTTCTTCTCTTTGTTCCTGCTCTGGTACCTTGTTTCTTGAGGCGGAGTTTGAGTCTTGCCAGCAGCATGTGATGGTCAGATCCAACATCAGCTCCTCTCTGTACTATGACATCCTCCAGTGAGCGTCTGAAACGTCGGGTGATGCAGAAGTGGTCAATCTGGTTTTCAGTTACTCCATCCGGTGAAATCCAAGTGGCCTTATGGATCCTCTTGTGTGGGAATACTGAACCTCCAATCACATAGCTGTTAAATGCGCAGAAACTTGCAAACCGCTCTCCATTCTCATTCATTTGTCCCAAACCATTGCACCCCATAATGTCCTCATACCCTGTATTGTCCTGTCCTATCTTGGCATTGACGTCTCCCATTATAATGTTCACATCTTTTCTTGGCAATGTGTCAACTATTTCCTGAAGCTGGTTGTAGAAATCGTCCTTGTCCTCATCGGTTGCTTCATTTGTTGGGGCGTATATCTGCACAATGTTCATGTTGATGTTCTTGTTCTTTGTAGTAAATGATGCCAATATAATTCTCTTTCCGTAGGGTTCCCATCCCCTCAGTGACCTCTGGGCGTGCTTGCTCAAGATGATCGCTACTCCTTCTGTATGCTTTTTGTCCTCCCTTCCAGAATACAAAATCTTTTCCCCAGAATTAAGTTGTTTCAGTCCGGACTGTATCCAGCGGGTCTCGCTAACTCCAAGTATGTGCAGTCTGTATCGCCTCATCTCCATTGTAACCTGGGCACTCTTTCCTGCTTCATACATGGAGCGGACATTCCACGACGCAATCCGGAGTGACTTGTTTGATGAAGGAGCAGTCAGGCCAGTGGAGTCCTTTCGGCTTTGTCCATTGTCCTTCATTGAATCTACAGGTGCAGATGCTCCCCCTTCTCCCAAGATAAAAGACTGATTTAAAGTAACAGCGCAGGCTCGTCGGAATTAGCATGTGGCTCGTCCTCCTTGCCAGGGTATCACCCGAGACACAGGACATCGAGACGGACCAATTCATCATTTTCCATCCGCCGGCTTGTGCGCGTACCATCCATTTCAACAATGTAACAATTCGCACCACACCCCCTTCATAATTGAACGAAAAAGACTAGTACCACAGAGCTCTGTGAGTAGTACTCACCGTGTTTAAACGCGCACAAGCTATGGACATAATAATATAATGAAAGAAGGAATGGTCTGTCACGAGTGGAGTGAGCGATAGTTAATAATTACGGGGGGAAAGGAGGAGAGTAAAATTAACGCACGGAGACAGGGAAGAAAAGTCGTGCATGTCATGAGTGGGGGGTCTGAAGGAGGCGAAAGCGCTGTATAACTATCACTGCAAGTTAGAAGGTCCTAGGGATCGGACCTGTGAATAAAAGCCCATCGGGCGGACATAAAGGGGAAGCAGTCGAGAAGACTAGTGAGAGTCTTTCCAGTTATGACTGGTATGTAGAACGTTGATTGATTATTATGATTGATGTATTATATTATATTCGTCTATTACCATGATGTGAATAAGTATATGTGAGGAATGTGGAAGTCCTTGATATTGGATATAGCAATGTGCGCCATGAGCGATAGATGAAAGTGAGTTCATGGATTTGTAGCGCGAGTGAGTAGTGTGTACTCCGATGGAGGTGTGTTACCGTAAGATGTGTGGTGAGTGAAAGGTGAACTAGTGTGTGTACGCTTCATGGGTTGTAAGGAGAGGTGGAGTGAATAGAAATGGTAGGGTATTATACCAATGTAATGTTATTCTTGTAGGTGTCGGGGACGGGCCGCAGAGCCACCTCGATGAGCACAGGGGATAGGCCAGCATAGGGCCGGAGGCCATACATGGGCCAGAAGTGAGACTGTCGGGGCAGGACAGTAGAGGCACATAAAGTCGTGGCAGTCAGGCCACGGACAGGGACGTAGATATGAGAGTGAATGAGATACTATATTGTTGCCATGTTGATAGGCTAGTGAACTGATACTATGTTGTTGCCATGTTGATAGGCTAGTGAACTGATACTATGTTGCTGCCATGTTGATGGCTATGGAAATAATAATGTGTTATTGCCCTGCTGAGGTGCTAGGGGAGTGCTAAGGTGTATGACAATAGGGAGGGGATATTGCGAGACTGCGGTGCCAGTGAATCATTAATGTACTATTAAGACCCTGAGGGGAGAGGCTGAGGCCGAAGTGCCTTTAGGAGTAACTACCGGATTGTGGATCCGAGGGAGCGTGTGTGTGAGAATAAGGCCGTGGTACGGCAGTCATTTCCATAATATAATGTATGTAATTGCGCTATTATATGTATAATTATGTTTAATAAATGTGTGAGTCTGATGGATTGTTCTGTTAAGTGTTAACTTGTTTGTTCGTGAGTGTTGTCCTGTCATACTTATTACATCTCCCAGTCTGGGATTTGTGACATTGGGGGCTCGTCCATTGTGACTCGTCCATTTTCGTAATATTTAGTTGTAGTTAGTTAGTAGGTATTTGTGCTGTCTTGTTCGTTGGATGAATGGACATTTCATGATATGATTTATGTATATTAATGAATGTATATTGATGCATGTATTGCTATGAATAGGTATTAATGTGTATTTAAACTTTCCAGAGTGTGTGCGTGCAGCCTGAGGAGACGAGCAGCCAGAGCTCCGATTGAAGGGAGAGGTTTTACTCAAAATTTCAAAAGTTAAGTGAAAATTTTGTGCCCTGGATTAAGGGCTGTCTCTTCATCTGTCTGTTTCCCTGTTTTTGCTGTTGTTGTCGTTATAGGTTATACGGGCGGTGGCGCGGGTTTGCTGTGGTGAGCGTAGTTTGTCCTCTTCGGGAGGTGGGCTAATCTAGGAACCGCGTTCATCACAGTGAACAGTTCTATAGGGACCTGTATTTTTGTTTAGATTGTAGCGTTCTATCTTCCTCGTTGTTTTAGGAAGACGTTTCTCTTGTCCCTCTTCTACCTTTCTGTAGATACGTTCTTTTTTTTCAGACTCTGTTCTTGTTCGTACCTTGTAGTGTAATCGGCGTAGTTAGGTTGCATTCTTTTTTCCATTAGAGTTTTTTTTTGTAGAAGCTTTGTCCTAGTCTGGTTCGTTGTCCTTGACGTACTTGTGGTCCTTCTGCTGTATTTCTTCATTCTTGTCGTTCTATTTTCCTTTATAATTAATAGTGCATACATTTTATAGATATAGAATTAGTTGTGCTGTAAAGGTAAATTTCTGAATTGTATTCTGAACTGGGTATTGTTATATCTGGTGTGATCTCAGGTCTCTGGTCGTATCGTTAGTGATCATACCGATAGGTTGGTCGTCTTATAATAGATACCATAACCATAAATCTGTGAAATGGCGGAACTCCAACAACTAATGAAGTTGGGTAAGGAACTTGGCCTGGAGGGAGAGGAGCTACGCGGCTGGATTAAAGAACAGCAGGCGGATTTGCGCGATGAGCGTGCTAAGGATAGAGAGCGAGAAAAAGAGGCTCAAGAGCGACAGAGAGAACAGGAAAGAGAGGCTAAGGATAAGGAACAGGAAAGGGAGTTTAAGCAACAGGAAAGAGAGGCTAAGGAACGGGAGCAGGAGAGGGAGTTAAAGTTAAAGGAGATAGAGGCACAAGTAAAGATTGCGGAGTTAGAACTCAAGAAGAATACGCCAGCGGAAACGGCTGAGCGGCAGGTACCCAATAAAGGTGGCGTTAGGATTAAGCTCCCTACGTTCGACGACCGGAAGGACGACATAGACGCCTTCCTTTACAGGTTCGAACTGAACGCACAATTGCAATGGGGGGAAAATAAGGAATTATGGGCCACGTACCTGGCGTCGCTATTGCAGGGGCGAGCGTTAACATACTTTAAAGAGCTACAGCGCGAAGACGTACAAGATTACGATAAGCTGAAGGCTTTGCTGCTTCGCCGATTTGCGCGTACCGAGGAATACTTCCGGGAGCAGTTTAGGCGAGCACGTGCAGATACCAGGGAGGACTTTGCTGCCTTCGTCGCGAGACTAACGGAGTATTTCGCGAACTGGATAGACTTGGCGCATGTGGGCACGGATTTTGCTAAACTGAAAGACTTAATGATCCGTGACCAGCTGTACGCGTCGTGCCACAAAGATCTGGTGGCTTTCCTGAAAGAGAACGAACCCGCGACGGTGCAGGAAGCGTCTAAGTTGGCGGAGGCATACCGTACGGCACATCCGTCCAAACCAGTCGCCAGGGCGTACGTCCAAGATGCTGGGTACGTCGCCGTTGTCGAGGGGTCGCCGGCAGGACTTGGGGACAGGTCGCGTCAGCGTGGTGCCTATAGCGGGCAAGCCCAGGGGCAGCGTAGGGGCTATCACCAATCACCGGCATATGGATCCGGTAAGTTTGACCGAGCAGGAGGGCTAGGTCGCGGTAATGGCCGGGGGCGAGTTGTGACCTTTGCCGATGACCGACGGCATAGGGACTCTAGTTCCGGTCGCGATGGGTCACGGGGACCCAGGCCTAGTGCAGCACAGGGAGCGGAGTGTTGGACTTGCGGACGCGTGGGCCACTTTTCACGCGAGTGTAGGGCCGCGAAGTGTTGGAACTGCGGTAGAGCGGATCACATCAGCGTGAACTGCCCGGCAGGTAGGATAGCGGCGAACGTGGACAGTAGCTCCAGTCCATGTTCCCCAAATAAATTTCATCATGCGGCTGCGTGTGTTACATCGGACAACGGAGGCGGACAGTATTCTAAGTGTCCCAGTTGTGAGAAGTTATTATCTTCCGGTGTTTTACCTTGTGGGAGAAAGATCCCCGTTATAAATTCATGTCATACAGGAGGTGGTCTTAGGGTTTATCCGGGGTTTGTTGGGGACGAACCGGTCTCGGTTTTACGAGATACAGGTGAGACTGTCCCGTGCATCCAATTTTCGGGGGCCATTGAGAAATTACCCATGGCAAAAATAATGATAGATACACCTTTCCTTAGCGGGGAAGTCGAAGCAGTCGTTGGTTGTTTTCCAGGCGCCCAGCTCATCATTGGGAATGTATCACGGGTAGTTTCCCCTTCCGATGAGAACGTGCAAGCATGGTCGCAATCAAAAGGTATTGACTTTTGCGCCGCGGTCGAAACACGCCGACGGGTAGCCGATAAAGACAAGATTAGACCTTTGGCTACGCCAGCGGTCAACCTAGACATCACGCCAGAGCGCTTGGCGAGATTACAAAGGGAGGACCCATCATTAAACCCATGTTTTGGGGAAGCGCGAACCGAGAAAACGAGGAGATATAAGAACGGGTCATCTTCTTTTTTTGTTCAGGCGGGCATTCTGTTCCGTATGTACGTCACAGTGGCTTCCGTTCAAAAGCAGGTCGTCGTGCCACGGTCGTTAATTGCTACAGTATTGCGTCTGGCCCATGATGTTCCACTAGCGGGTCATATGGGAAGTGCTAGAACCAAGCAGAGAGTTCTGAAAGATTTTTATTGGCCGTCAGTATACAGAGATGTACGTTTATATTGTAAGACGTGCAGTGCGTGCCAAAAGACGACGCATAAGAGTCGTACACCCCAGGCTCCTCTTCAAAAGATCCCCACGGTTTCGGAACCGGTTAAAAAGGTTTCGATAGACCTTGTTGATTTAAGAGAAAGATTATCTTCAGCGCGCACTATAGCAGAAGAAGCGTCTAGTATCGCTTCAGCAAGAGCAAGGAACTATAAAGATAGAGGGTCCAAACTGAGAATTTTTAAGCCAGGAGACAAGGTTCTGTTGTTGTTACCTACGGACCATAATAAGTTATTGATGACATGGAAAGGTCCGTATGTTATTGAGCAAATTGTTTCGAAGGTAGATTACGCTATCCACATTGATGGATCAGTAAAGGTTTTCCATGTTAATATGCTGCAGAGGTTTCATGAGAGACCAGAGTATCTGTATTCTCGTACTAGTGTTGAAGGACATACCTAATGTCGTGTCATTCTTTGACGATATAGCATGCCATACGTCGACATGGTCTGATCATATTCAGACACTAACAGTAATTTTTCAACGATTACGTCATTTTGGGTTAACTGCTAAACCCGCAAAGATGGATTTGGCATGTCCAGAGATAATATTCTTAGGACATATTGTGGGTAGAGGTGTTCAGAGACCTGAAGAAACAAAAATTGACAAGTTAGTAGGGTTGCAAATCCCTAAAACAAAGAAACAAGTCAGAAGCTTAGTGGGGATTTTAAATTATTACAGAAAGTTCATTCCAAATTTCTCCTCCTTGTCATCTTCTCTTACTGACCTTACTAAGAAGGGACAACCCGATAAGGTCCAGTGGACGTCTGAATGTCAGACAGCATTTGATAATTTGGTGACAGCATTATCATCGTCACCCATTCTGATATTGCCCGATTTTCGATCTAATTTTATCCTCAGAACGGATGCGTCGGACTCTGGTGTCGGCGCTTGTCTTCTACAGGAGAAGAACGAATGTCTCCATCCTGTATGTTATGTCAGTAGGAAGTTATTGCAGAGAGAAAGAAAGTATTCTGTGATAGAGCGTGAGTGTCTTGCCATTGTCTGGTCCGTCCAGAAACTAGGACGTTATCTCATGGGACGAGAATTTTGTATCCAGACAGACCACAAGCCGCTGACATTTTTGTCGAAGAATCGTTCGTCCAGCCCACGCTTGTCTAGATGGGCATTGGCTTTGCAGCCGTATACCTTCGTTATTCAACCAATTCCAGGAACCAGCAATCATATCGCCGACTACCTTAGTCGAGCCTAGGGCAAGATTTCAGGAGCTTATACATCGGAGGACAGGAACATTGACAGGATCTGTGTGAATAAGTCGACTTTAAAATATTGACATTATAAATATGATATGAAGAATGGTTGATAGGTTGAATGGTTTTTGATTCGGTATTAAGTATTGGGGTTAGTTGGCTATTCATGATGTGACACATATATGCATATTGCAGGCCATATTGATCCCCATATTTCCCCCTGATTTCGGTATTTTATATACTAGGGGAACTGCTAGGTCAGTTTTTTGAGTGTAGGTATTGCTCACGCTCACTCGTTGACAGTCATCTTGATGCGATTTGAAATTAATTGCATTAATTTTTTTGGGGTGGGGGATGATGTCACGAGTGGAGTGAGCGATAGTTAATAATTACGGGGGGAAAGGAGGAGAGTAAAATTAACGCACGGAGACAGGGAAGAAAAGTCGTGCATGTCATGAGTGGGGGGTCTGAAGGAGGCGAAAGCGCTGTATAACTATCACTGCAAGTTAGAAGGTCCTAGGGATCGGACCTGTGAATAAAAGCCCATCGGGCGGACATAAAGGGGAAGCAGTCGAGAAGACTAGTGAGAGTCTTTCCAGTTATGACTGGTATGTAGAACGTTGATTGATTATTATGATTGATGTATTATATTATATTCGTCTATTACCATGATGTGAATAAGTATATGTGAGGAATGTGGAAGTCCTTGATATTGGATATAGCAATGTGCGCCATGAGCGATAGATGAAAGTGAGTTCATGGATTTGTAGCGCGAGTGAGTAGTGTGTACTCCGATGGAGGTGTGTTACCGTAAGATGTGTGGTGAGTGAAAGGTGAACTAGTGTGTGTACGCTTCATGGGTTGTAAGGAGAGGTGGAGTGAATAGAAATGGTAGGGTATTATACCAATGTAATGTTATTCTTGTAGGTGTCGGGGACGGGCCGCAGAGCCACCTCGATGAGCACAGGGGATAGGCCAGCATAGGGCCGGAGGCCATACATGGGCCAGAAGTGAGACTGTCGGGGCAGGACAGTAGAGGCACATAAAGTCGTGGCAGTCAGGCCACGGACAGGGACGTAGATATGAGAGTGAATGAGATACTATATTGTTGCCATGTTGATAGGCTAGTGAACTGATACTATGTTGTTGCCATGTTGATAGGCTAGTGAACTGATACTATGTTGCTGCCATGTTGATGGCTATGGAAATAATAATGTGTTATTGCCCTGCTGAGGTGCTAGGGGAGTGCTAAGGTGTATGACAATAGGGAGGGGATATTGCGAGACTGCGGTGCCAGTGAATCATTAATGTACTATTAAGACCCTGAGGGGAGAGGCTGAGGCCGAAGTGCCTTTAGGAGTAACTACCGGATTGTGGATCCGAGGGAGCGTGTGTGTGAGAATAAGGCCGTGGTACGGCAGTCATTTCCATAATATAATGTATGTAATTGCGCTATTATATGTATAATTATGTTTAATAAATGTGTGAGTCTGATGGATTGTTCTGTTAAGTGTTAACTTGTTTGTTCGTGAGTGTTGTCCTGTCATACTTATTACATCTCCCAGTCTGGGATTTGTGACATGGTCCATCTCGGTATTGTGTGTCTCGGGTATCACCAGGGATGGCGGCCACAGCTCGCCATCACGGCTTAGCCAAGGACGCCTCAAAACACTGTTCAAGTCCACTCTTGGGGATTTGAAGTCCCGGCCAACTAGAGAGAATATCCGGGCAAATTTCAACAATTAATTCTAACTCCGAAAGCAGCTTTGCCTCAAAATAGCTGTGAATTACTATGATCCAGATACGGGTTATGTTTTTTCACATAATAGACAGATATCCGAATATTGACACTGGCAAACAATTTCATTTGTTTGTGTCTTTCTATTACTTTGTTTCTTGATGTCATTTGGTGTTGCACTAGTCACAATTTTTGTTCTTTACCTCAAAAGATCAACTGTTACTGTGATGAAGTGGCAAAATACTTCTGTCGTCTCTGGGCGCATGTTATTCATAAAGCTATTCTAGTCATATCACAATTAAGAAGAGGAAGCTCAGATGGTATGGGCATATGACAAGATCAGATGGGCTCTCCAAGACAATACTACAAGACACAGTGCAGGGGAAGAGAAGGCGAGGCAAACAGAGGAAGAAATGGGCAGACAAAACATCGTTGAATGGACCAAGATGAGCTTTCCCACAACCCAGGCACTCGCCTACAATCGTCACAAGTGGAGCCAGCTGGTGCGGCGTTCATCACTGCAGCGCCCCATACGACCACGGCGGGTTATGGGATCAGTGACAGTGTCAGTGATTATAGCCATCTTAAAAACATCCTCATCTTTATAAACAATATTCCCCAGATGTGCTCCCCTCCCCACCCTCTCGCCCCCCCCCCCCCAAAAAAAGACTTGACCTCAAAAGATCTACACCTCGCTGCGTTTTACAAAAATTCCTTTTACTCAGAACGACAGCGGAGCATTGCATTACTTTCTGCGTCTCCATTTTGAAGGCCTAAATGAATCATAAAACCAGTTTCAGATCTGTTGTGTTTTTATTTTGCCCGGAAGGCCCGCCATAACATTTTGTGGTAGACAATTTGCCCGACAGGGATGGAGTGCATTACCCACACTTTTCCATCAAGATATTACATTTAATATTCCTCTATGACCAAGAGAAGAAACATCAACCAAAAAAATTACGCAGCCCATGAAATGTAATTTTCTCAAGTAAACAAGATCTCTGACATTAAGAAAGTAAAGGATTTAGCCAGCGGCGTTTTTAGAATATCATGAAGCTGACAATTTTCATCTGACAATATGAGATTCCAGAATCTTATGTTAAAAAAAAAAGAAAAAGCGTGCGATTTTTAACAAGATCTACACACGCCCATGCAGCTCGGATTTGCGGGAAATTCTGAATGTGCCTTTCTTTTGATCTGCAAAAAAGTTGTTTTTAGATTTACAATCTTCAAATGATGGAGAAGCTTTCTTAGTATGTTGTTGTTTTTTTTTTTAATATTCTGAGTTTGCTTTGTGTCGCTGCTTTCGCCCCCGATCCTTTTGTTCTTTCACAAACACAAGAGCCCTTGGCATCATCACTTCCTGCTGGCTGTTTTGGTTTCTCAGAGGTTTGAGCTGGATAGGCAGCCCCAGTACTGTCGGTTCCATATGCTACAAATGATTATCTCCATTTTCACAAATCAGAAGATAATAGTTCCATGCTCCGAACCGATGATTGGCTGTTTCAAAGGGTATAAGATATTCTCACACGTGTTGGCTCGCCGATAATTATCTGATTATCTCTGATCTGTCCATCTGTAAGTCGCTGAATTTTGTTGGTGATCCTAAGTAGCCGTTCTGGCACCTGCACTAACCACATTTTGAGTGTTGATTTGTTTCGGTCTGAAGTTGTGCCGTTTGCGTATCGTTTTGCCGTTCGTAGAATCGGAAAGTTACAGGCATGTAAGGAAATTACTGGGACTGACAGGTTCGCTCCTTCAGTAGCAGCGGTAAAATCATGTTTTCATGTCTACGGAAACGGACACGGCAATGGAAAGGTTAAAAAAAACCTTTAGGTTATGAAATAGAAAGAATATTGTCATGTTTTCACGGCGGTATTGGCATTTCCGTGCACATGAAAAGCCATCTTAAGAAACACTTGCATTGACAGACTAAGACAGTTTAGGACTTCAACATCTGGTTGAGAAGACTAAAAGGTAATATAATATAACTGTACCTTCAAGATATAAAATAGATTTCCACAATCATCACCATTAGTGATTTATACGTCACTGTCATTTTTGTTACCAGTTTTATAATTTTTGTTATTACATTTTTAGTTGTGCTTTTATTCGTATTCTCATTTTTTAAAAAAACGAGGCCTAAGCCGAATTTAATCATAATTATAACCTTAAGGATCAAATAAAATAGTTTGGAGATTAACGTGTGGAAGAAGGCACTGCCCATAGATATTTTGACACTGTAACACTGACTACTACAATTAGAATCTATTGCCATTATTTCCATGTTGGTAATTGTTTTTACAGTATGTCAATGTCATGTTCTGTGGAAGACCTGACACCGTTCACAACAACATCAGAAAAGATAAAAATGCCTGCCGGTATTGGTTTTAAATAGACATCTTGAAAAGATTACAGACACACACAAAAAATGTTTTATGAAGACCTTTCACGAGCGTTCGGAATAAAAGATTACTTTTACACGAACTAGGCTGTCATTGCAGCTTTAATATTAACCTTCTGATGCCGAGACATCTTGTCACTCCAATACAAAAGTGTTCTAGCTCCTTTGACTTCACGTCTGAAAACTTTGGCCGCAAAGTTTGACCTCCCCAACATTTGAGTACCATCATCTATTCAATGACATCCTATAGACTTGAAATTAATCGGAGATATAAGAGTGAATCTGGCGAAATCGTGCTTAATGGTGGAAGACCAAATTCTTGAGAAAACCCCTTCAGAGGAAGAAACATTTTCTATGAAAATTGAGATTTATCTATAAAATGAAAAATTGACCATTTTCCTGCAGTTCAGTGAACTATTTTGCTTGAAATAGTCTTGGAAAATATTTTATTTTGATATTTTAAAAGAGTTATAAAAATTTCGCCTTGTTCTGATTTTGCCAAATCTACTTACGTATTACTACACCAGATGTCAACAGAAGTCAGTTGACGATATGAACTCAACTTTGGCTTTTCTAAAATAGACTTGTTATTGGACCGCAGTCAAATTACAAAGGCGAAAAGAGAACATGCTTATTTGTGTACACTGTTCATTTTTTTTTTTTTTCGGGGACTTTTTTGGAATTTTGTATACTTCTTTAATTCCATTTGCGAAATTTGCCTTAGTGTCATTGCAACCCAGTTACAACTGCAGCAGGCACGTTGTCGCCACAGTGCAGCGCCGGTCGACAGTTATTGTTTTTGTTTTTTTGTTTTTGGGGGGGGGGTGGGGGAGAGATGAGAGGGGAGGGAGTGGTAAGGATGAATTTTATTTAATTTTGCCCGGACAGCGGCCTGTTCAGCCTGCTCTTTTCGATTTCCAACTGCCAAGGTATCTTTAACGTGCGCAACGTGCACACAGGCCCTCCGAGTTTATTCGTCCTTATCCGAGAAGACTAGGTGCCCGATCCTACCTAGCACAGGATCAGGGACAGGAAAATATGAGAAAAATCCCCCATATTCCAACATGCTGCACCGACCGGGATTTGAACCCAGTACCTTCGGCATGAGAGGGAAACACCTTGCCTCTAGACCACCTTGCTTACTGTGTAAAGTACTTCAGTCACCTAACAACAACCTTTTCAAAACATTGACATAGAACACTTTGAAACTTCTGGAACGATGCAAAACTCAAGTAAAATAGTCAAATGAATGAATGCAAAAACTTGAATGTTTCTTAAGTAAATTTGTTTCTCTAGTAATGAACTGACAGCATTTTTCAAACTAGCCGACCCGCGCAAGATAAATCTTGCAAATTCCCATGTACCAAGCCCAAACCGCATATCCAGATCTAGGCTACATTAAAACGGCATTTGGATTCAATGCAATGACTAATACAACTTACTGTTACACCACAATTTCACGTAGAAATACACACATGTGATTTTCGACCATCAATTATAAAAGAGAGGTCAATGACGTCATTTCAGGTCACACGGTTCGGTTCTATCCGATGAAAATGCGTCTGTTGTGTTTTTTTTTTCGGCTCAAAATTTTTTAATACAAATAATAGTAAAGGCTGATTTTTGTTCAAATGAATGTGTCCACGTAACTCTTCGTCAGAGGTTGAGGCAGTACACCAAGTTTCATAATTTTTGTTGGCGTAGACGCGAAGTTTTCGCTGCTTACAGGTTCACCCTCTAGCTCAATTATAGTAAGATAAGCTGAGTAGGCCTAACCGTTCGATGAACAGGTTTGTGTAGTTTGTTTTTTTTTTTGGGTAAAAATTTAAGACGCCTGTGAACTAAGAAAGGCATCAATGCTGCATCTATATAGATAGCTTATAAGAGAGATGCAACAACAAAGGACATCACTTCAGACCGAAAGGAATAAGAACAAAAGCCGAAATGCGTAGGGTCATCCCCAAAACTCAACGATAGGACAGTACACATTGTGCAGTGGTGCGCACCGAAAAGTTTCAGGAAGTGACGATGTCATAAAAACCTACAGCATGTCAATGAGCCTAGTGAAAATTGGGGAAAATAAATTTCCAATAACAAAAAAACTACACCGATTTGAGACTTCTATTAAAAACTGTGCACCCTTACATCCATTCTGATGCACCATATAAAATTTGAAGTCTGAGTGTTGAGTGGTTCGGAAGCCTTTTGCAACGAAAAATCTCAAGTCTAAGTAAGAATGGAACACCGGACGGGCGAGAAAGGTTAGAAATAGATTTTTTTTAAAGCACACAAATGGATCGCCTGGAGACAAACCATGACAGTTTCTCTTGATACATTATCAAATTAAACAGCCATAGTTTACCCTGATAAACTCTCCTTTGATCGAAGCCAACAAAACAGCCCAAAAAAAAAAGAATTAACTCGAGAGAAAACAGGATAGCCAGAAAGATGAATGGGTTACATTACTATTTTTGTTCTAATCATGCAGATTGATCTAATCCAAAGTTAAAATTCCTCCAGTGTGTCACGAACTAATTTACTAAATGTATGGACTGAAACATGTAGTTTCTTTAAGTTTTGATCCAGGACCGTTTTCTTTCATTTCTTCTTCCTGTTCTTCTTTTCTCCTCTCTCTCTCTCTCTCTTTCTCTCTCTCTCTTTCTCTTTCTCTCTCTCTCTCTTTCTCTTTCTCTCTCTCTCCCTCTCACTCCCCATCTCTTTTTTGATTGTCTTTGTATCTGTCTGTCTGTTTGTCATTGTATGTCCTTCCATCCTTCCCACCATCCATCCACCCATAGGTCCATCCATCCATAGTCATCCATCCATCCATCCATCCATTCGTCCACCCATTCATCTATCCACCCTTCCTTCCTTCCATCAATCTATCCATCCGTCCATCCATCCAGCCAGCCATCTCTCTCTCTCTCTTATCTCTCTCTCTCTCTCATCTCTCTCTCTCTCTTATCTCTCTCTCTCTCTCTCACTCTCTCTCTCCCTCTCTCTCTCTCTCTCTCTTATTTCTCTCTTTCTCTATCGTTCTCTCGTTTCCTTTTTATCTCTTCTACAGCCCACACTCACCAGGGAAGGGACAAACTCTCAGCCAAATTACCGCCCAATCAACAACTTAACTTCAATCTCATCTGAATCCTTAAACCTGATTTTGAGACAACCTTTTTTTTTTAGAATTTGGGATCGAAAATAGAGAAAATGTGACGGATTGATTTCTTAAAGGCAGACACCCCCCGTCGTAATTTGTTTAGATTTGGACATTACCAGACACAGAATGGATGGTATTTGCTGGGAAGAATACAAAGAAGGTGAATGTTGGAAAACTTATTATTCTTTTCTTTAAAAACAGACTGCTCAAAGACCTGTTTGAAAACTAGGACGTTCTTGAAACTTCTGATAGTGGGCTATCCTGCATTTTTCAAAGTTTCGCATTTCACCTTGTAGGTCAAAAGGAATCGTCCTACATTCGTGGGAGATTTCATGTCATTCCACAGTCACAAGCCTTTGTTGTATATATCGGAAAAATGATTGTATTCGAAATCGTTTTCAGAAAATTCAAAATAAATCAGCCAGATTAATAATAACATGATCGCATCCAACATCAGATATTCTCTCAGTTCTTAAGTCAATCCATTGGAAAGAATAGACTTCAAGATCTTCTGCCTTTTTCTTTTTTTAATCTTTGAACGGGTTGGCCCCAGATTATCTTTCAGAGCTAATAAAATCACAGCAACCATCACGCGCTTTCAGATCGGTAGACGCCAAACTTCTTGAGACACCACTGTCAGACTGTCGCTGAACGAAAGAACTTTTCCTATTGGTGAGCCGAACTTGTGAGACAACATTATCGCTGACGTCATGAAAATTGAGAACATCGTCACATTTATTAATAGACTCAAAACGGAATTGTTTAGGACTGTTTTCTTTGAAAACTGAATGATGTCTCTTTTGGTCTCTGTGGTTTGAGGATGAGGGTAGATTTTAAGATTAGTCAATGCGTGTGAGTGGGAGCATGACGAATTGATCTTATAGGTAGAATGCGCATATCCACCATCTTGTCTGTCAGGACCCACTTAAGGTGTCGCGAACCAATCGGCGGCGAGTTCAGTACTGTAAACAATGACACGTGTGTATACGCACATGGGAGACGTTCGGTCAATTCTTTCACTTCCTTTCTCTTGTTTACACGGAGGGTAGGGAATCGGAAAAAGTTTTTGGATACATCCTTTCCACCCCTGTCACAACAATCAACTGCAGTGCAACCAGCAGGCATTTTAACTGCTTAGACACATCTCGAAGTTACACTCATCAGCTGATCCACCGGCCATCTTGTTTGGCGGAAGTACAAAACAAAAACTCTGTGACGTCATGCGCATTCTACCTATATTAATCCTGTTTCTAATTTTAGTTCAGCGCTCTGGAGAACATCGTTGCCATGGATTTGAGTGCTATAGGGAACGGGATTGAATGACGCAGTTACTGTATTTTAATTTTACCTACGACGTCATGGGATATTCGAACTGTTCAACGCGGCGGTTAAGCACAGTTATGGACTTTGTACACACTTTTCGTGAGCAGTTGATCTTTGGGCCTCGAATCGCCCTTACAAAGTCCATAACAACTGTGCTTAACCCCCCTCGTTGAACAGTTGGAATGTCCCATGACGTCTTCGGTAAATATTAAATATAGTAACTGTGTCATTGAATTCCGTTCCTTATACGCGCTAGTTCGTTCTTTCTTAGTTACTTACTTACTAAATGAGATCTAGACATTTTTTTGCTTAGTAACGAACACCTTTACCCTCAGTTTTCTCTAAGCTGCGCTGGTCTTTATAACCGACCATATCATGACAAACATAATAGTTGCTCATCTTAAACATGGCATGATTAATAATCAGGGTGGAGTTCCCCCATTCCTCATTTTCATTAGTTCTGATTCAGTCTGATTTGGAAAATGGCAGAGACAAACTGATTAATTTGTTAGCTCTCACCGTGTCATTACGCCACGTCCAACCATAAAGGCCCAAATGAACCTAGGGCCAAAGGTCACGAGTTATATGACCTCATTGTCTTCATGTGGCGTACTCATTATCGTGTTGATGGATCTGTTCTATGAGACCATTGGTAACGTACGACGTCGTGTCTAATGCCCTTACGTGGACAGCTATCCTGTTCTCTTGTTTGGTTTCTTTAACAGTTTCTCTACAGTTCATATCAATGCAGCTTCAAGCGACTGACGGCAATAGAATCAATGTTAAATTGGCTATCGCGCATTGAGCTTGCTACACCTAGTGTAGGGACACATAATTATGTTCACAGGAAAGTTACGTTCTTAATGTAGCTTTCCTAAGGTGAACGAATACTTTCTTGCTATCTCACTTCTATCTCTCTTTTTTTCTCCATGTATGTGTGTCTAAGTGTGTGTGAGTCCTTCGCTCTCTCTCACTCTCCCTCTCTCTCTCTCCCTGCCTCTCTATGTCTCCTCTCCGTTTTGTCTCCCTGTTTCTTTCTCTTGTCTCTCTTTCGACCTCATTCCCCCTCTATCTCTCTGTCCATTTCTCGCTCTTTGTCCCTTGTCTCTTTCTCTTTCTCTCTCTCTCTCTCTTTCTCTCTCTCTCTCTCTCTCTCTCTCTCTCTTTCTCCATCTCTTTCTGTTTTTATGCAGTAGTTTCACCTTCTTTCTCTCTCCCTCTGTCTCTCTGTGTCTCCTCTCTGTTTTGTCTCCCTGTTCCTTTCTCTTCTCTCTTTCGTCCCCACTCCCCCCCCTCTCTCTCTCTCTCTCTCTCTCTCTCTCTCTCTCTCTCTCTCTCTCTCTTTCTCCATCTCTTTCTGTTTTTATGCAGTAGTTTCACCTTCTTTCTCTCTCCCTCTGTCTCTCTGTGTCTCCTCTCTGTTTTGTCTCCCTGTTCCTTTCTCTTCTCTCTTTCGTCCCCACTCCCCCCTCTCTCTCTCAATCTCTCGCGCTTTGTCCATTTCTCTTTCTCTCTCTCTCTCTCTCTCTCCATCTCTTGCTATTTTTATGCAATAGTTTCAGCCTCTCTCTCTCTCCCCTCTCTTTCTCCGTCTCTAGAATCATAGCCAGCCCCCCACCCCCCCCCCCATTCTCTCTGTCTCTGTCTCTCTGTCTCTGTCTCTCTCTCTCTCTCTCTCTCTCTCTCTCTCTCTCTCTCTCTCTCTCTCTCTCTCTCTCTCTCTCTCTCTCTCTCACCGTCAGGGTCTCCCTCTCTGGCTCTTTTGTCTACATCTCTTTCACCAAGTTTCTCTCTCTGCCAATTGAATCCTCTTCAGTGGCCTATCGTTTCTCTATCTCCAGACTCCAGTCAGGAAAGTGAGACGAATCACTTCAAAGGCAGATATTTATTATATTACGCGTCAAATGGCGCTCCATCGACCGGGTCAGCCATAAGAAAACCCAAGCAAAAAACAGCTCCACACAGGGACACGTCTGAATTGCTCACTGTCATGATTCGGATGTTGTTAAAACTCACGCAGAGAGTGAGTTGTTGTTGTTTTACCAGGGCCATGAGAAATTGGCTGGTGGCCTTGAACGGTCCTCGCGAATTATAGTTGGTGAGTAAATAAATGTAAAGTTAAACTGTTAGATTCACGCTTGTCGGTTTTAATGTTCGTGATTAATAAGTAATGGAGTAGGGGTGAAACAAGGTGGGGATAGTTGACATTGTTAAGTATGACTAGACAAGTATTTGCACGTTAACTGGCTGGTAGAATAGTGCAGACGTATTACTACAATTAAAATGGTGGGAGGTTTCGGCCAATGAGATAGCTGAACTAATTGGGCCAGCGGACTAGCACTGCTGGGTAGTTAGATAGTATAAAACATCGTGTAACGTTCAGATTTATTGAATACAGACGAGCAGAAGCATCGTGTCGTGAAGTATCTCCGGTTGGCCAGTACCTGAACTGTGTGAGTTGAAGACTAGAAGTCCTTGCTAATCGGACTGACTGAGCTCTAGAAAGAAAGGTCTGAGTGGGCTGACCTTTGAAAGCCCACGCTGCGCTATTTTGATGTTCGCGCCTACCAGTAGGCGTGACCAATGGTAATATATATTATTTGTTCAAGCATAATAGAAGATCAGAGATAGAGAGAGAACCACAGCCTCATAGGAAGTCTAAGGAAACCCCAGCTGGCACTCGACGACGAGTGGCCTGTGTTATAGAATTATTTCCATAGTATGATTGAAGTAATATGGCACATTGTTGATGAATTGAATAATGATTGTGCATATATATAAATAGTTTTTTGCAACTGCGTAACTACCTACAAGCCGAAGTGTGCTTTTGTAGGCTTGGAACGTACTGGGCTCTCCTAACATTCAAGCCCATATGATTTAGGGAGAGTTTGCCTGGCGACTGGCCAGTGGCGACTCAACTGTCACTTTAAATTGATATCTAGTTTCGTATAATATACGTATTTGCTATTGATTGCAGTACATCCTATAAGGAACCATAATTACATGAATATCATAGATTAAGTTAGTAATTAGAATTTATTGCTTTGAATATACCTCTATTGTCTTTTGTTTTGTTTATTAATATTTATGTAAAACATGGCCTGACCGGCCTGACATATATAGACCCTCTAGTTGTTTAATACTTTTCTTGTGTGGTTGTGTCCGAGTGTGAGTTAGCTGCCTCTCGTGCAGTCGAATGCTCCCCAATACCCTAACTCAGCTCGTGACACTCACCATTGCTCAGTCAATGGCAGTGGTTTTCAGCATGGGGGTTAGTGACCCCAGGATGGCTGTGAGGATATTTTCGGGAAGTTTCGAGCCAAAGAACAATAGCAACAAACAAACAAAAAATAATAACAATAGCAACAACAACTACAAGAGAACGAGGAGATTTTTTGTTTCTCTTATGTCGAAGGGTTTCAAATTGTATTGAAACATTCTCAGTTGATATTTCCTATTGTCCTGTTATGTACGATTGTGTGTTTAATGCCTATTTCTGTGTATGAACATGAGAAAGAGAGAGACCGACAGACAGACAGACAGACAGACAGACAGACAGACAGACAGATAGACACAGACACACGCACACAGAGAAAGACAGACAGACAGACCGACAGAGAGAGAGAGAGACCGAGAGAGAAGAGGAGCGGGGAGGGGAAAGACATGAAAGAAACAATTACCAAAACCCATTTTAATCGTATCACCCAGCAGACAGAAAGACGAACTAGATACTGATTTTCACATGGCAAAAATCCTGCTAAGATTCCAACAGCGAGCCATCCATTACTGACTTACAAGACCAGCACCACACAAATATTGACAAGAATAGATTAATGTATACACAACGGGCTGGAACAACAGCAACAATCAGAATTCAGACAGACAAGAGTAAAGTTCTGTACAGAAAACAGACTCAAACAATAACATGTAAAGAATTCAGACACCCAAATTTCCTACCTTTCTCTTATTCCGTCCTCTGACGTCTTCACTGGTGACGTGTGCTCCGGGTCGCCTTGACCCCCAGATATGCCAAGCGATACGGCAATAACAGAAGGTGATGACCATCAGAGGCAACATGTACTGTACCCCTACCAGCAAAGTGTGGTAGTAGCGTGGGAAATCCCGCCAGGACTTGGGCGCGTGCATGGAACACCAAGGTATCAGCTTATTTCCTTCCGGAACATTCTCCACCCAGTAGAACAGAGGGTAGGGCACGGCGGCGCCGATACCCACAGCCCAAATGACGCTGATGATGATGGCGGCGGATTTCTTAGAGCAGCCAGCTTTGAAAGGATGGATGACGGCGATGTAGCGGTCCACGGCGATGACGCTGAGGGTGAAGATGCTCACGTTGACACTGATCACTTGGACAAACGGTGCCAGTGAACACATGAAGTTTGCCAGGACCCAGCGCTGAAGTAACGCAGCTTGAAACTGAAAAATATACACACATACCACTGAAAAGACAAAATTCTGAACAATACAACAGTACTTTCGTAAATCACACTGAAGTAATGCAGCCTGAAACTGAAATACATACGTACCAACCATTGAAAAGGCAAAATCCGGACCGATAGAACAGTAGAATCACAAATCACCCTGAACTAAATGCAGGCTGAAGCTGAAATACGTACATGCATACCATTGAAAAGGCAAAATCTTGACCAGTGCAACAGTGCTATCACAAATCATGCTGAAATAATGCGACTTGAAACTGAAATATTATACGTACATACCACTGAAAAGGCAAAATCCCGACCAGCACAACAGTACTATTACAAATCTTTAAGCAATTTTACTTCTTTCTGTATTTTTTTTTTTTTTTGTGTCTAACTATTTTAACTTATTAGCAGCGTTGCCAGTGAAGATTTTCGAAAATCCCAAGAATCCCGTACAAAAAATACAAAGATGACGTAAAAACAGAGAAAATGCCAAGATTTTTTCCAATCCCCCCCAAAATACATAAAATTTGCAGTTTCGTTGTACATTGAATTTAAATTAAGCAAGGTGAGTGATTAGGGCGCAGATCACGCAAAAGATCCACTCACACAGGGAATTTCAAACTGCCCTTAGCCCATTAGGCTCTATTCAACATTTAAATTGCACGATGGAAGGCGATTCTGTCATCTTTTTGTTTTCTACAAAGAAATTATAGCAAAAACACTTTTGTCCCCAAAATCCCAACATCTTAAAAAAAAAAAAAAAGCCAAGATCCGAAGGTAGCGGCCCAAAATACCAAAGTAAACCCCCTCAAATCCCAAGATGTAGGAAAAGTCCCAAGGACCGGCAATGCCGCTCTTTAGAGTCCAGTGGTTTGTCCATTCTTCGACATAGTGGTCCATATGAGTTGTTTAAATTGATAATATTATCGCAAGAATGCTGAAAGTTAAGCAACATTACTTCGTTTCACAGACAATATAACATGAACCTTTTTGCCTAAGTCCAGCGATCCATTTTTTTTTGGGGGGGGGGGGGGGGAGACATTTCTAATTTATCAACAATTAAATTTCCATCAAAAATGCTCAAAGTAATTATACATGGTCATTTCGAATCAGTTGTGCACACTTCCGGAGGCTGGATAAGGCGGTTTTTGTCGTGAACTAATGGGCCAATGTTATTAGAAAATGCCCAGATGTGTCTTTTGAGTATGGCATTGAAGAAATATTACCCCCCCCCCACCCCCCACACACACACACCTCTTTTTACAAAATGTAGAGATTGGTCGAGCTTGTTATGATATGTTCCAGATTTGGTATTTGATGAAGATCCTTTTTGCCCTCAGCAATTTCCCTCAACAAGGCATTATAGCTAGATGTGTGCCATATTTCACCAAGGTTCTATACCATGTTACTTCATGCCATGAGCCAGTTATTGAGTTATGATATGTTTATACAGTGATGCGTTAGATTATGTGTACCATCGTATGTGTTCATAAACACTCTGGGATAGTGAATTTTACCCATGGGATAATAAAGTGACTCTTATCATATCTTATGACTCTTGTCATATCTTATGACTCTTATCATATCTTATCTTATATTTTATCTTATCTTATCTGTTATCATAGCCATGTCTGCGTCTACAGACCTTGCGTTTTGTAGTAAGGCTATGGTGGAGAGAGTAAGATGAAATTTAATATTGTTGGCAAGTCTCATTCCATCATCACAGAGTGTGGCTTGAAATGATTACTGAGGTTGAAATGAACTGCAAGAAGACTTCTGTCAGTCTGTGATCCTCTCTCCCCCCCCCCTCTCTCTCTCTCTTTCTCATTTTCTTTTCCCACCCTTCTGCACCATATCTTCATCCATCATTCATTCGATCATCAGCTCTTCAACTTGTTTGCCAATCCATCGGTCTGTTGTCTGGAGACGGATCGGCCTTTATTCTTCCCTTTAACCATGGAAAACTTTCCATACTTTCTTTTTATTGCCCTCTCTCCCCTTTCCTCCCCCCCCCCCCAACACCACCATCCTTCCAATTATCTGAGTATTTAGTTTTACTCTGCCCATTTCTGCATTTCTGCAAGCATTAAATCCTTCTGGGGCCCCAGTCACAGACCAAAACAACAAAACACGGCCGGAATAATTTCCTGGCCAATCTCAAACAACAACATTCCTAGTTGTCGGTTGCCCTTGTTTACGACCGGGGAATAAGCTGCACATTAGTTAGATCAGACTTGTCCATCTATCGCACACTTTTTTTGCCCGCCCTGCTGAACTGAACAATTCTGCTCTGCTTTTTCTGAACCAGTCTAAAGACTTATGTATTAATTAATTTATTTATTAATTCATTTAATTATTTTTTTTTACAGTTTAAAAGAGACGAGTTTGAGTTTGGTAGAAAGTACATCAACACGATAATGGCCACATGTGTGCCAGATTTAATTAAGTTTCCATGCCACTATTACTTCAGCCAGTCCCTGAGTTATGATAATAAATTTTAACATGTTTATGTAGCGATGCGTTAGATGTGTATATCGCTTAAAATAAGTGTGCTCTATATCGCTCTGCGACAGTGAAATCCCTCATGGGATAAGGACGTGATTCTTATCTAATCTTACATATATCATGACTGTAGGGCTTTGTAAATACTCCCCTTGCCTTTCCGTAACTCATTCCCTTGCGAAGAATTTCACGGTTTTGCACAGAAACTCAGTCTGTTTGGTTTACAGGGATACAATCTTAACCCGTATTAAAGCATTTACTCCACTGAGCAGAAGGTTTGTTAGCAGTTCTCAAAATTTTATCGCCATGCCTTTGGAAGGACTTGGCGGCGTCGCTAAGTGGCTGTGAAAAAAACATTTTGTCCAGGTCGTCTTTCTTTGTGCGCGCGCGCGTGTGTGTAGGTGAGTGTGTGTTCGTGTTTCTATGCTAAACAGAAGATAAATATGAATTATGCCAAGTGCTTGCATTTTCGTTTGCATTTGGGAGAACTTTGCGTCCATAAAACTGTGTTTTCTTGTGTCTGGAAAAGGCAACGGAAAAGCCAAAAGTGCACCAAGTAGAAAAACAAAGAGTATTTCCATGTGTACGGAAACGGCATTTGCGTACACATAGAAACATTCTTGATATTTCACTACTGTCTTGAGGTGTTTTTGACATTCTCGTTTCCGTTTCCGTACATATGAAAACACAGCTTAAGACATAAAATTCGGAGCATGTCTTGAAATCATAATGACACTAGAAACTCACCTTTCAGGGCTACCACAACAGTCCTTATCAGGGCTAAAGTGGCCCTTTTGAGGTCTCAGTGGGAAAGGAAAAGGAGACCGGAACAAGAACAAGGAAACAACCAGGAAAGCAATTGGAAATGTCAAAGGTAAAAATTGTACGATAAAGAAAGATTTTCAAAAAAACTCACCTGAAAAGGTATAGAGAATAGGCCGATGATGACGTCAGCAACAGCCAAGTTGGCTATGAATATGTTTGTCACTGTGTGCATGCGCCGATTCTTCACGATCACCAGTATGACCAGACCATTTCCTATAACGGCCAGGAGAGAGATGGACCCGTATAAGAAGGCCAGCAGGCAGATCAAGCCCACTGGGACGTCGTAACGTTCCGCTGAGCTGTCGTTGTAGTTTGCCATGGTGGTGGTGATGGTGCTGTTGACGATGCTGTGGTGGGCGTCGTCCAGGCTGCTGCTGTTGGAGTAACTCTCCACTATGATCAGACTGGAATGTTCTGAGATTGACCCCATGTTGGCCATAACTCGTTGTTTTGACCAAAGAAGAATATCCTAGTAGCGAATAAGATGTCGAATCCAGTCCACCAAATTGGTGGATTTGAATGTACGGCTCGTTGTTCTTAGTGGAGTATATTCAATCCTTCCAGTGCTGGATAAATTTTCGACTCCAATGAACTAAATTTCTTGTCTGATTTAAAGTCATATTGTTAATCATCCGTATCTTTTAGTCCATTTCTAACTCGCAATACTTGCAAGTCCTGCATTGGAAATAATCACAGCAATAGTTAGAGTAAACCTCTAAAGACAAGATCAGAATTGAAATAACCACCGTCACAGCACTGTAATGTTAGAGTAAATATTCCTCCCTTGGCAATTCTATTTGGAACTTCTCACAGAAAAGCACGTGATTGCCTTTAACAACAAGAACCAAAAAACGATTTGTAAGCTAAGATTGGCAGAAAGTAATACAGCACAACACCGTAGAAACTGCACTGTAATATCAAGAAAAAAAAGATGGATTTTCATGTACATTTCTTTTTGAAACACCTCCAAGATAAATACCATACAGCCTCCAAGAATAAGAAAAAAGATGCAAGCTAATATTTGGCAGAAAGTTCTGTTAACACTAATGTCTTATTATCACAGAAGGTAAACAGATTTCCATTTAGAATTCTATTTGAAATATCTCGAAGAACAATGGGCGAGTTCCTTTAACAAAATAGTCACGATGTAATTAAGATCGATAGAAAGTACTATCAAAGTACTACAGTATCAAAGAAGATAAAATAGATTTCCATTCAGAATTTCATTAGAAATATCTTCATGCTAATATTTGGCAGGAAGCACTGTTACAGTACTGTAATACTATCAAAGAGGGTAAATAGATTTCCATTTAGAATTTCATTTGAAATAACTTCAAGCTACTATTTTGGCAGGAAGCACTGTTACAGTACTGTAATACTATCAAAGATGGTAAATAGATTTCCGTTCAGAATTCTATTTGAAACCACCTCAAGAACAACGCCTGAGTGCCTTTAACAAAAACAATAGTCACAATGTAAGCTAAGATCGACAGAGGGTACTGACAAAACACTGTAACACAAATTAAAGTAGTGAGACTTCCGTTCAAAATTCCATCTGAATAATCTTCAAAGAAAAATGTCACGGCCTCCTTGACAACAAGAAGAAATGTACAGTTGTTACAAAAAAACATAAACGAAACAATATAGAGGTAACCACTGTAAACCCAGTCAATGATAGCAAACCCAGAAAAGACAATAAATAACCCCGTTGTTGTTCTTAACCTAACACACAGAATACCAATAATCTATTGCAAAATAACGTCGCTATGAGGCTTTTGCTATTATTGGAAGCTATTATTAACGTGAAAGGAGATTCGGTTAGACAGCGTTCGTTCCTCCGAATAACATTATTATTATGAAGCTCAGCAGAGACTTGTATCTTAAACACAGTTGAGCAGTTCAGAACAACCTTTCAGGTATCATTTTTTTGCCAGGGCATGGACATCCCAGTCGCTTTTTGAACTTTGTAGATCCGACCTGAAAAAGACAATAATTAGAAATAAGAATTAAGTTCAAGTGAAGTTTTATTATAAAATACATCAAATTTTACTGAGTAGTTTTCTGGTGTAAGACTTCAAATAAATTTATAATAGGGCAAATCCAGATGGCATGGCAGTGTTCCTAAATGTGCTTTTTGTTCTACCCGCCTAAGGGGGACTATCATGCCAAGCGCGGAACGACACACTCAGCTGCTGGCAGACAAGAACTGGACGCCAGAATTCCCTAAATTTTCTTAGTAAATCCAGAAAGAACCTGTAGGTAGAATGCGCATATCCACCATCTTGTCTGTCCGGACCCACCTAAGGCGTCGCGAACCAATCGGCGGCGAGTTCACTACTGTAAACAATGACACGTGTGTATACGCACATGGGAGACGTTCGGTCAATTCTTTCACTTCCTTTCTCTTGTTTACACGGAGGGTAGGGAATCGGACCAGTTTGGATACATCCTTTCCACCCGTCACAACCGTCAACTGCAGTGCAACCAACAGGCATTTTAACTGCTTAGACACATCTCGAAGTTACACTCACCAGCTGATCCACCGGCCATCTTGTTTGGCGGAAGTACAAAACAAAAACTCTGTGACGTCATGCGCACTCTACCTATTACACTAAGCCCTGTCAGACACAGTCAGTTTCTGCCATTGTTTCTTGGGTATACATTTTTGCTAACAGCCACTGACTGTATCGTTCTGGGTGTCGCATGATACCCCTCTAACAGCGCTGACATAACAATCATCATCCACCCTGTAATTACGTCAAAGCTATAGCGTTAAACCCAGTTTATTGTTACAAGTAATGACGGCCAATATTGTATAATAGCAATAGATAAATGTCTTATCAACATTTAAGTAATAGTAATTTTTAGAGTTAACTCACAAAAAAATAAATACATTTTTGACTCCGAAATCACAAAACTTGACTGCCGTCCACGGTCGACTACGCTGCGAGCCTTGCTTTGATCATTGAGTATAGACCAGTTAATCAATTATTGGCATCCAGCGATATCGGTAAGCATGTTTTCATGTACAATTTACGTAACACGATTATCCTGATTTCACCGCGACAAAAATGATAATTACATAATTATTAATTTTCATTCTTTCAAATTAAACAACACATTTTTTGGTGTGGTTTTTCACATTAATCATTTATAAAATTATTTCGATATTTCACAACGCCTGTCTAGTACAATTTTTGTTTTGATACATACCGATAAATATTACGATCAAAATAGCATATATTATTCACTAACCATGAAAAAAAATTCTGTGAAAATTACACAGCACTTGTTTCTATAGCATTTTCCTTAACTATAATTCAAAATGATTTTGATTATGGATGATTTCACACTGTCTTCGTAAATAATTGTAACTCCTTATAAATGTATCATGCGTTGCTAATATGTCGAGTTGATAAAGGCAGCAACTGATTCCTTACAATGTGCACACAGGGTGATAATAGCGAAGGGTTCATAAATAACGTAATTATGTGTGGAGCTTATCAGCGGGGGAAATGTGTAAGAATACACGGTAAAGAATTTTTCTCTCCAGAACAGTGGAAGCAATTGACTGAGGAAGATGGCGTCAACCAAGAAGGGGGGGGGGGTGTGATGGTGGTGTCTAGCTGGCAAACGTAGAACCAGTGGTTCTTAACTTGGGGGTGGGGGGGTGGTAGGGGCCAATTCTCCCTTGAGGTATATGTGTATTAGGGAAAGTGTGGGGGGGGGGGGGGGGTGGGGGGTGATAATTTGAAGATCTCAGGGAGGCAAAGCTAATGTGGTGTGAATGTACAGTCACTTTTATTTCACTTATCCCAGAATGTTGTTCGTGATATTTATTTTTTTGAACTCCAGTTCAATTCAATCTCCGATGCTTAACTCCACTGGCCCGGACTTGCTCTATCGTTATCAGCGTTGCTACGTGTCTGGAATCGAACCTGAATAGTGCAATTTATGAATAAGGCAGACGTCACACAGAGAAAGTTGTTCGCTACATGTCACTCGCCGCTCATTATGGGCTTTTAACCAGCGCCGAGCGGCGAGCGGATGTTCATTTCTCTGTATGACTGCTTCCCTTTGCTTTTATGTGTTCACTGACATTAAGTCGTCTAAAATAAAGAATGGCGTGCGGCGAATGGCGAGCAGCTGTCTCTGTCTGACGTCTGCCTAAAACAGTGGCTCATTTTTACTTTTGTTGGAGAGTGAGATAGCCCTACGAGGTCTAAGGAGACCTTCTGATCATTCATCAGTGGAATAAGACTAGTCCCGCACCCATCATTTTTTTCCGTACGAGCTTTAGCAAATTCAGGAGCGGGGCAGCAACACACCCCCAAACACAGGTCATCGGCTAAGGGATTTCTCGTCCTATCGAACACTGCCATGGGTGCTGCAATCTCTGGACTGTGCCTGATATGACTCGGAACGACACCGAAAATCCCTGGG
Source organism: Onchidella celtica (assembly GCA_963931925.1). Taxonomy (NCBI): domain Eukaryota; kingdom Metazoa; phylum Mollusca; class Gastropoda; order Systellommatophora; family Onchidiidae; genus Onchidella; species Onchidella celtica. The sequence continues at coordinate 49,457,127 of OZ007577.1, read as the reverse complement.
ATGTGTTGGAGCTGTCCTGTGTTTGGCGGTGTGTTGCTGCAGTGCTGATGAATTTGCTCGAGCTCGTACGGAAAAAAAACCCCATGCGTCCCGCGCAAGCCGATGTTGATGTACCGACTGGTTGGTTAGTGACATCACGGTATCGCGTGTCAATAAAATGCAACCAGTTGGTTGGTGAGTTGGTGGAGGGGGGGGGGGTGCCACTGAAGTTCAGTGTCGTGACGTTGGAGTTCGTAGAACGCACGACGACACAGTAATTGTCACATTGTGCTAGGTAAAAATCAAGACGATGGACAGAAGGTTCACATTTGCTGGTAATATTGTGTGAGTAATGTGCGGTATGCGTTAAAGACCTGTAGGTCTTAGATATTGTATTTTGCTGTTGCACTATTACTGATGCTGTTACAACAAATTTCCTGGCGAAAGGATAACAAAGTTACACCTTATCTTATCTTAAACAATATTTGTATTTGTATTTGTATAACTCTTTAATCCCATTTGGGAAATTTGCCTTTGTGCCATTGCATTGTTATAACTGGAGCAGGCACGTCGTCGCCACAGTGCAGCGCCGGTCGGCGTTTTTTTTTTTGTGTGTGGGGGGTGTGGGAGATGAGGGGGGAGGGGGAGGGATTGGTAGGGATGAATTTTAATTTAATTTTAGAACGATAGGACAGAATGATGGAGACCCAACCACTTGCACCGCTGACCTCCCGCCAGCATCTCACTAAACGGCCTATCAAATCGGCTGGAGGGCGCCTAGGCTTATTGATGGACACACTTATATGGGAAAAGCATTTTAATGGGGGGGGGGGGGGGGAAGGGGCATGTAACATGCTAATAGGTACAAACAGGTTTTTTAAAAAGTTGAGAACCACTGGCAAAAACGAACGTCTGACTCCGTCAAAAAACAGAATTGATCTATTCGTGTTATCCGAAGATCTCGACACCGCAAAAAATTGCAAGCACTTTCAATGATGATAAAATAACGTGTTTTTCCAACGTTTTTTTTTTCCTTGTTACTGTGTCAATCGTGGTGGAAAATGGAATGGATAAACAAAGAGATTTGTGGAAAGATTTCACACACAAGAATTCTAGTGGTATTCAAATGTTTCTTTTGTGTTTATTTATTAGGAATGAGAAAATGATTTCACTGATAAAACAGGGACTGTTATGGTTTCGTCGACTTGGAACTGTTTTGTTCCGTTTCCACCTCATTGAATCTCGAGAAAGTCGATTGTGGAGTTTCTGTATGTTGTAATTACCATTACCAATTCTGGCGGCCAAAGGAAAAACGTCGTAACTGACATCATGTTCTTTTCTATTTTATTGCCGCGACTTAACTTCTCGTTTGTTCCAACTCCACGTTTTGCACAACTGAGAAATTCGACATTAAACGTTTGTGGCTTTGGTATCATGATAAGGAACTGTGAAACAGCTTGATAAGTGTCACAGCGCATTTTAAATACGTGTCAAAATGAGCATCTGTTATTATTCTGTTGCTCTTGGACGATCTAGAAATTTGATGGAACAGGTGGTGAGATAACTTCACAGTTGTTTAAGAATGACAGGATACACTTTGTTACGTCATGTTATATCTCATCTCGATTTTTGTAAAAAGTGAAGACAGAATGAAGATGTACGGAGGTGACGATTTGAATGAGGCAAAGTGAACGGGCTGAAAGTTTGAGAGTAATACCAACCAGTATTCCTACGTCAACCCGATGTAGACTTGTACAGGGTTTCCGCTGGGTTGGCAGGATTACCGTAGGGGTGGATTTCCTACATAAAACTGACGTGGGTGCAATCTCGTAACCAGCGGATCTACGTAGGAACGATGTCATTGGCATGCCCAAACTTAACGTCGGATTTCCGTAGAGTTTGTGGTTCGATGTAGCAAACCCAGCGGCTCTACATAGGAACAATGTCATTCCTACGTGTAAACTTAACGTCGGATTTTCCATAGAGTTTCTGGCTGGGATAGAACTGCGCCCTTCAAATTTTAAAGACTGCATCAAACGATCGGCAATATGAAACTATCGCTGTCCGCGAAATATCTCTAAGGAAGGAAAAAAAAAAAACAACAACTCATGCGTTAGTAATGCGATATGAAAATCTGGGACCAAAAATGACCACTGGGATAGGCAGATTGGGAATTTCTTAGGTAATCCCTGGGATCAATGTGGCGACATCTGCAGGAATAGAGCTGTCATAATGATCCTGGAGGTATATGCTAATACTGTCACAGAGCCTTCTCTGCCACCCCACGGCCGCCCCCACCCCTCGGCAAATGGCCCGTTCCTCGGGTAAACGGGAAAAACTGCGATTGTCAGAATAGAAGCAAATAATATTCAGGTCACAATTCTGGCTCTTTCAAAAACAAAACAACACCCACGAGAATTCGTGCAACTGCAGATGGCAACTTTGGTCTTTTTAGTCAAACGAGTTGACCCGCTGACTCTGGGAATACACAGATGTGATTTTTAAAGTTGGGCTTCGATCACCAATGTACAAACTGAGGCGCAGAACGAAATTTCCTGTCATACTTTTTAATTCTACCCGAAGAAAATGCGCCTTTTTTGTTCCGGTTCAAAATGCCGGAACACTTTCTTCTGTTCAACTCAGTTGTTGCTCAGAATCAACAAAAGTATTAACAGTATAGCAAACTTCAAGACCTTTTAAAATATGCCCACGTACACCTTTACGTCTTTCCATGTGTGATATATTTTGTAGAATTTAAGGATCAACGGTTAAAAACCTTCCATGATTACTTTGGGGACCTTACTTCCTTTGTAATATGATACTCTGTCAACTCATCGAAGGTATCTAATTTTTTTTAATTTTTCAGTGATTCATTAACTTGTTGCTTTTTTTTGGGGGGGGGGGGGGGGAACTTCGGGTGGTCTCCACTGGAAAAACCAAGGTACCTGACTGTTACGAAATGATACACAGGTATACTCTTTTCAAAACACACACACACGCACACACACACACACACAAAACAACTGACCCAACACATCTCAGCCTGTTTCAGTATTATTAACGAGATATAGTTCCACATTGCCAGAATGGTATGTGGAGGGTTTTATGCAATAGCATGACAGAAATAATAATAAGATATATTTATAACAGAAAAATGAATGAATGAATGAAGAAATGAAAGAATGAATGGATGGATGGATGATGAATGAATGAATGAATGAAAATGAATAAATGAATGAATGAATGAATCAATCAATCAATCAATC
>OZ007577.1:49448882-49451382 GCA_963931925.1 Onchidella celtica | reverse complement strand
CTGATTGTCTTTCATTCTTTTCTTTTTTTTATTCTTTTCCTCCTCCCTTCATTCATCCATTCTTTCTTTTTTTTTTTCTTTCATTATTTTCTCTCTATTTCTTTCATTGATCTTTCTGGTTGTCTTTCATTCTTTTTTTTTTTTTGTCTTTCTTTCTTTCTTTCATTTTTCTTTCATTTTGTCTTCCATTCTTTTTTTATCATTCTTTCTCTCTTCTTTCATTCATCCGTTCATTCTTTTTCTCTTTATTGTCTCTTTCATTTTCTTTTTTTTCTTTCTTGTTTCTTTCTGTCCCTATTTCATTTCTCTCTCTCTCTCTCTCTCTCTCTCTTTCTTCTTTTCTTTCTTTTTTTCTCCTTTCTTTCTTTAACTCTGCCCAGCAACGCGACGCTCGAGATTAAAAACTCAAATTTCACGCCTAATATCAAATTTTGTAATTTGAGACTTCTTAATTCAACTGCAATTATGTATATGGATCAATTTCATCCAAATATGAAAATTCATATGTGCAAACGTTCGACGCGATGCACTTTAACGTTTTTTTTTTTCGACAAATGTCATAATGATGTAAATATGATGCTTATATGTCTCCCCCCACCCCCCCCCCCCCTTCCCCTCTCCACCTATTTTTTCGACCTTACTCGAATCCTGAGCTCTCTTGTGTCTCAAACGGGTTTGCTTTACTTGACGTCACTGAATCTTGAGTTCCTACAAAATTCTGAATGTTATTTCGTCTTTCGTCGGAAGTTCTAAGACCATATAAATTATTATGCTTCGTTCTACGCCAGACATAGCATACCGAGAAGAACCATTGCTTCTCCCACTACATGTCCACAAATTGCGCGCGTATAAATACGGTGAGTGCTATTCTCTGTCGTTCCTTTATGAAGGGGTTTGTTGCGAATTGTTGCATTGCTGACATCCATGATAAGCGCGCAGGTCGACGGACGGAATATATGACGAATTGATTCGTCTCGATGTCCTGTGTCGCAGGTTCTATCATAGGTTTCAGATTTCTTTGTTTTTTTTTTAGACTACAGTTAATCTTTGCCAGTGCTCACGCCCTGACGTGGAGGACCCCCCCCCCCACCCCCCACCCCCCACCCCCGTTCCTCCTCCCCTCCACCCAAATACGCATGGTCAGCCGACGTGCAATGGAGAAACGGATGCCGTGCAAACCATTATGGTCAACATCTCTCTTTCTTTCTCTCCCACTCCCTCTTTCTCTCCCCCCCCCCCCCCACGCTCTCTTTCACAGGACGAGGCGAACATGTGGAGGTGACCTTTCATCCGTATGTGGAATCGTTTTGAATGACAATAATATTTTGAAGTAACACCGTCATCACCAGCTTTAACGACATGCAATCTTTACATAATATCTGGCAAACTGCTTTCACATTGTCAATGTATATTCCAAACAGACATACAAACAGACAGACACACACACACACACACACTTTTCACAATCAGACAGACAAACATACAGACAGATGGGCGGATAGGCACTGATGTAGGGCAGAAGGAACCAAAAGACCGAATGAGAGAGGCTTCTAAGAAATATTGTTAACATCATAAAGAACATTGATTATTTTTACGTAGATAATTATGTTGTTAAGTCAGCCAGACTAGAATTACAATGAGAACATACGCCGATAATTCTATTTCTGTCACTGATAACAGTAAACATTCGACGGCCAATCTTACATATTATGGCGCTGGGTTCAGGCAAACAAACAGACAGGGAGACAGACCGACGGATAGACAGACAGACAGACAGACAGACGGACGGACGGACGGACAGACAGACCGACTGACAGACAGGCAGACACAGACAGACAGATAGTCAGACAGAAAGAGGGACAGAAAGGCAGACAGACAAAGAGACAGACAGGCTGACAGACAGCCAGACAAACAGACAGACAATTAGACGATAGGTCAGTGGACATTTAACTGACATTAAAGAAAGGAAAACGGATCAAGTCAAATTGCCACCATGACCATAAGAATGGTCAAACTCCATTTGAACTTTCTTCGAGAAAATTGAATTCGATCTCTTCTTCTTTGATGTAAATTGTAGGCATACACAGAAGTCACGAAAGAATTAGTCTGAGTCGTCTCCGTGCGGTTCGAACTTTATTCCATTAAGACATTGGAAGGTTCTGCTCACGCTCCTCAGGTGAACTCGTTCTACAACGAAAGCGGAGGTTTGTACCACTCTTTTATTCATAGGCATCGCTGATTTGTTTCAATTGACGTCGTCAGAGAGTTCGTCTTTCGTTTTTGTTTCGCGTTGCAGCTGATCTTTGTTAGTGCCAATGTAACTCTCAGTAAAGCATATTTTGACTGAATGTGTGGATTTCATGTATACCCGAAGAAGGCACTTTTCCTGCGGATTCACGAAAGAATTATTTTCTGTTGTGGAACCACAGCGCGTCTTGTCCTTTTTGAAAGAGGCTAACATCTACAACTTTATGCACACCTACAAAAACTCTTCTCGGAT
>OZ007577.1:49398733-49446182 GCA_963931925.1 Onchidella celtica | reverse complement strand
TAATATTGACAGCCACTGACCTAAAACTTCAGGTCGACTCTCAACTTTGTCCACTGACAGACTTAGTCTTGTAGTTAATTTGCGCCCATGAAAAATATAAATTATAGAGAAAGATACACAAGATTGTTTGTGTCCTCAGGAATTCGCCTCAATAAGACACTACAGCTAGGTGTGTGCCATATTGTACCAAGGTTCCATGTCATGTTATTCATGTAATAAGCCAGTCACTGAGTTATGATATGTTTATGTGATGATGTGTAAGATATGTTACCATGTAAGTGCTTTTAAACATTCTGTGAAAATGAACTGACATCATGGGATAAAGAAGTTATTATTATATTATCTTATTTTTACCTTATCAAATCTTATTCCTCTTTCACTATGCTGATCTCCATCACTCACCATTAAGGCGTTGCTTTACAACATTGTCTCTAGTACCTCTGTACTGGGGAACCAGCAGTCTCCTCATGTTTTACCATTAATTTTCCCATTTTATTGATAGTCTCTGACCTAAAACTTCAGGCAGGCTCTCAACTTTCTGACTGATCTCTGACTTGCACTGACAGACTTGTCTTGTTGTCTGTTATGCCCACGAAGAAAAGATAGCACTGAGTCCAGTTTTATTGGAAAATATGATAACATTATAAGCAAGCGCGGGACTTTCTTGTCTTCCAGTGGAATAAACGTGTAACTCCCGCGAGACAAAGTTCATGGATTATATTGCGTGTCTTCTCCTAGCGTACTGTTTAGATAAGAGCATCTTTCAAAAATGTTAATTCATTCATGATATCAGTTTTCTCTTAAAGTCTTGAATAAAATTCGACTACCGCTTTATTCACAGACACAAATATCAGTTTTCTCTAAAAGACTCGAGTGGAATTCGACTGCCACTTTATTCACAGACACAAATATCAGTTTTCTCTAAAAGACTCGAGTGGAATTCGACTACCGCTTTATTCACAGACACAAATATCAGTTTTCTCTAAAAGACTCGAGTGGAATTCGACTACCGCTTTATTCACAGACACAAATATCAGTTTTCTCTAAAAGACTCGAGTGGAATTCGACTACCGCTTTATTCACAGACACAAATATCAGTTTTCTCTAAAAGACTCGAGTGGAATTCGACTACCGCTTTATTCACAGACTCAAGTGTACAGAGCAAAAGAGGGGAAATGTTAGTCTACACGCAAGATGCTCGCCTCTCATGCGGAAGGTACCGGGTTCGATTCCCGGTCGGTGCCACCAGTATATGAAAAGCATACATCGCTGGTATAGAGCAAAATTGTTGTATCTCCACTGATATGAATAATGGGAGCTTACCACAATATTGGTCTCAATGATCTCATTTTTAAGGGAGGTACAACAATACTGCTTCTCTGTTACTCGGAACTGGTTAAAGATGGCGGAATAACGAAAAAATTGCAAGAAGCAGTTTTTCATTATTACAGTATTGCCATTATGAACCCCAATATTATTCACAAGCTGAGGTCCCCGGCCCTGCCCGGGATAAATCGGTTTGAATATTAGTTTCAGTTCTGGGTGGTTATTATGGACCTGCTTCATCTTGTCTGTTCCTATTTGTTTATTTTATTTTTGTTTGTTTGTTTTTAAATAAGTCTTACTGCTCTGCCTTTGTGAGTTGGCACCCTGCGCGTCCAATATCACAGACACCTACAAAGTTTGTCGGACAATGATTCAGTGCAGGGCATGTGGACGAGTTGATCTAGATCTGATCATTGTTTTGATCTGCATTTTCTTGCTGATCTGTCGGCACATTTTAAGAATATGAAAACGAAGAGAGATTTTTACAGGGTAAGATCATCAGCTGCACAGAAGAACCCATTAAAAGCAGCAAATGAACTTGAACGACTTTTGAGAAGGCCTATCGATCGATTGCACAGAAGTTACTACAGATGAAGATTAGAGCTAGATCTAATCTAAATCTACAGATTTTAACAAAATGCCAAGACTCCAGATCTAAACACATCTAGATCTATACGGAAGAAGATTCTATGCACTGCTTAGTTGATTTTTAAGTAGATCGAGGTAGATTTCTACATCTAGATCTAGGGCACAAAAATGCCAAAAAAACAGTAGATAGATCTAGGCCAAGACTCCAGATCTAAACACATCTAGATCTATACGGAAGAAGATTCTATGCACTGCTTAGTTGATTTTTAAGTAGATCGAGGTAGATTTCTACATCTAGGGCTATTGATTGCACAAAATGCTAGATCTAGATCTAGTGTGTTTTCGAGTTTCCGGTCCATTCAATTTGAAGAGGATAGAGATCTATGTAAAAAAGCTAGATGTGAGTGTGAAACGAAGGAAAGCGCTTAAAAAGGCTACTGGAGTTTTTTTCCGGCCGATTTTTTGTTTGATTTTTCTAAAATCAGCAGAGCATCAAATTTCAAGAAGTATTCCTTAACAACCTCGTACGTTTTGCTCTGCATCAGCACAAAAAATTTCAGAACTCTGTGTGCTGTGGTCATGGAATGCATAGAGGACAAAGTTTTCAAGTCCTCAAATATATATATAGATATCACTGGAGATACAACAAGTTTGCTCTATACCCGCGACATGGGTTAGGGGGGGGGGGGGGGGACCTGGGGAACGTACATATAAATCTCACTATACTTTCCAGTTACGATAGTGTTTAGCTTTATATTATATTATTACACTTATCTTATTCCTCTCGTTCAGAAATGCCATATTTCACGCATAAGTATGTCCAACCTCTAAAAATATGAAAGTATAATAATATTCCCTTGCACTTAGTGAGACGCGACTGTTAAAAATAACACAGCTTACTCCATATGGCTAGAAGGGCTGTCTGATTAGGACACTAAAAAAAAAAAAACTACTGATTTAAGAGTTCTAAAAGTAGCGCATAAAAACAAAATGAACTTCACGCCCAGGTGATTATCTAGTTGGAACATTGCGTAACTGTCTTGTGTATAATTCCTTGCCCCAGGGCTTTTAACTGCTTGCAGAGAGCATTAGACAGTTGGAAGATTCAGGGTGGTTTTCTTGAGTGTGCGGCCTAGCTGGTTCACTCCTGTAAGCCGCTCTCAGCGGTTCGTACGAAAAAGCACTCAGTTGAAACCAAGCATGAACATTCCAATAATTTGGCATTTTTTTGGTCTCACAATGGTTTCTCATAGCCTTAGTACTGGTCTTTGACTTTCAGAATGGGTACTAGGAGTGCTGTGGTCATCTTCACCTAAGAAAACACTAAGAGTGAGTCAGTTAAAGTTTCGTTCCATCCATAAGTGCGTTGGTCCCGAGCAGGGGGGGGGGGGGGGGGGGGAGGGGACTTCCAGTGTAGGAAAAGCGTACATTCGTCAATGGAGGTTCTAGGAAGCATACATAATAACAGCCAGAAGAATCCCTACGTAACTCTGACAGATTTTGTGTAAGATTTCCGTAAGGTTGATAGGATCACCTTTGGGGCTGATTCCCTACATCAAACCAATGTAGGTGCCATGTCGTAACCAGCGGATCTACGTAAGAACAATGTCATTCCTATGTCCTCTAGTTCGGATTTACGCAGGACCGCTGCCTGGGGGGGGGGGGGCGGGGGGCTTTTCAGTTATGGTGAAAAAGTAAAGAAAACAGCGGAAAAAGGTAAAATTAAGTTGTTGAATTCTATATAAACATTAACCGTTTATGATGAAAAAGTCGGATACAAAATGCCACTCAAAGCTTCAGAATACCAGGACCTTCTCCGTGGACATTCAGAGTTCTAATGGATCCATGCGCTTGCAAGGGTACCTTGGAAGATGGCGGGGAAGTGGTGAAGCCAGATGTCTGAAAATCTTTCATAAAAAAAAATAAAAATCGAGTTTTGCATCTGAATTTGAGTTTAGAAAAAAGCATGTTGGACACGACTGTGTTGTCCCATTGTGCAAGGAAAATGCAAGTCGACAGACAGAATATAACGGAATGATAAGACAGAATCAGACTCTACCAGAGGCGGCCACCAACCACTGGCATCAAACTCCAGCAAGCATACTCTATGGATGGTCCCTTGGCAGAGTCTGACATAACTTTACTGCTCTTTCATCTGTCTTTTGGAGCCGACATGAATAGTGGTCCAGTGGTTAGAGGGAGAGGGAGGGAGTAGATAAATTTTAATGTTATTTTGACCTGGCTACTCTTTTCGATTTCTACCTGGCAAAGGTATCTTTAACGTGCCCAACGCGTACACGGGCCCTCCGAATTTTTCGTCCTTATCCGAGAAGACTAAATGCTCGATCCTACCCACCAAAGGATCACGGACAAGAAAATATGAAAAATATTCCAAAATCTCAACATGCCTTCACCGCCCGGGATTCGAACCCGATACTTTCGGTACGAGACCCGAGTACCTTGCCTGTAGACCACCGTGTCCCCAAGTATCAGGAACCATGTGTCATCTCCAATATAATTCCATCCTTCTAAGAAGCCACGTTAAAACGCAATACATTAAACCCACTAAAGGCCCCTTTCCACGAAGCATGTTGGTATTTAAAAACTCCGAACGTCTTCTGCGCCTGCAGTTTCGGTCCGTCATACATACGTAACGGTACGTAAAACATATCAAAGCTGCGTCCAGTAGAGTCTTCTTGAGAAAAGTGACAGTTCCTTAATAAGGGTAATGTCGGCATGGCTCGTGACCAATAACGTTCCTGACATATTGTCAGTTTATGAAAAAAAAAGGGAAATGTGAGTGGCAAGGTTAGATAGGCAGATGACAGCACAGGCCGGCAGTGGGTGGGTTTCAGTTGACGTCACAGACAGGTAGACAGATAGCTGGACGGACATGGTGTTTACATAGGTAGATAGATAGATAGATAGATAGATAGATAGATAGATAGATAGATAGATAGATAGATAGACTGATAGGTAGATAGATAGATAGATAGATAGATAGATAGATAGATAGATAGATAGATAGATAGATAGATAGATAGATAGATAGATAGATAGATAGATAGATAGATAGATAGATAGGTAGATAGATAGATAGATAGATAGATAGATAGGTAGATAGATAGATAGATAGACAGACAGACAGACAGACAGACAGATAGATAGATAGATAGATAGATAGATAGATAGATAGATAGATAGATAGATAGATAGATAGATAGATAGATAGATAGATAGATAGATAGATAGACTGATAGATAGATAGATAGATAGATAGATAGATAGATAGATAGATAGATAGATAGATAGATAGATAGATAGATAGATAGATAGATAGATAGATAGGTAGATAGATAGATAGATAGATAGATAGATAGGTAGATAGATAGATAGATAGACAGACAGACAGACAGACAGATAGATAGATATAGATAGATAGATAGATAGATAGATAGATAGATAGATAGATAGATAGATAGATAGATAGATAGATAGATAGATAGATAGATAGATAGATAGATAGATAGATAGATAGTGCACTTCACTGAGGTCTACAACACTATTTTATTACGACATGAATCAAACGTGCCAGCTGGATGAACAGAAACTCTGGACATCACAATTTCATCTTGAAAGGAGAGAGAGAGAGAGAGAGAGAAAGAAAGAGAGAGAGAGAGAGAGAGAGAAAGAGAGAGAGAGAGAGAGAGAGAGAGAAAGAGAAAGAAAGAGAGGAAGAGGGGGCCATGCAGGCAGACTAAGAATTGACCATCTTAAGAGAACGAGACTGAAGAGCGAGAAAGAGAGAGAGATTGAGAGAGGGAGAGAGAGAGAGAGACAGACAGACAGACAGACAGACAGACAGACAGACAGACAGACAGACAGAGAGAGAATCCCCGTCAAACTATAATCATATTAGTACAAAGTTTGGACGTCTGGTGTAGTGGAAACACGCCATCAATACTGTTAGACACGCATGGGGTTTTTCTATGAGAAATAATTTAAGAACGGACCCGGAAGTCCCTTTCCCAGTCGTTTTTAAAGATCGGCCGAGAATATCGTCTCTCAAAGTGTGAATAGTGGCCGCCAAGTGAGATGTGAAACTGTCAGCTGTGGCTCGTGGATATGCTCTGTATGGAACCTGAGCATTTTACAGGACTAAGGCCCGGCGCGCACCATCCCGTTTTGCCTGCTCCATGGCGCAAAACGCAGATTTTTTGCTTGCTTGGCAAAGAGTTTTCAATGCTGCACACCACGCGTGTGCAAGATTGCTTGCATTGAACGGATGGTTAATTTTAACATAGTGCTCGCCGGTCCTAACTCTTTTCATTTTGTTGAACATAATTTTTTATATATATATATGTTCGAAATGCTCATAGGGTGGGGCGGGGGTGCATTCAGTGTATGAAAAGTGTTGGTGGGATGGGGAGGGGGGGGGGGGTTCTGGGGATTGCAATGAATTTAAAAATTGATTTTTATTCATAATTATTGTTTTAAACCAGATAACGTTGTTGGATTATATAAAGATCATTATTGTTTTATAATGAAACAGTCAAAATAGTCCATGTAAAGTGCCGCTTCAAGTTTTAAAACATCAAGTTCTTATCTCGGATATTCAACATTATAATGGCCGTAGGCTCGTGTTTGTGGGAAGTTCTTGACTTTTGAGTTTGGAGCAAGCAAGTGGTTAGCGGACACATTGTGCTATGAAGAAACAAGACGATAGACAGAATATAACAGAATGAGAGGGCAGAAGGAGAGGCTACCAGAAGCGTCCGCTAACCACTCGCGTCTACGTTCGGGTTACGCCGAGATTATGACAATGGTACTTGGAGGGAGGGGGTTAAAAACCGGTACAAATCGAGCGTAGATACTTTGTGGATAGATACTCTCAAGCAATCACTGAAGGCCTTTGCCATTGATGTGAGTGAGTGGGAAAAGCTCTCGCTTGATCGTGCAAATTGGAGGGCGGCCCTTACCAGAGGCAGCAAAGCATGGGAAGCTGACAGAGTCCAGCAGGCTATCAAAAAAAGAGAACGGCGCAAGAAAAGGCCCAGTGGTACTGAACCAACGGAGCACTCTTGTCATTTATGCGGAAGGGCCTGCAGGGCAAAAATAGGACTTATCAGTCACATGAGAAGCCATAAGTCATGAAAGAACAGTCTTTCCATTCTGTCCTCTGTGTCCTTTATTTCTCTTTATTGTCCATGTGTTGAAATTCTCAACAATTTCTGTTCTTTATTCCTCTGGTGTTGTTAAGGTCATCATCATACCTGATGGACGAACTATTATTATTATTATTATTACTTTGTGGATGACCCCTTTTCATGAAACACACCGGCCTGTCGAAGAATCGTGGGAATAAGCCCCCCCCCCCCCACATTAACTTTTCATGACTGGAAGAGGAAAGATGACGCCCAAGGAGCTGTGGCAGTTGCAATGTTGGACCCAGACAGACACCAGCATGCATGAGTGAGTCTCCGGCAAGAGGTCTCGGCATCGACCATGCTATTTTGTTAGAACGCCTCGAAACAACATTTGGGATTTCAGGAGCGGCTTTGCGTTGGTTTGGGTCATATATAACCAATAGGTATCAATGTGTTACCATCGGGAATGAGTCATCTGATGAGGTTCTTTTAGATTGTGGTGTACCTCAGGGCTCTGTCCTAGGTCCCATTTGGTTTGTCATGTACACTCAGCCTCTGACTGATATTTTGACAAGCTTTGATATGAAATATCACCTGTATGCAGACGATAGTCAAATTTATAAAAGTTCTCACGTAGATCATCTTTCAGATCTAATTTCTTGTACCAACAATTGTATCATCAAAGTAAAAGAATGGATGAACAGCAATAGATTAAAACTTAATGAAGATAAAACTGAAGTCATGTTGTGTACGAACCCCTATGTTGCTAAGATAAGTGATCTGCCAAACATCCAATTGAACATCAACGGACATATCATACAATCATCTTTGTGCATAAAAAATCTAGGCGTTCTTTTTGACTCTGATATGTCTTTCACATCCCAGGTAAATAATATTTGCAGAAATGCACGTTTCCAACTAAGAAACATCAGCAGAGTTCGAAATTTCCTCACAGAAGCCATTACCAAAACTTTAGTTACTTCACTCATTTTATCTCGAATAGATTATTGCAATTCTCTTCTTGCTGGAATAACATCAGATAAACTGTCTAAAATGCAAGCCATTCAAAACAACGCAGCCAAATTGATTACCAAGAAAAAACAAGCTGACCACGTTACGCCTTTGTTAAAAGAACTGCACTGGCTTCCTATAACAGAAAGAATTACATACAAAATTGCTGTTTTTTGCTATAAATGTTTAAATAACACCGCACCCAGCTATCTCAAAAATTCTTTACAAGTTTACACACCATCTCGTTCACTAAGATCATCAAGTGACAAAACAATCCTAAGAATCCCATCTAAAAACTATAAAACTATAGGCCATAGATCCTTCAACTATTTTGGACATTTTGTCTGGAACCAGATACCCTTGAACATTCGTGAATCACCGAATCTTGAAAGCTTTAAGAAAAGTGTAAAACATCACCTTTTCCTCCGAAACTTTTAAATTTTCAAAATTCTATTCTGTACTTTGATGTTACAATTGATTATATAAGCTAGTGTTATATGACTAAGAGCGTCTATGTGTGTGAAACTGAAAGTTTGTATGGATGAGAGTGCGTGTTTTAGTATGAGATTTGGAAAGTGTATGCATGAGTTATTGATGCAATGTACAGCGCATTGAGTAATAATTTTATTAGAAATGCGCTATAGAAATTCTATTTATTATTATTATTATTATTATCTTCAGCACATTTTGCTTAGCGATGCCTTGCAAAGCTTTGATCATCACCGACAGACACCCCGGTCTTTTTCCTAAAAAAACATCTGCCTTTAAGTCTCCCTCCACTCATCCCCTCCACTCATCCCCTCCACTCATCCCCTCCTCTCGACATTCCTGCTAAGTGTTTCCACTCTGTCTGTCTGTCTCTCCCTCTGTCTCTCTCTCTCTCTCTATCTATCTATCTAACTATCTACCTATCTATCTATCTAACTAGCTTCCTATCTATCTATCTATCTATCTATCTATCTATCTATCTATCTATCAATCTATCAATCAATCAATCTATCTATCTATCTATCTATCTATCTATCTATCTATCTATCTATCTATCTATCTATCAATCTATCTATCTATCTATCTATCTATCTATCTACCTATCAATCTATCTATCTATCAGTCTACGTCTGTCTCATGTTCTTTCTCTCTCCACACACACACAGGGAAAGACAGACAAGAACACATACACGAAAAAAGAGACACACACTGACAGACTCACACGCACACACACGTGCATTACAAGACAAGTCTGTTGAATATTAACAGTGATTGTGTCTATATCCAGTGACACAACCCGCCTAAGACGTTTCAATGCTTAGTTTGTTATTCTTGTTGTGGCTGTTGTTACTGGCTGTTTTGTCCTACAGCTCGCACCCATCCCTCCCCCCCCCCCCTACCCCCAAACTCCGTCCAAAAAATCCTACCTCCTCTCACTACATTGTGCGTCACACTTGCATTAGTCTTTCTATCTATCTATATCTCTGTCTCTCTAGCCCTCCATCTCTTCATGTCTCTATCTCTCCATCTCGCAATCTCTTTATATCTTTTCTCGATTTTCTCCCTCCTCCTCCTCTCTCTCTCTCTCTCTCTCTCTCTCTCTCTCTCTCTCTCTCTCTCTCTCTCTCTCTCTCTCTCTCTCTCTCTCTCTCTCTCTCTCTTTGGATCCAAATTCCAAATCCATTAATCAATCTTTCGCTTCGTTTGACCTAGGTTGAAAACCGTTGTCTCTAGAGATAACAGTGCAGAGACCTGCACGTGTCCTGGAATTTCCTCACTGTAAACACATAGAAAGAAGAAGGGTTAGTGCCCCTTCAAGAATCCCAGAACACATTTTTTCGAAGGAAAATCACTGGAAATTTTGAAGGGGGAATGAGAGACTTCAAGAGATCAGGGGTCATCAAACTCTGAAATCATAGAGGTTTCTCTGAAGTGACCTCTCTCTCTCTCACCCCCTTCCATTTTAAAAACATGCGGCCACCCATGAAGTATGCAGTTTTTGTTCCAACTCCGCTTTTTGCATAGCTGAAAAAATTCGACATTAAAGGTTTGCAGCTTTAGTATTAAAACGGAACTGTGAAACAGATTGATAAGTGCCACAAGGCATTCTAAACAAGTTTCCAAGTGTTGCATTTGATAACCCTCTTCTATATGTATACTAAAAGATTTCCAGTTTTGTTTTGTTTTTTCAGAAAATGGAGATCGCACAAACCAGAACTAAGGTGGCCAAGGCCTGTCATGGATACACACCATTCAAAATGGCCGTGCGTCTGTACACGAGCGAGAGAGGTCAAAGATCGGCAAACTGAAACAAGTTGTCATTCATTTCCCATACTAGACCATCAACCATTGTTTTTTCTATATTACGGAAGAGAGTTTCAAAGTATTGGTGAGAGGGTGAGATTTCTAATGGGCGAACTAGGATGACTGGCCAAAACATTTCTGCCTCATAATTTCAAACCCATTTTAAAGACAACCATACGTCATTCACAATGAGTATAGAACAAGATAACCTAAACTCAAAAACACAAAAATCGTAGATCGTCAGTACGTGTGATGGGCGGCGTTACATACTATGGACGGCGTTACATACTATGGACGGCGTTAGGCGTTACATACTATGGAAGGCGTTACATACTATGGACGGCGTTAGGCGTTACATACTATGGACGGCGTTACATACTATGGACGGCGTTAGGCGTTACATACTATGGACAGCGTTAGGCGTTACATACTATGGACAGCGTTAGGCGTTACATACTATGGACAGCGTTAGGCGTTACATACTATGGACGGCGTTACATACTATGGACGGCGTTAGGCGTTACATACTATGGACGGCATTACATACTATGGACGGCGTCAGGCGTTACATACTATGGACGGCGTTACATACTATGGACGGCATTACATACTATGGACGGCGTTACATACTATGGACGGCGTTACATACTATGGACGGCGTTACATACTATGGACGGCGTTACATACTATGGACGGCGTTACATACTATGGACGGCGTTACATACTATGGGCGGCGTTACATACTATGGACGGCGTTACATACTATGAACGGCGTTACATACTATGGACGGCGTTACATACTATGGACGGCGTTAGGCGTTACATACTATGGAAGGCGTTACATACTATGGACGGCGTTAGGCGTTACATACTATGGACGGCGTTACATACTATGGACGGCGTTAGGCGTTACATACTATGGACAGCGTTAGGCGTTACATACTATGGACAGCGTTAGGCGTTACATACTATGGACAGCGTTAGGCGTTACATACTATGGACGGCGTTACATACTATGGACGGCGTTAGGCGTTACATACTATGGACGGCGTTACATACTATGGACGGCGTTAGGCGTTACATACTATGGACGGCGTTACATACTATGGACGGCGTTAGGCGTTACATACTATGGACGGCGTTACATACTATGGACGGCGTTACATACTATGGACGGCGTTACATACTATGGACGGCGTTACATACTATGGACGGCGTTACATACTATGGACGGCGTTACATACTATGGAAGGCGTTACATACTATGGGCGGCGTTACATACTATGGACGGCGTTACATACTATGGACGGCGTTACATACCATGGACGGCGTTACATACTATGGACGGCGTTACATACTATGGACGGCGTTACATACTATGGACAGCGTTACATACTATGGACAGCGTTACATACTATGGACGGCGTTACATACTATGGACGGCGTTACATACTATGGACAGCGTTACATACTATGGACAGCGTTACATACTATGGACGGCGTTACATACTATGGACAGCGTTACATACTATGGACGGCGTTACATACTATGGACAGCGTTACATACTATGGACGGCGTTACATACTATGGACAGCGTTACATACTATGGACGGCGTTACATACTATGGACAGCGTTACATACTATGGACGGCGTTACATACTATGGACAGCGTTACATACTATGGACGGCGTTACATACTATGGACAGCGTTACATACTATGGACGGCTCTTTATGTTCAGATATAGGACGAAAACAAAAGGCACTACGAAGATCTACTTGTCACTGACTACCAAAGTAGATTCGCTTCATTGTGTTACTTTCTATCCTAGTCCACTACAAATACATTTTTATTACTTTAATTACCAGTTTTCATCACATTTTGTGTTCATTCTCATCATTATCAGTTGCCCTGTCTAGAACAGACATTGGCGATCATGGCTCTCCACTCGGATATGCCATCAGCCAACCTCAAGAAGGAGTTGTTGTTGTGACGTTTATTTTGTTGTCCAGGAATTAAGACTTTCAGTGAAAGTTTTTCTCTGTCTACCCCAGGCTGGTTTTCCTGCCTTCGATCTTCCCTACATTTTGTTCATTCTACATTCAACTAATTACACTTCCTGTTACTTTCTACATATTACATGAAGGATAGTTATTGGGGGAGCCTGGCAGGGTCACCCTCCTCCATTGCTATCGTTGTGGGTTTTTTTTTAAAATTATATTTTGTCTATCGACTTGCTTTTCCCTGACACAATGTGACGGTCGTCGTGGTGTCTCCATACTCACAGCCAAACCTCACATGCCACATAGTGTTATTTTGTGTTACTCATTACATTTGCCTCTCACCATTTCCTTCTCTCTATTTTTCTTCCACTGTTTATCTTTGTGTCGGTTCTTAACATTCCAAAGGCATTAATGCTTCGATGAATTCTCACTCTGTCTCCGTCACTCTGCCCCCCCCCCTCCATCCCCTATTTTTCTTTTCTTCCACACACACACACAGACACACAGACAGACTGACATGCACTTTTACACGAATACGTGTAAAATACGTCCAATAAAGGTCATTCTCTCTCTCTCTCTCTCTCTCTCTCTCTCTCTCTCACACTCATTCTCTCCTTCTTCTCTCTCTACCCTCCCCTCTCTCTCTCCATCTCCTCCTTCTCTCTCTCTACCCTTCTCTTTCTCCCTCTCCTTCCTCTCTTTTTCCTTCCTCTCTTTTTCTCTTTCCCCTCTCTTTCTTTCTCTCTCTTCTCCTCTCTTTCTGTCTCTCTTCTGTCCTCTCTCTCTGCCTTCTCTCTCTTTCTCTCTCTACACCCCTCTCTCTCCTTCCTCTCACTCTCTCTCTCTCTCTCTCTCTCTCTCTCTCTCTCTCTCTCTCTCTCTCTCTCTCTCTCTCTCTCACCCTCTCACAATATGT
Source organism: Onchidella celtica (assembly GCA_963931925.1). NCBI lineage: Eukaryota > Metazoa > Mollusca > Gastropoda > Systellommatophora > Onchidiidae > Onchidella > Onchidella celtica. The sequence goes on along the minus strand of OZ007577.1, from coordinate 49,432,898 downwards.
ATCTATATTCCCACCCCGCACATGTATAAACAAACACAAGAGACATACGCAGTTTGAGCTCTTGTACAAGATGCCTCAGCATAAACATTTGTCCCTGTGCTCATCACTCAACAAAGCTATCACTGCCTCATTCCAAACTCTTTGTTGTTACATGCACACACACACGCGTCAGCAACTGCAGTTCCTGTCATTCTTGGCATGCTCACTTACAGGTAATTATCACTAGGAACGCATCTCTTCATTCAAAAAGCGTATCATAATACCCTATGCGCGAACAGGCCGCTTTCGATCGACCAATTAGTTTGATGGTGACGCCATGACATTGCGTTTCAATGAGCTCGCGCATCATCCAACTTGAACTTCGATGTCGTGATGTCACAATCACATTAGTCGGCCGATCTTGCAGCTTAGGGGAGAGGACCATACTAGGTCCAGAACGTCATAGCCAGTTTGCTGCCAACAAAATCTACACTCAAGAAATTACGGCAGAAGCTGACTGTGTCTGAAAGGGCTTAAAATGATAGGGTCTTCCCGGATTTACTCAGAAAATACAGGAAACTATACTGTGCATTTCTTGTCTGCCAGCAGCTGACTGTGCTGTTACTGGCGTAGTATGATACCTCTCTTAAATCGGCTAATGTAGGCCTTGTCTGAAGTACCTGACATTTTGATAGGAGACCGGTATGAAATAATTAAATGTGTGTAAAACCGTGCCCCGTTCTCCCAATCCTCTAATCAACTCCAAGGATAGAAAGAAATTTAAAGTTAGTCCCACAGCCCGTGGAAGAAGATGTGACAGTGATGTAATAATATTATGTTATGAGATAGTGGGCTTGTGCCCGTGGAGGTCTACTGGCTGATAGTTCCTGGTGATTGGCTAGGCTAATCTTAATCATAACAACAGACAGATAGATAGATAGATAGATAGATAGATAGATAGATAGATAGATAGATAGATAGATAGATAGATAGATAGATAGATAGATAGATAGATAGATAGATAGATAGATAGATAGATAGACAGATAGATAAATAGATAAATAGACAGACAGACAGACAGACAGACAGACAGACAGACAGACAGACAGACAGACAGACAGACAGACAGACAGACAGATAGATAGATAGATAGATAGATAGATAGATAGATAGATAGATAGATAGATAGATAGATAGATAGATAGATAGATAGATAGATAGATAGATAAATAGATAGATAGATAGATAGATAGATAGATAGATAGATAGATAGATAGATAGATAGATAGATAGATAGATAGATAGATAGATAGATAGATAGATAGATAGATAGATAGATAGATAAATAGATAGATAAATAGATAGATAGATAGATTTATGGATAGATAGATTTCTATCAAGCCACCTCCATCTATTATTAATACCTATCTGTCTATCACTCCATAAACAGTTTGCCCGTTCGCCGCTCCACCCATTATTAAATTATCCATCCGGCAATTATCACCTCGTATTCCCTGTCACTCCATCTATCACGAAACATTATAGTATAAATTTATCTATCGATCTGTAAAAATCTATCAGTCAATATTTCTCTGTGTCTGGCCAATCAATGAGCCTCTATTCTGTCCAACTATAGATCTGTCGTACAGTACGCATACCTACGCATTGTTACGTGTGTGTGACCATTTCAAGCAGCCACTACAAGTTGTACAGATTACACTCGACAGCAACAAAACCTTGTTTAACCTTTTCAGTACTGAAACAACATTGCTGTTAACTCTTTACTGCTGCATCAATTACAGGTTTTGTTCTGCCATTACTGGCTTTTAAATATAGATGTATAGCCTGATTAACATTCATAATATTTACCATTCAAAATAATTGAAATACGTGAATCTTGATATAAACTGGACGGGAAAATCTAGCTTTCACGGCGTCAGTATTCAAAGGGTTAATTCACCGTTACAGCCACCCTCCCTTCCCCCTCTCCCCTTCCAATACTTCCCCTACCACACACATAACCACACACTTACAAGTCACATACACACACATACACAAACACACAGATATACACACTGCCAACCACAACGTTTTACAAGGGACGCAAGAAGCAATTCAGGTAACATTAGTTCTCCCTTTTATTCTATGTTCAGAGGGAGAGAGAGATCGACAAAGAGAGTGAGAGAGAGAGAGAGAGAGAGACAGAGAGAGAGACAGAGGGCGGGATGAGAAAAGAGATCGAGAGAGAGGGGGAGAGAGAGTGAGAATGAGAGAAAGGGAGATGGAGAGAGGGACAGAGAGGGGAGAAACAGAGAGAGAGAGAGAGAGCAAGAGAGAGAGGGAGAAGAGAGTTAGAAAGTGAGAGCGACGGAGAGAGAGAGAGAGAGAGAGAGAGATAGAGATAGAGAGAAGAGACGGACAGATAGACAGACAGACAGAGCCATTACTATTTCATTTGTAAAAGTCCATGGTCCACTTTGTGGCAACGGCCGCGCTACATCGATATACTCAATTATTATTATTATTATTACTATTATCATACATGATGTGTTATTAGATTGGCACGTGCAGTCTCATACCTGTACAACGCTAGCCCACCAGCTGGTCCATACAACTTTCCTCAGGTGCTGAGACTCACCGAAATTCTCTTGCTTCAACAAGACCAAGCTAAATTACCCACAGTTTGGGGAGAGACGACAAACCCTGTAAATAAAACCAGGCCCTTCCACCCAGCAAAGGGATCTGGTCTTTTTTTCTAATCTCCTAATGAGAATAGGGGGGGGGGGGGGAAACAGAAAAACTTTGATTACTCTTTAGAAACATTTAACGAAACAATGGTTTTCAGTTTTTCCCCCCTTGCGCAGAGTCGTAGAATTGAAATGTCAAGGAGCGATGAATTTGTGAGTGTGCATGAGAAAACCCACAATATGTCGCAAACATGACATTTTGAGTTCTGTACATATAATAAAAGACAAGACATTTCTGATAAATTGAAGTCAGTGACCCCCTAAAACAAGATTTTGAGAAAACGGCATTTAATCCTAAAAGTGGCAATAGCTAATTGGCCCATTAATATTGGAGTGATTGCTGTTAGGAGACCGTAGTCTAATTACAAAGCCGTTATAGAGATCATAGTTAGTAGTGTTCACTGCTCATCTACAGTTTACCCTGTAACATGCCACGGTCCCCTAAACAACAGCCAAGTCGGAAGTTTGTGTCGGACCCATATTTTCACTTCAAAGACGTTTTTCTCAAAATCAGCTCTTTCGACATATTATGGGTTTTCTCATGCACATTCACATTTGGTTACCATTGGGATGGGTTTGAACCTAGGCGTGCAGTGGTGTGATTAGAAGGCCTGGGTTCGAACCCAGCTAACAGCTAAAGGGGCGATCCATAAACAAAGTACACTAAGAGGTGGGGAGGGTCAATTCCCACCCCCCCCTCCCCCCACCCCCCCCCCCACCTCCCGCACTTAACATTTTGCACTATAGATAAGGAAGTGAGCACAGCGCAGTATTTTCTCTACTGGGCTTCGCTTTAAGGCTACGGTCCCCTAACTGCACTTTGCCTCCGACCTATGAAAAACGTACATTGGAGGATGGAGGTTTGGGATTCTGTGCAGCATACACTCGGAGTTCAGTTAGGTTAATAAATTAGAAAGTTTGGTTTTATTTATTTCTTTCAAAATGAAATGAGTTGTGAGATTACATAAAAATCGTCTATACCTGTGTATGTGATGCGACATTCAAGTATTCCATACAAAATGCCAGTAAAAGTTTCAAAACGCCAGCGCCTGATCATAAATATTCACAATTGTATTGGTGGTACGCTCATTGGGGGTGGGGGGGGGGCGGTTGTGGGGAGGGGGAGATACGCCCAGACTTGCGAAAAGCGCGCATGGAAGGGCGGGGGTGCCTAATCGAGTGCACGTGCTTCATGGGTGGCCCAAACAAGAGCAAAACAAACAAACAAAAGACCGAGATTCACGACCTGGGTGTGGCCCACACCCCCATGGAGCGTTAGGGTAGCCACACAAAGGCCACCGAATTCGGTCACCGAGCCACTAGGCGCTTTAGGTGAGAAGAATTGCACTATACAAAGATCTTAAAAATAATAGTATTAACCTAGATTCCCTGGTGAGGTCACGTGACCATACCTCAACGCTTTCGGCCATTGAGGTCAGAAACAACTCTTCCGGTTAGCCTGGTTTACTTTTTCTCTCTCTCTCCCTCTCTCTGTGTCTTGTCCCTGTGGTTGCTTTTTTCGTCTCTCTCCCTCTCCTCTACATGTCTGTCTCCCCTATCTTCTCTCTCTCTCTCTCTCCCTCTCTCTCTCTGTCTTTTTTTTTGGGGGGGGGGAGGGGGGTGTCTGTCACAGGTGGTTGGAGGCTGCTGTTGACGTAGCAAATTATGATTTTATGTAGCCATTATCATGCTTGCGCCTTATCCCCCCCCCCCTCACACACTTACATGCTACTAGTGAGTGTCTGCCCATGCACTTGAGCTTCTGCTGGATCTTGATATCCGTCTGTTTATTTTATTAGAGGGGGGGGGGGGTGAGGTTGTCGATTACTTTCATTTTTTCTGATTTTGTAGCTGTTATGGTGGTACGTCTTATAATACCCCTCTCTCCCTCTCTCTCTCTCTAACACACACGTTGAAGTAAGAATTTGCGAGTCTATCGGTCCAAGCTTCTGAGTTTCTTCTTCTAGACCTCCTTATACATGTATTAAAAACAATTGTAGGCATAGAATGTTCTCTTATTCTAGAATCTCTGACATTTTCCTGATTGTTGTAGCACTCAAGGTCTACTTTTCTCGACAACGTAAAACAACACGCTAGGCTTACTATGTACTACATCGTAGGCCTAGGCCTACTATCAAATTCGAGGCAAACGGTTTGTGTTTCCTATGGTAAACAGTAGCGTTGCTAGGCCGCCGCTTGGACAGCTTGACCTCAAGCCGCCATTGTTTTCGCTCTCCACGCCCGGGACGCCGCGAGCTGGTTCTCGCAGCGCGACTAGGTAATCTAGGTTAATACTATTTTAACATCTTTGGCACTATATAATTTCAACAACTGCACACAAAGCCCACCTAGATTCGGTCCGTTTATGTAGTGCAATTCTTCTCACCTAAAGCGCCTAGTAGCTCGGTGACCGAATTCGGTGGCCTTTGTGTGGCTGCCCTAAGGAAGTCAAAGGTCCAAGTACACTTTTGACGTGAGTTCTCTCCCTCTGAAGATCTCCTGCGGTTTCGCTCCCTCGGGGGTTACATTTTTCCTATTACAAAACTTGTGCTGAACTCGTTCAGTGAAGGGGAATAACTACAGGATTCTGGCCGAGCTCCACCGAGTGCTCTTTGATTCTCTAACATTGTCATTCACTTAATGCAACTTTACAAATCCAAATGCCTAATAATAAAACTGACCCAGGCAGGGAATTTGCCATGACGTCGATTTGAAAAAAATTCTAGAAATCGTTGAGATCCATATTTGGGTGAACTCAATCTAAATAAATAAAAGTAAAGCTACAAATATGGCCTGGGGAACAAGACTTCTTCCAACTGAATTTTAAAGCACAGGAAGAAGTCAGCACTGGAAATGGCCATGAAGGCACCTGGAAAAACATTGTCAAAATTGGGCAAAAAGAAAAAGGTTTTGTAGCGAAGCCCCGCGTTCGCTACATATAACTTTTTCTTTTTGCCCATTTTGACTTTGCTTCTAGCCCTGCTGCGACCCCACGGTTTTTCTGTGGTTTTATAATATGTCGTCAACCTGGAAAAACATGGCGGGCTTTAATGGATCGGATTAAGATCTTGGAGTTTACGTAAACCCTACATACAAATTAGTATGGATTATTCCAGGTACTACAATAATCACTATGGCCTCCCCTGCCCGAGCCGTGAGAGATTTTAATGAGGGAAGTGCCTAATTATAGAGCCAGCGGTTTGTTCCGTAAGTCTGGCAAAAGATTAGGTTTAGCTTTTTTTTTTTTGACATGGATAAGATTCTCATTAAGTTCTCTCAGCCTCCCTTTCTCTCACACCTATTATCCTCAGGTGTGCAAATTTCTCACCCTCAGCCCTTTTCTCCTCGCCTCTGAAAAATATGAGACCAGGAACATATGGAGAAACCTCTCACCGGTGAGACAATACGAACCAACTTAAACAGTCAGCGTCTTAAACCCCCCCCCCCACCCCCTTTAGCGGTTAGTCAGTTGAAAACCCTTGAACAAGAGCTTGATCTTGATGGTGTCACATTAGCATTAAAATATTACCAACTCTGGCGTATTTTCGGTACTTTGACAAGAAAATGTTTAGTTAGTCAAAGACACTGGCGTGCAGACCACCAATGAGACTTAGTACTCTGTGGTTCAAACAAGTCAATTTGTACGGAGGCTGGAATTTAGCACTTTTCCACTGTATGTCGTAAACGTCACGTTCACACACACACACACAAAAAAAAATGATATTGGTTACAATTAAAACAAAATGTTTACAGTGCGTACTCTGAGTCCTATACAAATGAAGCCAATTCATACTGGATGATTAAAAGATAAAGTAAGTTCTTACAAAACGTAGTTATAGTACTGTCTTTGATCCAGGTAAGTCAATTAGTAGTTGAATAAATGATTATAGTAAAAGTAAAGGTTTACAAAACACAGCAGTATTGTGCCCTTGATTTGGACCAGCCAATTTGTACTGAGTAATGAAAAGTAAAAAACAACAGTAGACTCTTACAAAACGTAGTGATAGTGTTGTGCCTATGCATCAAACATTGCAATCTGCACTGTCTAATTACAGAAAAAGTGAATCTTCACAAAGTTACTATATGTAATTAATAGTACTAGCCCAGTTCCGCGGTTTCCCCGCCCAATCTGGGAATACTTAGAAACAAACGACCCACGTGCCGATTGTGTTGCTCTCTTTGTTTTTGCATCGTGATCCGATCCAAATTTTATGTTCAGCGGCAGCCTCGTTGAGGAAAATGTCGGACCACCTTCTTCTGTTTCAGCCAGAGAGTATAGATGCCTAGAGAGGTTTCACTATTGGTCAGTGTCACGATCACATTAGGATCATAAATGCCGTGCTAGGTCACGACGTCAGTGAGTTAATTTTTACGATCTTGTTGATTCCATCAACTCAGGCTCTCCTAGGCAAAAAAAGACTGCGGTGGCTTGGACATCTCCACCGTATGGAAAATGATCGCATCCCCAGACAAATTCTCTACGGGGAACTTGCTACTGGCAACCGACCCAGAGGTAGGCCACATCTGCGATTCAAAGACACTTGCAAGGTCACGATGAAAGCATTCAACATCGACCCCAATGAATGGGAGAACCTTGCAAGTGATCGAAGCAGATGGAGACAAAAATTGCGCAGTGGCACGCTCGCAATAGACTTCAAGGCAAAAGAAACATACCTGACAAAACGACAGAGGCGGAATGAAAACACTCGCCAAAGTGAACCCAAAAGACTGACCTGCAATCACTGCCATCGCACTCTCGGGTCAAACATTGGTAGAATAAGCCACGAGAGAAGCTGTCAGTCAAAGTGAAAGTGAATATTCTAGCTGCTAAGACCGTCTGTAAAGACGCTAAAGGCCATATATATCTTGTTGATTATAACCAGCGTAATTTGTCCTTGAGCTGTTCTCGGGAACAGTTTGTTTTGAAACACCTTTTTTTCTGAAGGATGGAGAGAAGGAGGGGCGAGACAGAATAAATGTATAGCTAGGAATGACAGAGCAGTTCTCGACCCCGTGATTTTGATTAACATAGATAAGGGGCGAGTAAAGGTATTTTATTTAGACTGGATTACTGTAATGCACTCATGGTTAATTTACCAACTATAACTTTAGGAAAACTTCAAAGATGCCAAAATAATGCAGCTAGATTAGTGATGAAGAAGAAAAAACGTGACCATGTAACACCAATGCTAGCCCATCTCCACTGGCTGCCGATAAGATCAAGAATAGCCTATAAAATTGCTGTATTGTGCCATAAATCTCTTCATAATAATGCACCATCATACCTGTCCAGCCTGATTCCAAAATATGTCCCACCACGTTCCCCTAGATCGGGTGATCAAAATTTGTTAACTCTCACCAGACCATTGAAGAAAGTTGGGGAGAGATCTTTTAACCATTCAGGTCCTAAAATATGGAACAACCTACCCCAAGAAATCAGAAACATCGAATCAGAATCAGAGTTTAAGGCAGCCTTAAAGACACACTTGTTTAAACTGGCCCACCAATCCCCATCCATCTAATATCGACAAAATGATCTTCTGACTGTATGACGGTATACATTTGTTCATTTGATGTAACATGCTTTGTGTTTTTCCTGTGCTTATAAGACTGATTGTGCATATAATGTGTTTATAAAATGTACAGCGCCTTGAGCCGAATCAGGGATAAGGCGCTATATAAATGATCTCTATTCTCTATTATTATTAATATCCGTTTGTGCATTTCCACGGGGCGTAAGAGCTTACAAACGGTTCTGAATAGTTTCAGTCAGCCCAAAAATATTAACAAACCACAGTAAACAGATATGCACACTATCCTTGGTGAAGGATATCACTATCCTTCAATTCTTCAATTTCTTGTTTACCTCAGCGACCTAGTTTCGCGATGTGGCGGAACTGAGATATCTCCATAAATCTATACTCTCTGGTTCAACTCAGTTGTGGCTCGAGATCAATGAAAATATAAAAAAGAAATAATAAAGAGACTGTACGCATGCACATCTTTACCTCTTTCTATGCGCAGTCTGATATTTTGTCGAATTTAGGGATCAGCGGTTATAAAGCCTTTCGTGATTAAGGAAGGTCTTACTTCCTTTATAATATGAGATGATGATGATTATGTGCTTCATTTAAGCAAGTCAATTTGTACTGACTATAGTAACCTTTTACAACACTGCGGTGAACAGGCAAAGTTATGACTGCCAATTGATTGCAGATACTTGATAGACGACTGGTTAGAATAATCGTTGTTGTTTTTTTTCTATTATGTTTTTCTGTTTGGTTCTTGGCACACACAAAACAGGGTATCTATCAATTTCCACATTTCCTCTCTGCATTTCCAATCCACCTCACCCCCTTCTTCCTATGATCAGTTTCGTCGCATAGATAACGAGACAGGGTAGTGGGCAGAAGGGAGAGAGAGAGAAAGAGAGAGAGAGAGAGAAACAGAGAGAGAAAGGGAAAGAAAAAAAGAGAGGAAGAGAAAAAGACAAGGTGAAAGAAAGAGAGAACAGAAAACAGGGAAAGGAGAGAGAGAGAAAGAGAGAGAGAGAGAGAAACAGAGAGAGAAAGGGAAAGAAAAAAAGAGAGGAAGAGAGAAAGACAAGGAGAAAGAAAGAGAGAACAGAAAACAGGGAAAGGAGAGAGAGAGAAAGAGAGAGAGAGAGAGAAACAGAGAGAGAAAGGGAAAGAAAAAAAGAGAGGAAGAGAGAAAGACAAGGTGAAAGAAAGAGAGAACAGAAAACAGGGAAAGGAGAGAGAGAGAAAGAGAGAGAGAGAGAGAAACAGAGAGAGAAAGGGAAAGAAAAAAAGAGAGGAAGAGAGAAAGACAAGGTGAAAGAAAGAGAGAACAGAAAACAGGGAAAGGAGAGAGAGAGAAAGAGAGAGAGAGAGAGAAACAGAGAGAGAAAGGGAAAGAAAAAAAGAGAGGAAGAGAGAAAGACAAGGTGAAAGAAAGAGAGAACAGAAAACAGGGAAAGGAGAGAGAGAGAAAGAGAGAGAGAGAGAGAAACAGAGAGAGAAAGGGAAAGAAAAAAAGAGAGGAAGAGAGAAAGACAAGGTGAAAGAAAGAGAGAACAGAAAACAGGGAAAGGAGAGAGAGAGAAAGAGAGAGAGAGAGAGAAACAGAGAGAGAAAGGGAAAGAAAAAAAGAGAGGAAGAGAGAAAGACAAGGTGAAAGAAAGAGAGAACAGAAAACAGGGAAAGGAGAGAGAGAGAAAGAGAGAGAGAGAGAGAAACAGAGAGAGAAAGGGAAAGAAAAAAAGAGAGGAAGAGAGAAAGACAAGGTGAAAGAAAGAGAGAACAGAAAACAGGGAAAGGGGATAGAGGAGGAGGGAGAGAGAAAGAGAGAACGAGAGAGGAAAGTGAAAAAGAGAGAGAGAAAGAGAATCTAGAATGAAAGACAGAGAAAAAGAAGAGGGGAAAAGAGATCGAAGAGGCACAAAAAGGAGAGAGAGATAAAGAGAGAGAGAAACGGAAAACAGAAAAATGAAGAAGGAAAGACGGATATGGATAAATTTTAATCTATTAATTTCAATTTTCAATTTTGCCCAAAGTACTGCTGTAATTCCATTTGGGAATTTTGTCTGTGTGTCATTGCACCCAGTCACAACTGGAGCAGGCACGTCGTCGCCACAGTGCAGCCCCGGTCGGCGGATTTTTTTGGGGAGGGGGGGGGGAGTGCTAGAGGGGGGGGTAGGGGGAAGGGAGTGGTACGGATGAATTTGATTTTGCCCCGACAGCGGCCTGTTCGGCCTGCTCATTTCGATTTCAAACTGTCAAGGTATCTTTAACGTGCGCAACGTGCACACGGGCCCTCTGAATTTTTTCGTCCTTATCCGAGAAGACTAGGTACTCGATCTTAACCCCCAATAGGATCAGGGACAAGAAAATATGAGAAAAATCCCAAACTTCCAACATGCCGGCACCGGCCGAGTTTTAAACCCGGTACCCTTGGCATGAGAGGTGAGCACCTTGCCTCTAGACCACCTTGTCCAGAAGTGCAGGCATGTTGGAATTTTTTCTCGAGGGAAAAAAAATTCGTGTCCCTTGTCCGATGGCAGGTAGAATCGAGCATCTAGTCTTCTCCGATAAGGACGAAAACCTCGGAGAGCCCGGTTGCACGTTTGAGGACGTTAAAGATACCTTGGCAGCTGGAAGTCGAATAGAGCAGGCTGAACAAGACCGGCTGCCCCGGGCAAAATCAAAACAAAAAAAAGGAAAAAAGAAAACGACAACCTAATTACTACTATATAAACACCCAAGAACAAGAAAAATATTTTTTTTTTAAAGAAAGAAAAGTGAGATGTAAATGCCAAGAGCGGCGAACCTTCTAAAATATAGACCTGAAACCAACAGTGAGTGAGTGAATAACACAAGGGGCGAAACATGATTTGACAGGTGGGGATAGAAAATACTGGAAAAATGCCGTAACAAAGAGGGTCATTTAGGATGTTCTGGAGTCCTCACCCTGGAATGGATATGATAAGGCACTTGGAAGAGGGATGGGGGACGGGGGAGTGAGGGAGAGTAGGCTGGGGGCAGAGGGGTGTTGTTTCACAGACAGACCCGGCTAGACAATTAATCGATCATCTCTTAGGTAAGCGGTCAGCGGTCAGTTGTCAATTGTCGGGCAAACATCATCAGCGGATGATTGGCGGGTCAATTTATCAGTCTGTTCATCCATTCGCCCAGCCGTCTTTCCCTCTGCCCATAGGTATCTATCTATCTATCTATCTATCTATCTATCTATCTATCTATCTATCTATCTATCTTATCTATCTATCTATCTATCTATCTATCTTATCTATCTATCTTATCTATCTATCTATCTATCTATCTCTATCTATCTATCTATCTATCTATCTATCTATCTATCTATCTATCTATCTATCTATCTATCTATCTATCTATCTATAACATCATATGACAAAGATCATCTCCTTTTTACTTTTTAACGTCTTTCTTTCTCTCTTTCTCTCGCTATCTCTTTCTCTCTCTCTCTCTCTCTCTCTCTCTCTCTGTGTCTCTCTCTCTCTCTCTCTCTCTCTTTCTTTCTCTCTCTCTCTCTCTCTCTCTCTCTTTTTTTCTCTCTCAACCACTCCATCTCACCAAAGCAAACCTCCAACACCAGGGTTGCCAGATCTGTGGACACCTCTAAGGCCAAACCAGCTCCCCCCAAAAAAATTAGTCCAAACACACGCTCTGGGGCTGTTCCCTTGGCTGCAGTGACCAAAGGACAGTTTACAAGTCATCCACTAGGAGTTCATTGCCTTTCCAGTAGCCAGCAGTCTGTGTGTTGATCTTAGCCCAGGGCTGTACAGACTATCTGTTTTCTTGATTCTTGACTCCTTATGATTGTTTTTTGTGATTGTTTCCTGGTCTTTCCGGTTGATGGAAGGTGCCAAAGTGGAGACAAATTGGGAAAAGGAAATGTAAAAGAGAGAGAGAGAAAGATACAGAGACGGAGAGAGGGGGCAGAGCCAGAGAAACAGACACGCAGAGAAGAGGGAGCGAGAGGGAGGGAAAGACACACACACACACACATAGAGAGAGAGAGAGAGAGAGAGAAAGAGAGAGGAGAGAGAGAGAGAGCCACACACATATACAAAGACACAGAGAAAGAGAGAGGCACACACACACACACAGATAGAGAGCGATAAAGGGAGAGACAGAGAGAGAGAGAAAGAGAGAAGAGAGACAGACACAGAGAAAGCTGGAGAGAGACCGAGAGAGACACAGAGGGAGGCAGATGCGCTCACACAAACACACACACAAACACACACACACATACACACACACAGAGGCGTACCCCTTGCAGGGTCTTTCGCATGACAAACGTTTCAAAAAGATATATTTCGAAATTTAAAATAAATAAAATTGCAGTCACAATGAAACTAAATAGTCCGGGCGTCAGTCACTCCGCCACTGCATGGTCAATGAGCTTCCCCTTGCCAAAATATACGGATTGTTGGCGCACTGAGTCAACTATGTTTTTACATCTGTTTCGACTCATCAGTGCGCGAGATCTCTATTTCTTCACAAATATCAGAATTGACTATGTCGTGAGCCACAGTTTACATTGTTTAGGTCTTTATTTTAGCAGGTTCACTGCTCTTGGCATTTACACTTCCCTAGTCTTCTTTCTATTTTTCTTATTTTTGTTTCAGTGAGTTTTTGTGCTAGGGATTTAGTTTGCTTAACTTTTTTTAGAATTTTGCCCGGGCAACGGCCTTGTTCGACCTACTCTTCTCGATTTTCAACTGCCAAGATATCCGACCTTAACGTGCGCAACGTGCACAAGGGCCCTCTGAGTTTTTCGTCTTTTTCCGAGAAGGCTAGGTACTCGATCCTACCTACCATAGGATGAGGGACAGGAACTTCAGCATGTACTGCCACCTCTACCTTTTATCTCTCTCTCATCCCCCCCCCCCCCCGTTTCACTCTTTGACACCTCTTTTTCATCTCTCCTTCCCTTTTCTTTCTGAGTAGTTTTCTCTCCATTCTCAGTCAATCGCCCTCTGAAATGCAATCTGTCTGCCTGATTTTCTATCTGCCCAGGGCGGTCTCTCACTCTCTACTCAATTTTCAAAGTCTTTATCTTTTTCCTTTGCTAGTGTTCACTCATTTCACTGGTGTCCTAGGTAACGCGGAGTGTGTGTGTAGCACATCTAGAATTGGAGCTGGGGTGGGGTGGGGGTAAGGTAATAGGAATAGGGTAAGGGACTTTTTCAAAACGAAGTGCATATCCGTAGAACATGTTGTGCACACAATTCGATGACGTGGGCTGCGGTAGCTCTACCTGATTGGTCTAAAATGTAAGCGCTCTTCTGTGAATGAAGAAAATTCATTCACATTGTGTGTTCTACGTCATCGAATTGTGTGCACAACATGTTGTACGGATATGCGCTTCCTTTTCAAAAATTCACCCTGCGCTCCACACCAAAGAATCCCGGACTCGAACGTCATTCGAACCGGAGATCTTTCGTACTGCAACTCAATTACCTAACTTCCGGGATACTGCACCGGTTGCGAACGTGTTCACAAACTCCAAATTAGAAAAAAAGAAGGCACCAAAAAAAAACGAACAAATAAACAAGCAAACAAATAGAAATAAGAGAGGTCAAGACTTTGTGAATGGACAACCAGAGAGAAATCTCCGGCTTTTCAGCTGATGAAACCCCAGACAAAATGGCTCTGATATGAAAATTAGTGAACTCTTCTACCTGTCCGTGTTTTAATCAAAATTTCCAGCATTCCGCCGAGTGTTGACTGAAATTAATTCCTTTGTAATTCATCTGGGTTAATGTACTCCCGTACGTCATTCTATGGCATACCGTTCAGGCCATCTTTGACGTAAAACCATTGGGTGCATGGTTATTGTATAAATTGCTGCCATTTGACAGAACTCGCAAAAGGTCGTTAATATTTCAGGTGAATCAGGTGAGAGGAAGCCAAGCTTCGTTTTTCCAGCCTTGCAGGTAGAGATATGAGTTACAGTTATGGAATTATCAAAGATGACATGATTAAAATTTCATTCCACTGGCGCCAGACGCTCCTCCTCCACCCTGGGTAGACGTGTGTTTTTTTGTGTGTTTTTTTGTGTGTTTTTTTGTGTGTTTTTTGTGTGTTTTTTTGTGTGTTTTTTGTGTGTTTTTTTGTGTGTTTTTTGGTGTGTTTTTTTGTGTGTTTTTTTTGTGTGTTTTTTTGTGTGTTTTTTTGGTGTGTTTTTTTGTGTGTTTTTTTTGTGTGTTTTTTTGTGTGTTTTTTTTGTGTGTTTTTTTGTGTGTTTTTTTGGTGTGTTTTTTTGTGTGTTTTTTTGTGTGTTTTTTTGTGTGTTTTTTTGTGTGTTTTTTTCAGCAAGGCATGAAGCGTCTCTCTCATCTATACTATATCTATTTGTGGACTTGAGATTTTTGTGTGCGCCTATCTCAGAAACCACTGACCAGATTGGGGCCAAATTTGGCATGGAATCTTTTTATGATTTATCGGAGGTTCTTAGCCTATTCAGATGTTCGAAATCGGTGTAGTTTTTTTTATTGGAAATTTATTGTTTCGCCATGATTTAGATCTATTTCGAGTCATGGTTCGCCATTTTAAGGTTTCGTTATCACTTCCTGCGATGTGTTCACTATCAAACACACCCGTGCGCAAATCATGCTGTTGTACGGGATGCCTAGGGTGTCAACTCACAAAGGCAGAGCAGTAAGACTTATTTAAAAACAAACAAACAAAAATAAAATAAACAAATAGTAACAGGCCAGATGAAGCAGGTCCATAATAACCACCCAGAACTGAAACCAATATTCAAACCGATTTATCCCGGGCAGGGCCGGGGACCTCATCATGGTATAAGGCGGTTTCAGTATAGGCAAAAAATAAGGTTTGCTGAAAGCTAGGATATGCAGGAGCTACAAACCACATATACCGATGTATTTGTCTAAGTCTTTATCTATCTATCTATCTATCTATCTATCTATCTATCTATCTATCTATCTATCTATCTATCTATCTATCTATCTATCTATCTATCTGTCTATCTGTCTGTCTGTCTGTCTGTTTATCTATCTATATCCATCTGCCTGTCTGTCGGTCTGTGTGTCTGTCTGTCTGTCAATGCCAGTCTATCCATTTTCGTCTTGAAACATGGGATGAGCTGAGACGCCCTGCAGGGTTAACTTGCTAAGCTGGTATGGACTTGTGAAGAGAATGTTCTGGACTATCGGTGAGAGACGCTGTGACAGAAATTGGAGAAGGGTCAGGCCTGGGGCGTGTGTTAGCGTGACATACCACTGGCCAGGGCAATCACCTTTTGTGTGAGGTTCTCTGTCGGAACTGTAAAGACAGGCGGACCGGAATGTAAAGAATGTACAGAAAAAAATAATTCTCCAGAATAAACTCTATATCTCTGGCCCTGTCATAAAACTGCATACATATATTCGCAGATGACAGCTTTTTTTTTTTAGTGTGTTTCCTTTTGCCAAATAATCTATAAACTTTTGAAAGGGTTTTTATGTTTAGTTTTCCAGAACGTTCTTTTGATGGTCACTGTGAAAGAAAGATGCTTCCTTGTCTGCCTGTCACCTGCCAGAGTTAACTCCTACATCTTCCTGTTTATCAAGACACGGATAGGAGATGACATCAGCTCCTTCATTCTCTACCTACATTTGACTCTGGGGCCCCCAGACCAAAACAGCTCTTTTGGGGGCTATGGAGGAGGGAAAGAAGACGCAGCAGGAGAGAAAAAAAAGAACAATGCTGAAGAAGAGGAAGGAAAAGATGCAGGAGAAAAACGACGAAGAGGAGGCGGAAGTCATGGCAGAAGACGGCAAGAAACAAGCAAACCAGAAGAAACAAGCAAACCAGAAGAAACAAGCAAACCAGAAGAAACAAGCAAACCAGAAGAAACAAGCAAACCAGAAGAAACAAGCAAACCAGAAGAAACAAGCAAACCAGAAGAAACAAGCAAACCAGAAGAAACAAGCAAACCAGAAGAAACAAGCAAACCAGAAGAAACAAGCAAACCAGAAGAAACAAGCAAACCAGAAGAAACAAGCAAACCAGAAGAAACAAGCAAACCAGAAGAAACAAGCAAACCAGAAGAAACAAGCAAACCAGAAGAAACAAGCAAACCAGAAGAAACAAGCAAACCAGAAGAAACAAGCAAACCAGAAGAAACAAGCAAACCAGAAGAAACAAGCAAACCAGAAGAAACAAGCAAACCAGAAGAAACAAGCAAACCAGAAGAAACAAGGAAAAGAGAAAAGAAAAACAAGAAAGTTGAGGCGTAAATGCTGACAGCGTTGGTCCTCCTACAACGAAGACACTCAAACGATCTCCTTCACTCATTTACAATAACTTCAAAGTGGAAGCGCATATCCGTACAACATGTTGTGCACACAATTCGATGACGTAGAACACACAATGTGAATGAATCTTCTTCATTCATAGAAGAGCGCTTACATTTTAGACCAATCAGGTAGAGCTACCCCAGCCCACGTCATCGAATTGTGTGCACGACATGTTGTACGGATATGCACTTCGAACTTAAAAAACAACATAATACTGCTTCCAGATATTTGCTTCCTTCATGAGATAAGAAAGCCTCCATTGTAAATACCCCCCCCCCCTCCGACGTTACATACGATAATAAAATGCACACCGACGACCTTATCCAAAATTGGGGACTATTTTCATCAACTTTCCTGTCTCTTGACATTTGATGCGGAAGGATATGCGCCATGCTTTGTTCTTGGTTCTGCCACCAGTGGCCACGTAGCATCCGACTGAGCGTCCCGTGAAAGATTTTCTTTGCCCGAAAAAGGAGTCGGGTGGACTCTAAAAAAAATAATTATATTTTTATAATGCTCCGGGCTCATTATAGACTTTTCTTGGGGGAATATTGTTTTGGTCTCTCGAGAAAGGCAGGCAACAACAACAAAAGCAACAACAGCAGAATTGTTTTCATTGAAATGACTCAGAATCAGGAACTCTCCAGCTTTAACCCAAAATCCCGACCTTGGCGGTAAACAATATCTTTTGGCCCCAGCATGACGACACAGTCAAAACCCACCTTCGACATTTGGCTATTGGTACTCGTACGTACGGTCACCAAGCATTTTCGCTCGGGGGGCGCTTACGTATACGTACCTATCCCTAACCCCGTCCTTATCCTCAACCCTAAATCTTATCGAATCCCTAACCCTGACCCCTTACCCTTCAACCCAAAACTGGAGGAAAGCAAAAAGAAATAGGAGAATATTGTGTGTGTGGGGGGGGGGTGGGAGGATGGGAACTCTCTAGCTCTGGAGTCACAAACGGTTTTAAAGTACGTAGCCTACGCCCAAAACAGTTGGAAGGACGTACGCACTTGTGACAACATTCATGCCATTTTCATGACATTCACAGAGATACGTCTTTGCTTTGCTGTACATCTCGTGACTTGGTTTCATCTCAAATTTTTGATTTTGAAGGCACAAAGAAAAACAAAAATTCAATGATGAAACAAACAAACTATTTTTTTTTTTTAATATTTAATAACAAATGTTTTAAAATAACGAGTTGAACAATGGATCCTTTTATAACCGTGTTTAAAGGTGCTAGCTAACTTATCAAATGAGTGATGATCGATGCAAACAAATATGATTAAAAATAAACCCTCAATCACTAAACTTCATACCAGGCTGATTATCAAAGTTCGAGGAGATGAATTTGGAGGATCATCGAATCTCCACAGCACCCTTGGGCTCGATCTAAACAATGAAATGTCTGTCACCGGGGTAGAGAGGAAACTATGTTGTTGAGCATAAAGATGGAGAAATGACAAGAACAGTCCATTAATCTAGCATGTATATACGGCTCGTATTAGATTTATTTCATTTTTATTTGGCGCAAATATCCAATTATCAGCGATGAAAATTTAACTTCCCTGGCTCGGTTTTAGAACGAAAACAGAAAAAGCTCATTATGTTAAGACAGAAAAAAAAAATGTAATAAAACAAAAGCCTCTCATTTCTCAGGAATGCAACAGTTTAGCAGTGCGTTGCCTTAGTTTAATTCCCAATGACAATAAAAAAAAAAATAATAATTATCATCTCCCGCCTCTTAATAAACAAGCGCCAGGCTACAAAATCAAATAGTCGTGAAGTGCTTCACCAAACACTTAGCGTAAAACACTGGCGCTCTTCTTGCTAATGGGATCTGAATTGGATTGCAGTGTCGCTGAGTCTCACAAGGACTTGCGCCGAGAACACTCGGAGCATTGTTCAATAGTCCTCAGGAGAGACTGCAAACAAATCATTAACTAAATAAAGTGGAAGAGGACACACTCGGGACGATGGAAAGGCTTGCAGAATCAAGTTGTCGTCATCGGGTCATCAATAGATTTGCTTTAGACATTCTTACACAAGAATAACATGGATGTTGTTATGACAATAGCTTGGGTTTGGACTTTCAAAGGAGGAATATTGGACGCTGCTAACACCAATGATTGGATTTGGACTTCCTGCTGTAGACTATTGAATGTTGGCATGCAAAATAAAAGCTTGGAAATGGACGCCGTATAATATTAATAGTGATACATAAACAAGGATATGGACGCTGCTATCACAAAAACTTGAGACTGGACATTCTACAGAAAAACCTGGATAATCTTTCTATCCTTGGCATTTCCTCACTCTCGGTAAAAATGTATCAATAGTAATAAACGCACAGCTTATTTACTTGTAACTCGCGGTACTTGAAGAACTTTCATTTGGTTGGGCATTGAAAATAAAAAAAACCAACTCCCCATTTTTGGACTGAGGAAGTAAACAGGTAGGAAGGGTGGATGAGGGGGGGGGGGGAATCTAATTGTTCCTTTCAAGCAAAATAAGTCTGTATCGGAGGCGTCACCTGGTCTACAAATTACCAACGGGTGAACGCCTTAAAAACCACCGTGAGACATTAGTTAGGGTTGGACAGGAGGTTAGTTCTGACCAGCCCTTTTGAAGGCTCCAGCGGAAGAAAAACGGAAAGACACGCAGAAGAAGCCAGGCTGCCAGTCAGTAACGGAAACCGAAAACACGAAAACGAGGCATACGTCTAGATGCTAAATGCGGAAACAAAGAGTTATGTCAGTTTGCATATTGCCCTGAGGGGGGGGGGGGGGGGGTTCAAACGTTGGACTTCTAGCACACGGAGTCAAGTAGTCCAATCACTATGCCATGGCCCTGCCACTACATTCGTGAGAAGATTTCAAAGCTGAAGCTTTTTTCGTTGTTATTGTTTGGACGGAATAGAAATGTTTACTGATGAAAACGTCTGGGGCTTTCTTTGGTAAAGTTTTTCATAATGCGCGTCGTTGGGTCCTTTCTAAATCAAAGATGGACAATGCGAGAAATTTGTTGGCCGAGCACTTTCTCTTCAGGTGATTCCTCTCTTTCTCTCTCTCTCTCTCTCTCTCTCTCTCTTAACCTCTTCTCTCACTTTCTTTCCCCTCCACTCTTTCTCTCTCTCTCTCTCGCCCTCTCTCTCTCTCTCTCTCAAACTCTTCTCTCACTTTCTTTCCCCTCCACTCTGTCTCTCTTTCTCTGTCTCTCTCGTTGTTTGCCTTCAAATTTCTTATTTTCTTTACATTTCTTTCCTCTTTGTTTCATCTCGAAACTTTATTGATTCTTCACTTTTCCCACCTCTCTATCGTCGGCTATTCTTGTTTAACTATATTCATCCCACCCCCCCCCCTCCTTCATCCCTCCCTCACCACCCCTCCCCGGTGGGTAAGCATCCCAACTAGATTTCACACATCGATACGGATTACAAAGCACAGCAACATTACGACATCTCCGATAACCTCCCCTTACCTGTTTTCGGCAGAACTTCCTGCAGTTTCACGTGGTTGTTTGTCAAATCCATCGATCTGACGTGTCCTGTTCAAATTTACTCGAAAAACGTGATCCTTGTCTAACTGATTACAGCCGCCTGTCTTTAGTTGGTAAAAAGAGAGACATTCACACTGCAGAATCTTTCCCGGCGGTAATTCAAGTATTGCGATATTTTAATACCCCGGTGTCGCTTACGTCAATATTTGGTAGATTTGGTACCCCCCGAAGCATGGGACAGAGTGTGGGTAAATGTCACACCAATCAGTTCGCCACAGTGCAGTTAATTTCAGGGTGAAAATCAATTATGTCAGGAACTATTTCGGGGTTTTGTTGGGAAAAGTAGAAAATGTGTACGTGATAATAAGGATGGGTTTTGAAAGTAGAGCTATGTTTAATCTTTACAATGTCAGAAAGGGGAATCTATATACATGTGGTATTGTGTGAAGATTGACTTGCTAGTCGTTCTCTGGTAGCTCCACCTTTCGTTGGTTGTGAAACAACGAACTTTTCAGAATTGGTACAAGTTCATCTCGAATTAGGTTTTGGTAAACAAAAGTATTCATACGCCTTTTTTGTTTTTTTTTGGTGGTGTCTTAATTGTCTCGGGGAGTCTGTGGTTGCGGACAATTTTTTTTTTTCATCCAAGCGCATAAAAAGCGTAGAAGGGGACACAGGGAAGTCGGAGTGGAGTCAAAACCGCCAAAATCTGGTTTACAAACTTTATGGATAACCCCCTATTCAAATTAGGGTGCTGGACGAGGAGACGGGGGGTTGGTGGGTGGGGTGGGGGGGGGTGTAAAAAAAAAGCCTGGCACTGACTCCGGGTTGAAATCCTCCTATATTAGTCTGATTAAGAATCTAATTATACAATGACCGCTTTCCATTGTGGTTACTTAATTTAATCTACTGACTTCAGAGATTGTCCGACCAGAGCACATTACATCTTGCAAATTTTTAGTACCAAGCCCAACTGTATATATCTAAATCTAGGTCACATTATCATGGCATCTGGGTTCGATGCAAAGTCCAGTAAAAATTATTGCTACATCAACATTCCGTGCAGAATACACAGATGTAACAAGGTTGAGTTTCTGTCACCAATGTATAGACAGAAAACTTTCTATCACACGTTTCGATTCTACTCAACGAAAATCCGTTTCTTCTTTCGGGGCTCAAAAAATTGTAAATAAATAATAAAAGAATGGATTTTGCCCAAAATGCATAGTTATGTCCAAGTAATTAAAATTTGACGCTAAAATTTGAGGCAATGTCCAAAATTTCGTAATTTTTGGTCAAGTGGTCAAGAAGTGTGAGTTGTTTACATGCTGACCCTCTGACTCCGTTATAGTAGGATTAGGATCATACTTACAAACAAATTCATTTTTCACACATCACAGGAGAGAAAACGGTTTCACGGCGCATAGTCAAAAGAGTGAGACAATTACACAATTCGCATTGTACAAAAACCATTTCACTCAATATCATCATCATCAATTGCCCTGTCTGGAACCAACATTGGCGATCATGGCTCTCCACTCGGATCTGTCATCAGCCAACCTCAAGAAGGAGTTGTTGTTGTGACGTTTGTTTGTTGTCCATGAATTAAGACTTTCAGTGAAAGTTTTTCTCTGTCTACCCCTGCTTTTCCTGCCTTGGATCTTCCCTGTGACTGCTAGATGTTCGAGGCTCCTGGGGCCTATCTCACTTTTGACTTAGGCAGCTTAGTTTCCTGTCAAAATGGTTTCTATTCAATTCAAACTATGCAATCAGGCTGCGCGGAGTCAATAATGACAGAGAATACAAATTGCTTGTTCTGAATTATGCAGTTGGCTTATGAGTGCGAAAATGTACTCGGTTTGACAGATTCGGTGTGGATATTTTCTACTGTTTGTTTCATTGACTGCCAGTTTTTGGGTTTTTTCCTCTCGGGTCTTGGAAAATTAAAACATTAAATGAAAGAAAATGCAGATGGAGGCTGGAACTCGAGCAGAGCACACGAGAGACAGAGAGGGAGAGAAGGGGAGAGAAATTGAGGGAGAGAGAGAGAGAGAGAGACAGAGAGAGACATGCAAGCAGACAGTACACGGATGGACAGACAGACTGACACACAAGCAGAGACAGAGAAAAAAAAAACAAGAAATGGCATGCATTATTTTGATTTGGTTGTAGTTTCAAAAGAGTGCAAGGATTTGTCAGCGGACCTGCAGCAGATGTTCCTCAGTGGATGCTGTTACAGGCTTGAATTGAACGTTCTGTTTACTTTAAATCCTTGCGGTCTCTTTCTTTCTTGTTCAACTTTTTTGAAGTTGATTTTTCACACGGAAGTCTGGCGAGACATGAATAGCCGCATTATCTTTTCTGGAATCTTCTTTTATTATTTTTGTTTCTGTGTTTCTCTTTCTTCCCCCCCCCCCCTCTCAAATTGGGAACATTTTACAACTTATAAAGGCGTGCGTTTGTCTTGTGAGAAACTCAGGGGGGGGGGGGGGGAGTGGATGGTTTCATGCGCGATGAAGGCCAGAGCAATGGGGAGGGTGAGAGGGGGTAGGTGGGCCTACGATTTTGAGGAGCCTAGCCAGCAAGCCTATGAAAATCCGACCAATAGGTTTGACATCATGACTGTTTATACATAGGGATGACGGAAGGTCGAGACATAGCTTTAGTATTTAAACCCGTGCAGGGCTTAGATATATGCCACATGTAGACAATCCATGTACGAGGTGGACGGCGATAGTCCTCAGCCAGATGAGAGACATAAGAGACGCAGTTGAGCAATCCATTGTGAGGAGCCTGATTTAAAGCTCCAGAGCCTAAGCTACTTGGTTTGATATGAACCCACAGCGTTTACATCCAGCGCTCTCACTCCTAGTGAGGGCCTCATGGTAAGAGTTCATACTAATTTGTAATGATGAAAGTGAACCGTTCTACTTACTTTTGAAGACAGTTTCAGAGCTACCGCCAGAACGCATGGTTGTACAAGCATTCTCCATGGCGTGTCTAGAGGAAATGTCCATATCATAACATGTCTCATTGAATTAATAGAATTTAAACTGTTATATCCGTCGCCACGTGCGCGGATTCTATTTGGCATATAACCCATATGATCTGCAAGTAGTTAGAGTGAATAAGTTAGTCTTTATAGAAAGCTGTAGTTTCATTAGTTAGATTCAGTTGCCTTTGAATTGATATTTATATTTATAATTATATTTGTTACATTAATTCCTGTAATTAAACTGCCCTACAGTTCTGCTAAAAATCAAAGCAATTGATTTATTTAGTTTTTAGAGTGCAAGTATTTTTTTTGTGTGTTCGTCGATTGTGGGAGCGGACCTCGAAAGAGTGTCAGTCGAATTCTCCCCATCTAACCCACATCGCGACAGTAGATCTGCTTGTTACGACATCGGACCGACGTCAGTTTGATGTAGGGAACCTCCCTTCCCCTTGGTAATCCTAAGAATCTTATACAAATCTACATTGGACTTACGTAGGGATGCTAGCAGGGAGGCTTATTCCCCCTAGTAGAAGGAAAGTTGTGTGTATGTGTAAGAGAGAGAGAGACAGACAGAGAGAGAGACAGAGAAAGAGACAGAGCGTGAAAGAGAGAGAGAGAGGAGAGAAAGACAGAAAGAGAGAGAGAGAGAGAGAAAGAGAGAGAGAGAGAAGAGAGAGAGAGAAAGAGAGAAAGAAAGAGAGAGAGAGAGAGGTGATTCTTTGGTAAAACAAAATATTGATATGGCAAAGAGCCGGGGTTTAATATGGTATAAAATGTTGATATTGAAAGAATCTTCATAAAAGATTAATATAGATATAAAAACAATGTATTTATCTAGCGCCAATTTATTACATAAAAACTTTAATGATAATGAGCGATTGCAAATGGGGGCCTACATGTCCCATCTGGTCCAGGGGCCTATTACCACGGGCCTGGCACGATGTCAAACAAAATTACGAGGTCTGTTCACGAGCTGGGAAGGGTTAACGAATTGGAAGATACATCAGCTGTATGACACAAATGAGGCGCAGCTGTTACAGTGGATTTTCGGTACAAGGGAATTCAACCAAGTCTGCGAAATGGTGCGGTGTCATTTCTTAAGTACACACGCATGCTGATAATCAGCACACACACAAAAAAAAAACAACACTTACTACACAATATATGCGATAGATTTCTTCCCGGTCTAGGAATAATAATTGTCCTTGGTTTAAATGAGGGTTAAGGTTTTGGGTTTAGGGTCTGTGGCCCAGTAGTGTGTGTGATTGGTGCTGGTGTGCGAGATCCAAGGTTCGAATCTCCCTTGGCTGGAGCGGGCAAATATCCGGCCGGCCGCACTCACTCGTGGGAGGTAATTATGTAAGGGGTTAAATTCTCCCCCTCTCTGAAACAATCTAACGTGTACCCCTCACCCCACCGCGGAATCGTCGCCTCCCCCCCCCCCCCCCCAAGTCTACTACTGATGTACGACAGAATGATTGCTCCTGGTCTTGATTTAAAGTGACGGTTTAGGGATTTAGGAAGGATCAGAGTTATAGTGGTTTACAGTGCTTGGGGCTGGTGTGAGAGGTCCTCAAGGTTAGACTCTCGCTAGGTTGGGGGGAAGGGAAGTCTCCCACATGGCATTCACTCGTCGGAGACAGGACAGTGGGGTTAAATCCTCGACATCTCTGAAATAGTTTTATTTCCTATGCAACTCACCCTCGTACCTACCAGGGCATCTTTTTCCACCCCTTCTCTACGTGTACGCCCTCTACCCCACCCCCCCCCCCCAAAAAAAAACCAACCATCAAAGCAATCCACCACCATCACCACCATCACCATCACCACCATCACCATCACCACCAACACCAACAACAACAACAACGACAAAAAAAAAAAAGTGCTACTGGCTACCGCATTCTTCCATAATTGAAAGTTGGCAGAGACTGACGTCACCTCCAAGAAACAGCGGAGAGAGAGGTTTTCTCTGTTGACACTCAGTGATGTTTGCACTGTGTCCATTCTAAACAAGCCTGGCAGTGGTGCTGGTGCGCTGTTGTCCCTAACTGACGCGTTCGGAGACACCCAAATAAAACTGTGCGTTAGGGACAGAAGGAGAGATAGAAGAAGGACAGAACGATATAGAAGGATGAATAACGTGTGTTTGGAGAATGTAGGATTGGGGTAGCTGCGTAAAGTGGGCGGGGCCACATGGGCGGTTGTCCCAGAGGCAAAATTCTTTGGGGGGGGGGGTGTGGGGGGGGGGGGGGCTTTGTTTCAAGAAGTTTCTCAAAACTTAAATTAATCAAAACGTATTAGAAATCTACAATGAGCGCCAAGACAGACTGAGTAACCCAGCAATACTCGCAGTTTAAATTTCTATGTAGATTTCAATACTGTTATTGAAATTTTTTTCACGAATTGAAACTTACATTAAATCAGTTTCTCCTTAAACCACAATACGTGTGCTATTTTTTTTTGGAGGGGGGGGCGGGGGGGAGTTAAGGGATTCCAATACTAGTCTGATGTTCCGCGACTCGGGGAGGGGAACATTGGCCCCGGGGGGCTGGCAACCTACACCACGCCACTGGCTTAGGGAGAAAATGGCGGGAAGCAAAAATTCAGATTTTTTGTTTTGAAATACGACAGAAATAGAGCTGATTTTGCTCTGTTTGTGCTGGACGATTTAAATGAGCACAGAGAGAGACAGTGTGGATTACCCTAGGGCGTTGTGCGAAGTTAAAATGAGGATGGAACACATTGAGCGTATTTGCCAAGCCTCCCAATCGTGGGAGATAGGCCTACAATAACAATGACAAAAAAAAGAAAGAAAGAAAGAAAAAACGAAGAAAGAGAATCATTGTTTGTTCAGCTGTCCTTTCAAATTCTTTCATCTCTCTCTCCGTCTTACTTTCGATTGTTTGTTTTTTTTTCTTACCTTGTGTATTTTAAGCTAGGCGCATGCGTGTGATTATTTAGTTAGTAGGGTCCGAGAAGCTGTTTTGTTATCGGTAATTAAAATATTTACTTTTCACCTTTGAGGATTTAAAGAATCACCTGTGTGCCCCTTGAACATGCATGCGTGTTTATGTGTGTACTTGCATATATGTGTATATATATATAATTATGTGTGTATTTCTGTCCAAGCTTGTGCGTTTATAGCAAGCTTGTGCGCCTATTCATTGATAAGGTGAACATGGAGAATAGAGAACTGGTCTAGTGTGTGCTGCGGTTCATTCCGGATTCAACTCTAATAATCGCACAGAGCTTAGCCAGAATTATGACTGTTCGTGTATGTGTGTGTGTATGTGTGTGTGAGGGAGAGAGAAGGGGGGGGGGCAAAGAGACAGGCAAGCGGAGAGACACCGGGAGCAACTGACTGAAAGAGAGACATACAGACAGACAGACCAGAAAATGAGAGCAACGGATTGAACGAGAGACATACAGACAGACCAGAAAGCGGGAGCAACGGATTGAAAGAGAGACAGACAGACAGACAGACAGAGAAAGACCCAGAGCGACAGGCTGAAAGAGAGAGAGAAAGACAAAAAGAAAGAGTCAGTGAGAAAGACAGTGAAAGAGAGAGAGAGAGCGAGAGGGCGGAAGAGTAGAAATAAATTAAAAGAAAGAATGGAAAAAGGAGGAAACTGTGTATGAAAAGAGAGGGAAGACAACAAAAAGATGAATGGGTCAGTTTCCCCGAGGGACATAATTATGTGTCTAGGAGCCTGGGGCTGATTGACACAAAGAACATTTATATGTCTACGTTTCACTGTCACGAATTTCCCACTTCGTTGACTCTTCCCTGGACAAAACAGCCGTTTGACGGACACGTAGACACGGAGACAATAGAGGGAGGAGGAGGAAGGAGGAAGGAGAGAAAGGCAATCAGTTGGATGTAAATGTGTGGACAGGGTAGCGGTGGTGTTGTTTTTTTTTCATTGTTGTCGTTGTTGTTGTTGTTGTGGATGTCCCCGTTGACGTGTCCGTCGTCGCTATCATTATCAACCGTGTTACAGACAAAGACAATTGACGAAATATCATGAAAACCACAGAAAAACTGTGGGGTCGCAGCAGGGCTATAAGCCAAGTCAAAATTGAGCAAAAAGAAAAAGTTGTATGTAGCGAAGCTCTGTGTCAGAAATAAAACCCAAACGATACAAAGCAAACTAAAGAGAAGACAGAAAATACACGAATTTTCGGCTTTCGCCTTTTTGAAATGAAAAAAATCGAACAATAAAAGATTTCAACAGGAAATGTATAGAATCGAAGCGAAACAGGTTACTTATCTGCGAGTTCTTGCTTCGTTAGCAGCACCAAAGCACGTTCGTCTTTACTTTGCTTTGTATCGTTTGGGTTTTATTTCTCACTCAGGGCTTCGCTACATACAATTTTTTTCTTTTTGCCCAATTTAGACAAAGACAATGTACGCCAATATTTAGGTCAAATTCACTTTTTCTAACATAATTTTATCAAATTTAATGAAATGTGCTCTGTCCTATGATTTTCGGTTATATTAAGTATGTACGAATGTTTCTTTAGTCTTTTGGTCATGACATGGAAATCGAACAACAAATAAAGTATCACACAACACTAAAATGTTTTTTGCGTCTGCCGTATAATATTGTTTTTGATGTTTAAATTTTCTTCTCCACAACATGCCAGCATTATCGAAAGGGTTTTCGACGACCTGGTCGCTATTTTGCCATCCTAGTTTTATTTTTTTGAAAGAATTGAAGTCACAGGAGAATGAGTCTAAATCACAGGATAGTGAGCTTAAGTTACAGGATAGTGAGCTTAAGTTACAGGATAGTGAGCTTAAGTTACAGGATAGTGAGCTTAAGTTACAGGATAGTGAGCTTAAGTTACAGGATAGTGAGCCTAACACACAGGATAGTGAACCTTAGTCACAGGATAGTGAACCTTAGTCACAGGATAGTGAACCTTAGTCACAGGATAGTGAACCTTAGTCACAGGATAGTGAACCTTAGTCACAGGATAGTGAGCCTAAATCAGGTTAGTAAGCCTAAGTCACGGGATAGTGAGCCTACAGGAGATCTCCAGAGAAACAGACTCCCCACAAAACTAGTATTTCGGCCTTCGACTTCATTAGCTCTGGGGCGCAAGACGACAGTGTCGCGCTGCAGTCTCCTCGTAGTCCCGTCACATTTTTTCTTAAACCTTGTCCAGTGAATGGAGATGCACCCGCATACGAGACGAGGGCACATTGCAGAGACGCTAGGAACATAAATCTAAGTCATAACTGCAGGTGGCACGATTGTGTGCTCGCAGCATTAAACAGAGCTGAATGTCATAGGAGGGAGAAAGGCTACAGATCTTCGGAGAGAAGAGAAGGACCACAGTCAAACGTGTGTCGGGCTTGACTACCTTATATTCTGTTGTAGAGCGGGCCTTACCCAGGTCATAAGTCTGGGTGTTCGCCTAAAGTCTATGGACGGTAGTTATATTCGAACCCCTGGATCTTAGTTACCCACTGGTCACCCATCTGAATGCTGACCAGGGGCATCATTGCTTCACATATCAATTTGTAAAGAGACTGAGTGTACGCGGCCAATGACTACGTTCATCGTTGTTTGACATTTCAATTTGTCTGAGGTTGAGTGCACATAGTCACGGTTTGAGGTTGTTTTTGGGGTATGACTGCCCTAAGCATTTTGCACCTTGATGCATTTGTACATAGCCATGGGATCACCAGGGTTCTATTTATATCCTTATTTACTCGATGCAGTAACCTAGACCTACACTTACCTGCTGTCTGTCTGCCTGTCTCAATCTGCCTGTTTGTCAAATATTTATTACTCTGTGTCATCCAGAATCAAGTGCTCGAATTTAAGATTGAAAATGTTAGAAAAAAAAATTAAGCGTTCGCATTCTATTCTCCTTTATCAGAGGGAAATGTAAACAAAGAGATATGGTGAATGGAACGTGACATGATTAAAACATGTCGAAGAATGTCTTTTCATTCACGGCTTCGGGGGATTAAATCCTTTCTGAAGCTGGGCACATAGTACGCATGGAGGATGGCAGAATCCCCAAAGCCCTTCTCCTACGGAGAGTTAGTGGAGAGAAAACGTCCAATAGGCAGACCCCACCTGCGCTACAAGGATGTTTGCAAAAGGTACCCGCAGGCCCTGGGCACCGTAGCGAGGACATGGAAAGCCGCTGCCTCGGACAGAACACGCTGGAGACAGTCAGTGAAGCAAAGGTCTCTCACTGTATGAAGAGACGCTCCATGCAACAAGCCGAGGCAATGCGGAAGAGAAGAAAGACTCGCGCCCAAATAGACAAAACCAGCGTCATCCTCTGGCTGCACCATCTGTGAAAGAGACTGTCACTCCCGGATAGGCTTGTCCAGCCACACACGACATTGCCCCAAGACTGAAACATACAGGACATCCAGAGCGCAAGCCCATAGTCTTTCGAGACTGACGGACGCCAACAAAAAATCCTTTCTGGGGCTGGATTATAAACATAAAATCTATTGATACCAAGTATAAATTCCCTCCAAATTGCAAAATTTACTTTCCGCTACCCTGTAAAATTATGAGTTTCAAAGATTGAACTAAACGCACGTTCAATTTCTTGCAATGAATTTTTTTATTTTCCTTTAATATCATGAGCAAAAGTTATTATTTTGTGGGTTACATTTTTTCTTTGTTGTTGTTATTGCTGTTTTTAATCTAAGGTGGCACTCCGTTTGAGTTCATATACGAGTGAACGAAAAAGCGGCCAGTTTCAACAAGTTCATTCTGCGTCATGGTGTGACGACCCGACGTCGTGTGGAAATGACAACAGAGGAAATATTCGGAAGTGTCCTTGAAGTGACAACGGGATATCTGTGAGTAGAGACAACAACAACAATAGCAACAACAACAACAACGACAGCTCTATTTCTGTACATCCACGAATGGCATCAGCAACAGTACGAGACTTTGCAGCGTTCGCTTGTCCCTGGACCAAAATGACGGCTCTGAAATCTGAAATCGCTTTCCTTTGAACATGACAAGCTGTCACCGACAAATGGCAGCCTCGTTAACCCTGTCAGAGCTGGACTCAAAACGGCCTACAAAGACACCAGTCCAAACCATCGATGCAAATTACATAGGATCGACCAGAAAACTTGGTCTTGGAGGCTGACTTTTCCTGGGAAAGAGAGAGAGAGAGAGAGAGAGAGAAAGAGAGAGAAAGAGATAGGGAGAGAGTGAGAGAGCAAAAGAGAGAGAGAGAGAGCAAAAGAGAGAGAGAGAGAGGGAGAAAGAGAGAGAGGGAGAGAGCGAGAGAGAGAGGGCACAGGGACAGACGGGAGAAAGAAAGATACAGACAAACAGATAGTCGGAGGGACAGACACAAAGAGAGATCAACAACAGACAACAAAGAGACAGACAAACAGAAAGAGAGACAGACGGGCAAACAGACAGACAGACAAATAACAGACAGTCGCAGAGACAGACAGAGAGACGAGCAGGTTGACAGACGCCAGCATTCTCAGAAATGGGCTATTTATCCTTTACAAACCCATGCCTGGAAGGAGAAAGGTGAAGTTTACCCCCCACACGTGAAACTCGCCCGTAGAGGACAGGGGAGAGGGTGGGAGATCAAAGAAGCCAAAAGCGAACACACACACACACACGCGCACGTGCGCACACGCATACACGCAAACACACATACTTTACATAATATACAGCCCAGAAGGAAGAAACTAGCAATAGGATTACACTGTGACTTATTTGAATACCCCATGGCTATTCTTAGCTTTACCGTAACAAGAGAAATCTTGTCGTGACACGATTATATCGACCTCAAAGCAAAATATATAATTGTACTATCATTTCATGTACTTCGATTTTCTTACACAAATAATGTCGGTTAAATTTCATACACTGCATAAATAGGTGAAAAATAAGGCAAGAACTATCCTATCATTTAAACAATGACACGAATGTGACAACTACCTTCGGAAAGGCCAGAACTGAAAAGGTTAGGTCTATAACCTTGCGTGAATCCGCCAATACTCCGAAACAAACATAGTTATGCATAAAGATACGCGAGTATACTGCCTTCTATGCAATGCGCAATAATCTAGAACTGCTATCAAGGATGGTAGATAAGATAATTATTGTCTTTGCTGCTACTGCAAGAGTACAACATCTTGACAGATTTGAAGTTTTCCGAGATCTATATACAGCTTTTGCAGAACCTTTTTTTTAAAAATTTTATTCGCTCAGTATTTCACTTCTAGATTCTTGTGACTCGGGCATGATATAGAAAACCCTTCTCGTAAACCCCCCAGCTGTGTACTGCCACACATGAATAAATCAATTATTTCATATCTATGTAAATAAATAATGATATTAACTCCTCAGTACACAGCGACTATAGGTAGAATGCGCATATCCACCATCTTGTCTGTCCGGACCCACTTAAGGCGTCGCGAACCAATCGGCGAGTTCACTACAGTAAACAATGACACGTGTGTATACGCACATGGGAGACGTTCGGTCAATTCTTTCACTTCCTTTCTCTTATTTACACGGAGGGTAGGGAATCGGACCAGTTTGGATACATCCTTTCCACCCCTGTCACAACAGTCAACTGCAATGCAACCAGCAGGCATTTTAACCGCTTAGACACATCTCGAAGTTACACTCATCAGCTGATCCACCGGCCATCTTGTTTGGCGGAAGTACAAAACAAAAACTCTGTGACGTCATGCGCATTCTACCTATACAATCTTCAAACTGTGCGCAATATGTGGCACACAGTTCCGTGCCTAGATTGGAATTACTGGCCATCTTTGAAGACACTCGGCCAACCATTAGAAGATGAAGTCATGGTCATCTTCGCGAAAAATGGACGAAGCTCATACATTTATTCTCACTATCAAAATCGGGCAAAAAGAAAAGGTTGTATGTAGCGAAACCCTGCGTGAGAAATAAAACCCAAACAATACAAAGCAAACTAAAGAGAAGGCAGAAAATACACAATTTTTCGGCTTTCACCTTTTTCAAATGGAAAAAAAAGAAAACATTCGAACGGTAAACGATTTCAACAGGAAATGTATAGAAACGAAGTGAAACAGGATATGTTACTTATCTGCGAGTTCTTGCTTCGTTAGCAGCACAAAAGCACGCCAGTCTGCCAAATGCATGGAAGCCCTGCTGCGACCCCACAGTTTTTCTGTGGTTTTTATAATATTTCATGAATTCTCACTGACCACCGCGAGGATTTTACTTTCGTTATCTTTCACTTTTGACCAACACAGACATCCATACAATGTTTAATGATATCACTTGAGTGTTCAGTTAACACCATTTCCCCATGCACACAGCAGAGCTGCAACTTTAACCTGCAATGCATAAGCCTTCTGCCCCCCCCCTTTTGGGTTTGGGGGGGGGGGGGTTGGGTAGATAATCGCTGTGTTGGTAGGAATGAGGTAGAAGACTAAGGTGGTTACAGTGCAGAGAATAGGATAAAAGTTGGTAGACTGATCGGTCAGCTGGTTCAATGACTGCAAAATATGCCTGAACCGTCTACGCCAGTTTGGACATATTAATGCCATAGTCATAGACATAGGCCTTCAGGCGCCATTAGATGATCTGCAGATGTATCTGCCGTGACATTCTGGCAAGGAAATGATTACTGATGCATGAAGTGCAGAAAATTGTATTAGTCTGGTGGCGCACTGAGTCTCTTTTGTTTGTTGTCTCGGTTTTCAGTGTGAGATGTGGATTAAAGAGTTGATGAACCGGAACCCTGGCGCACTGGCGAGACTGAAAGAAGACAATTCTGTCTTGAAGCTGGTGGCGCACTGCATCAAATCTGCTTTGTCTCTCGGTTTTCAGGGTCAGATGTGGACTCTGTGGAATTAAACGAACCCTTGCACACTGATGGGAGCAAAATATTTCTGTCTCCCTAGTCCGGGTGCATCAGAACGGTCTTGAAAGAAAGCCGGCAGAAAGAAAGATCTCATGCACTGATTCAATGCACTACCAGTCTCAGGCCTGGCGCACCAGAGCGATTTTTTAGTTGCTCAGTCCGAGAAACTATTTCGTCACTGGTCCCTAAGACTGCAGTAACTCAAAAAATTGGAAAAAGGCTGTTCTTAGGGGACCTTAGCTAAGTCTAAATACAAAGCCAAATATAGAAAAGACTGAGTTGGGTTAACTACATACAGCTCTCTATGTAAAATACTTCGCTTCCCTAGCAACAGCCTTTGTTTCTAATTTTTTAGTTCTTACAAGTCTTAGGGAACGGTGGCCATTAATTTACTTGCCGGAAAAATGGCCCTGCTGTTCGAAGCGCACACCGGTGATTTTTCAGTATCAAAAGCAAATAGTGACATTTTAATTACCGATAACTAAATAATAGTTTCTTGGATTGGTAACATTTTTGGTAACTCACCGATAACAATAATAGTTTCTTGGATGGGGAAGAGAAGACGAGGCAGACCGAGGAAGAAATGGGCAGGTAACATTGCGGAATGGACCAAGATGAGCTTTCCCGCAACCCAGACACTCGCCCACAACCGCCACAAATGGAGCCAGCTGGTGCAGCGTTCATTACTGCAGCGCCCCTACGACCCCGGCAGGTTATGGGATCAGTGACCAGTGACCAGGATTGATAACTAAAACATCCCTCGTGTACGGCTGGCCTTACTCTAATACGGCACATGAATAAAAAATTAATGTGGTTTTACTGCACCTCTGTTGGAAACTGAGTGAACAGGACTTCCCGATCTTTCATTGTACCTAGGTATAATTCCCCCTATACGAAACGAATAACTTCGTGTTCTGTTTCGTGACCTACTATTCAAATCAAAGAGGGCAAAATCAAACTCAATTATTTCAAAAACAATTATAGTGAAGATAGGCCAGACTTTTACCCATGGGCGCAATTTGCCGTACTCAGTCGCACAAATGATCGATTTTTAATCAAAATATTACAAGTCTGAGGTCTTCGGGAATACCGGATCTCCAATTTTCATGCCACACTCGATACGAAAGTGTTACTATAGTAGTCCGTTCTAAATCTTGATGTATTCGCCGCGTGTACTGTCGCCTTTGTAATACTATCTTAATCCTAAAC
>OZ007577.1:49386571-49398533 GCA_963931925.1 Onchidella celtica | reverse complement strand
GACATAGAAATCATAACCAAGTAATACTACCCATTTCCGGTAACTTTCTTTGATCAATGTCCTACTCCGAAATATTCTGTATGTGACATTAACCTTTCAGAATAAGGCTGAAATGTTTGGAATCTGAGTTTATTTAACGTATCCCACCAGGCTAAAGCTTAATGTGACCTTATAGAATTGTTTGACATATGATAACGCGGACCACAAAATATTATAAAAACCACAGAAAATCTGTGGAGTCGCATCAAGGGCTTGAAGGAAAGTCAAAATGTAGCTAAAATCCGAAAGCTTCATTGGGATTTCCTTTTCCTTTGCTGTATTTGCTTTTTCCTTTACGTTTGTTGTATCGCATCTGTATTACGCCTTATGCGAGGTTTTGCCACATACTGACCTTTTCTTTTTGCCACATTTTGACTGGACATGGTCTTGAGTCTTGTTCACTTTTTTCAAAGTTCTCAACATGTTGCATGGCAATCACACCAAAAACTGCCCTTACCAGGGCAATAAAAGAACAGAAAGACGAGCCCAACAAATACAACAAGAAGAAAAACGAAAGAAGACAAAAAGAGACCAACGTGCCCAAGCCATGAACTACACAAAACAAAGATCTCTACACAAAACAAAGATCTCTACACAAAACAAAGATCTCTACACAAAACAAAGATCTCTACACAAAACAAAGATCTCTACACAAAACAAAGATCTCTACACAAAACAAAGATCTCTACACAAAACAAAGATCTCTACACAAAACAAAGATCTCTACACAAAACAAAGATCTCTACACAAAACAAAGATCTCTACACAAAACAAAGATCTCTACACAAAACAAAGATCTCTACACAAAACAAAGATCTCTACACAAAACAAAGATCTCTACACAAAACAAAGATCTCTACACAAAAACAAAGATCTCTACACAAAACAAAGATCTCTACACAAAACAAAGATCTCTACACAAAACAAAGATCTCTACGCAATATCATTATTCAAATGTATTTCTACCCCTACACCGCCCCTCACTCTCCTCGGATCGACGAGACTTTACAAGTCATGTGCAGACCTCACTGGAGACAAGTCAAAAAGGGAGGAAGCCCTCCCGTGGATATTTATATCTGACTCTTTCACTTACCTCTGTCAATCCTACATAAATACTACAGAAATTTATGCCATGTCAATTCGTACTGACAAATGTCAGTCAAAGCTTAATAAATGCATTTGTCAATGGGCGACCAATCTCTTGGGCACCTCAGCACTGAATAAGTGCACAGCAAGCTATCAGCATGGATGAAACATTTATTGGACACCAAGGCCGCGCTATGGTAAAAGACCTCATCTACCAATCTAGTCCAAATCAATTATTTTGGTACCATTATAGAGACAAAATGAAATGTACTCAACCTTTCTATTTGGGCTTTAAGTTTGTGAAAGAGAATCTTTCGGTTAAAAGGGATTTTGATCATTTCCTTTACGTGTAAAGATGCATGAACTTGCAAGAAATATAAAAGGATTACGTACGGGGGAACCATAGACATCTTTCGAACAAAAGGAAATTTCGCATATCTCGGTTTCGTCTTAGGCAAATTCCTTAGTAGTTTCTTTGGGTCGTCACAAAAGTCAGAAATTGAGCAAAGAATTAGGGAAGGGGGGGGGGGGGGACAGTAAGCGTTTCTTTGTCCTGGCATATACGGTGTTATTCCACAACACAGTGAGCTAGCGAGGAACACAAACTGCCTGCATGGAGGATCTGTGTAAACAGGCTATTTGCTTTCTGACCATCGTGTGTCCGATTTCAGATACTATGGGGTTTCTATTCGGTTATGAGTGATAGGGATAGCAGGATTTTACACTACTCAAAGGAAGTACTTAGCGGCTGATTGATGGTCGTTTCTAGTGGAGTCTCTTTCTGTCATATCATTCTCTTATATTCTCTCTATTGTCTTGCTTCTCCCAAGCACAATGTGACCGCTATTGTGCTGACGTCATCATTTCTCCAAACTCAAACTCAAACTCCAGTTCTGCCAATACACTTGTGCGGCTTTCTTGACGGGACTAGAGATCATCTGCTGTCTGTGGCTAAAGTCCAGCGCGCACTGGAAGATTTTGATCGCCCGACAAGCTGGATCGTGACGTCATGACACAGCGTCCAGTGAGATCCAACTAGTCTGCTGATGCACGAGATATCATTGAAACTCGTTGTTGTGACGTCACCGTCCAACTAGACAGCCGATCACAGTTGGCGACAGCGCGCCACCGCTTAATCTATTTCTCTACTGAAATGTCATCCAATCCATGCAATCTCTTTGCTAATCTAGTTATATGCCAGAGGCATTGATATCTCCAATAGGGCATGCAGTTCTTTCCTATCTTCGCCCTGCGGTATTCTGTTTTTACTGTGGCCATGTAAATAAGATCTGGCCAGAAATAGGAAACTGGACAAGGATAATTCCGGACGGGTCCAAACAGAGTAGATACGCGCCTGGACTTACTTAAAAGAAAATGTATTTCTTAATTAATTTGGTCTGTTTCAGTGTTTGATTCGGTCTGACACGGCAGGTAATTTAGATGGGTTTTGTTCCTTATAAATAGATTTTATAGATGTTTCCAGTATTTTGAAATTAAATCTGTCCGTCCGTCTGTCCGTCCGTCTGTCTCCTTCCGTCCACCTTCCGCCACTCTGTCTGTCCTTCCGTCCACCTTCCGCCACTCTGTCTGTCCTTCCGTCCACCTTCCGCCACTCTGTCTGTCCTTCCGTCCACCTTCCGCCACTCTGTCTGTCCTTCCGTCCACCTTCCGCCACTCTGTCTGTCCTTCCGTCCACCTTCCGCCACTCTGTCTGTCCTTCCGTCTTCCCGCCCCTCCGCCCTTCCGTTCATCCGTCCGTCTGCCTGTCTGTCTGTCTGTCTGTCTGTCTGTCTGTCTTGCTTTATACCTGGAAATTATGTGGGGGAGGGGGGGCTGCTTTTATATTGTCTGTAAGATAAGATAAGATAAGATAAGAATCACTTTATTATCCCATATGGGAAATTCGTTTTCACAGAGTGTTTAACAGCACACACGTGGTACATATATCTCACGTATCATTATATATAAACAAACTCAATAAGTCAATAACAGACACACATGGCGTGACATGGAAAGAACCTTAATGAAATGTGGCACACATCTATCTATAAGATGACTTGCTGAGGCGAATTGCTGAAGGCAAGAATGATCTTCTGTATCTTTCCCTGTTTGCTTTCATGTGTATTATTCTGTTGCTCTTGGATGATCTAGAAACCTGATGAAACAGGGGATGGTGGCTGTCATTTAAGATGGACATGAATTTCTTCACACAAGCATTTGAGTATAGATGATTAAAACTGAAAAATGCCGTGTCTGTCATGTTGCATACTTTCTTGATGATTGTGTTGTTAAGTTTATGCTTGTCACTTTCTCTTGCATTGCCTCCCCATGCTGTAATACAATAAGTTATTATACTTTCGATGGCAGCTTTGTAGAACAGGGAAAGCAGTGTTTTATCAACATTAAAAGATCTTAATTTTCGTAAAAAGTACATTCTCTGGCTGGCTCTTGAATGGACATTTGAAATATGTGTATGCCAGTCTAGATTGTGGTGGATATATATACCCAAATATTTGTAACATTTGTAACTGTAATGTCTATCTGTGTGTGTGTGTGTCTGTCTGTCTCGCCTAACACATGGAAATTATCTTGAGGAGGGTGTTTTTACATCGTCTGTCAGTTACTGTCTGTACGTTTGTGTTTGTGTGTCTGTCTGTGAGTCTGCGTGTCTGCCTGTCGCACTGTCTGCCGGTCTATCTGTCTGTCTTCTTTTTGTACAGTGCCCACCGCTTACAGGCCCGAACAGAGCCTGAAAAAGTGTGTTTGTCTGTGGTTGTAAAGGTGAGAACCATACCCGGCTCTTTCTTCCCGTTAACACTTTAAAACCTAAGACAGGGGATCCTCATAAATACAGATTAGCAATTATCCCCTGGCCGGGGGATTTCCGGTGTAAATCTGCAGAGACACCGTTTACGACAATCCATCTGTCAGTCTAGAGGTGCCACAAAGTGATACCCTCACCAGGGGGGCGATTACCAGCTTTTAGCCTTTTTCTCAGAAAAGTTAATTTGACCCAGAGGAGCTGTGAATGGTAGCAGGGACTGTTGTAATGTAGCTGAGAAAGAGGGTGGGGGGAGGGAGAGACGGAGGAGAGGGGAGCTCTAGAGAGGGGAAGAGAGGGAGGGAGGGAAGGAGGGACAGAGAAAGAAAGGGGGGAGAGGGAGAAAGGGAGGGAGAAAGGAAGGGGGAGAGGGAGGGAGAGACAGAGACAGACAGACAGACAGACAGA
Source organism: Onchidella celtica (assembly GCA_963931925.1). Lineage (NCBI taxonomy): Eukaryota > Metazoa > Mollusca > Gastropoda > Systellommatophora > Onchidiidae > Onchidella > Onchidella celtica. Next base: position 49,394,179 of record OZ007577.1, on the reverse strand, counting down.
CAGACTAAGATGGGGACATAAAGACAGACAACTGGACAGATACAGACAAACAGACAAAGATTGAGAGACAGAAGGTGACAGATAGAGTCAGTCTGAGACAGACAGATACGAAGACAATCGTACAGACAGAATGAGCATGAGAGCAAAGCCGTATTTTGAAAGCCCGATGTGTTTGACAAACAATAAAACGGACCAAAAAAAATCCTAACTTTTACAAACATGGCTGTTCTTCTGTTTTTCTTTTTTTTTAATCCCTGTCTCTTCTTGGATTGACGCAATAATCGAACTCCCACATGAAAACTTTGTTTGATTGCTTCTCTGAATAACTTTGTTGCATGGACGTCGTCAAAATCACCATGTGAATGTAAAGCAACGCCCCCACAGCGATCATTTTATTATGGATGCCGGTGTATACACAAAAAAAAACTCAGAAAAGCTCACGTCAGCCCCACAACGCGTAATTTCCCCGTTTTTGCAGTCGGACAAGGAGACAAAGCATATTGCATAAAAAGACATTAAGTGGCAAAGCTTTGGACTTCAGAACTGGTGAGAACAGAGCAATAGAAAAAGAAAATAGAAATGTTTTTTTTTTGTTCATGGTTCCAGTTCAGTGATCCAAGATCGTATCGGGAATTGATAATCACGAAGTGAGTTTTATTGCAGTCTCTACCTTGACTTTCCCGTCCAACTATGGAGTCCAGCACAATGGAATTTGCTCTCCGTGGGTTAAATATTCATTTTCCTTTCGTGTCCCTTTGTTCCAAATGTCACTGTTGTTCGAGTGATCAACTTTCAAGTAAACAAAAAATGAGAATGCATCAAACAGAAATCTTTATAACAACGTGTTTTATTAAAGCGTCGGCAGGCAATGCCACACAAAGTGACAAGAAAAAAAAACTCTCCAACACAGTCATCAAGAAAACATGCAACATGACAGACACGGCATTTAACAGTTCTGGCCACCTGTACTCAATTGCTTGTGTAAAGATATTTTCTATCCACTTTAAATGACAAGGCATCATTCCCTGTTTCATCGAATGTCTAGATCGAGGGTCACCAAACTACGGCCCGCGGGCCGGAATCCGGCCCGCGACGTCATTTCATCCGGTCCGCCATGGTACTTGACTTTGTTTGATAAAACCAGGGATATCTAGAGCTACGGGATGGACAGATTGCTTATGCGGCCCGCGCTTGTAAGTCTGTCAGTTATCCGGCCCTCTGTGAAAAAACTTTGGTGACCCCTGGTCTAGATCATCCAGGAGCAACAGAATAGGACATAAAAATCAGAGCAAACAGAGCAAGCTACAGAAGATCATTTTTGCCCTCCACAGCTCGCCTCAACAAGACATTACAGCTAGATGTGTGCCATATTTCACCAAGGTTCCATGACATGTTACTTCATGTAATAAGCCAGACACTGAGATATGATATGTTTATGTAATGATGTGTTAGATGTATGTACCATGTAAGTGCTCTTAGACGCTATGTGAAAGTGAATTTCCCTCATAGGATAATAAAGTGATTCGCATTTTACCTTATCTTAGCCTATCTTTTGTACGTTCGGTATTTGTTTGTTTGATTCTTGTGGGTTGTTATTGTTTTGTTTTTTTTATCTATAGCTGCTACTCTACACGGACGCCATAAATTATTCTCTATGCAGTCTCTAGTTAGGCCTGTTGGCCAATGTAAGCTTTGCGTGCAGAGTAATTTATTTGTTCAGAGTGGTGGCAGTCAGTGCAAAAGACTAGGGTTGGAGTTAGGATTCTGTTTTGGTTTTGCCGGCCACAGTAACCTTTTGGTTTGCGAAATGTCTGCAATAACATTTCTGGAAATTGGCTATAAATCCTATTGTCTGTATTTTGGATCCATGACACAGAGAGTCCTTTCTTTTTCTGTAGAAGAATTTCACCAACCCACAGCCATGTGGTTGAGCTCTTTATTCTAGGAGGTTCGCTGCCCTTGGCATTCACACCTCACTTTTTTTTTTGTTTTTATTTTTCTTGCTGTGTCAGGGATTCGTTTCTCTTAGAATTTTGTCCGGGCAGCGGCCTTGTACGGCGTGCTCTTCACAAGTTCCAACTGCTCAGGCATTTTTAACGTGCTCAACGTCCACAAATGCCCTCCCAATTTTTCGTCCTTATCCAAGAAGACTAGGTGCTCGATCCTGCCTACCATAGCATCAGGACATGAAAATATGAAAAAAATCCCAAAATTCCAACCTGCCTGCACCGGCCGGAATTTGGACCCGGTACCTTTGGAATGAGAAGCCAGCACCTTATCTCTAGGCCACACAGCCCCCCCCCCGCCCCCCCCCCCACAGTCGTGTGGCTCATTTCTATTTATTCATTCGTTCGGACAAATTCTTTCAACATATTTAATCAATTTTTTTTTTTTTTAGCCAGATCAAGTATTCCATGGCCCAAAGTTCCAGTCGTACAATATAGATTCCAGAATTTATCGTGTTTGAGTTTAAGTTTTGGACCGAGTTTGGAGAAAGGGAGTCAACCCCGATGGCGGTCACATAGTGCCAGAAAAAACAAAAAAGCGAGACTATGGACAATTTGTCGTGGAGTTCGTTTGCTTTTCCTTTCCTTTGTGGGGATTTGCTAAGTATATCCTTCTTTTTGGGGGGGGGGGGGGGGGGAGTATATTTCAACTTTGTGCCAAGTCCTATTGGCTAGTTTGTTTGTTTTCTACATTTGCTGTTGCTAGGAGACCATAAAATTATAGGTAATAAGCTTTAGTTGAACAGTAAACACAACTTAGTATTTCATCTCTTTGGCATCTACATTTGGCCAAGTTTTTCCTGAAGCACAGCATGATGGAAATATCGTGAAATCAGTTTCCCGACGCCATTTTCTCCCGTATCTTTTAAGTGGTCGATATAAGAAGTCCAACGTCTGTTTAAAGGCCTCGGTTGTCGATCTGAGTAAAAACCAGCGTAAAAGCTTCACTGACGTAACTTCTCAGGGATTAAAGACAAGGTCATTGGCAGTAACACAAACTGATGACTTCTGACGTTCCTGCTGAGCGCGGTTAGTTGGAGGAGTCACTAATGGCCGTTACCCGGTTGAAGAAAAGCCAACATCCGGATATACTAGGATATAATAGTTTTGTACATGTGGCCAGAATATGAAATGATATATTGTATTTCTGTGCTCAGACAGGCTAAGGGCACGTTTCCACCGAAGGCTGAGCCTGACATGGCCCCCCTTGTTGTCTACACTAGACCATACATTTCTCTGTCACTCACTCACTCACTCACTCACTCACTCACTCACTCACTCACTCACTCACTCACTCAATCACTCTCACTCTCTCACTCACTCACTCAATCACTCTCACTCACTCACTCACTCACTCAATCACTCACTCACTCACTCACTCACTCACTCAATCACTCTCACTCACTCACTCACTCACTCACTCACTCAATCACTCTCACTCACTCACTCACTCACTCACTCACTCACTCACTCACTCACTCACTCACTCAATCACTCTCACTCACTCACTCACTCACCCACTCACTCACTCGCTCACTCACTCACTCATTCACTCACTCACTCACTCACTCACTCACTCACCCACTCACTCACTCACTCACTCACTCACTTCACCCACTCACTCACCCATTCACTCAATCGTTCACTCATTCATTCACTCACTCACTCACACTCACTCACTCACTTACGCACTCGTTCTTTCTCGTTTCTTTCTTTGTTTCTTCTCTTTCTCTCTTTCTTTCTTTCAATCTTTCTGTCTTTCTCATTTGCTCCCTCTCTCCCTCTCGAACTATCACGCTACCTTCCTTCATTTTCTCTCTCTCTCTCAATCTGCCTCTCTCCTGCCCCATCCTTCTCTCTTTCTCTCCCTCCCCCGCCGCTCTCTCTTTCTCCTCTCGTCACCTGTTCCTCCCTCACTTTACTCCTCTCTCCTGTGCGCCATTCCCGCTAGTAATCCTACTGTTCTCTGTCTGTTCTCAATGCCATACACACTTTCTGACAGCAATGTTATCTATACAGTCTGCACTGTTGGCATTCTTAATATTTGCCTAGCCTTAACCCTTTCAGTACTGACAAAGCCTTTTCGGGAGCTCTTTAATGGCTCCCATCAGATTTAAATTTCGGTTCTGCGTGAGTAACTTTCATTCACAGATCAATATCATGATTTAGATTTCAGTTTACTATTTGAAGTACTTTAATTAACTGCATCTAGATATAAACAGGAAACTAGAAAAACCAGCTTTCACGGTCTCAGTACATAAAGGGTTAACTAGCAGTTTCCCCGAGCAACAACAACTGGGGTTATTCTTCTTCAAATCTTTTGTTCATCTCCATACACTTTCTAGTGGAAATAAACGTAAATCGTGAGCTATTTCCACGCTAAGGATAACTTACAGAGAGACACAGAGGATAGTTTTTGCCTTCCGCACTTCACCTCAACAAGCCATTACAGCTAGATGTGTGCCATATTTTACTAAGGTTCTATGTGATGTTACATCATTTAATAAGCCTGTTACTGAGTTATGATAATTATGTTTATGTAATGATGCGTGAGATATGTGTACTCTTAATGCTCTGTGGAAGTGAATTTCCCTCATGGGATAATGATTTAATTCTTATCTTATCTTATCTTATCTTATCTTATCTTATCTTATCTTATCTTATCTTATCCTACTCTGACCTACAATAGTACAGAGTTGCTTTCTCTTCACGTCACACATCTGCACTTCTCTAGATTAAAAACAAAATAAAATAAGATAAATTTATTTGTACCTCAAATGGCGGCCGAGCAGTGCATGACGGTCTGTGTCACAATTTCAATAACGCAAACGAAAAAAAGCAACAACAAAACATGAAATTCTAATAATCTGATGTTTACCTTGTATCACTTGTGTGCTAGTAAGAAACCAGAGAAGGAAACAGCTTGGCAGATTTCAATGACAGCTTGTCAGTGCCGATATCCATTGAACTGATCAAATCCCAAAAATGGCTGAAACAAACAAAAATAACGCGTGGGTGAGTTACAAATGCAGACCCTGCCCAGATCTGTCAAGCTGACAGCGCCAGCTCTTGTTTTAGATAGTGAATTTGTGTTAACATTGATCCATGTTGCTGAGAATTTCTTGTCTCCATTTTTTTTTCCAGGAATCATTTCTATCGTTGGCGTCAGCATGAGACTGCACGTGTATTTGCACAACAACCATAGATGACAACTCCTTTTTTGCCTAGAATTAATATTCTTTGAACTCCATGAAGACATTTGAAAGAATGGTATGATATATTTCAAATGTTTATGTACACATCTAGAGATGTATTTAAGATGAGAAGTGTATAAAACTGTTGTTCTTTCCGCTTGGGTACAATAATATATTATTAAGTTCCTTTGCACGTGTGTGGTTTCATTATAGGGCCCGCGATATGTCAACTTTGACGCATTTTCTTGGCAATGTTTATCCTCTTCATTTACACAGAAAACCATCATGTATGACAAAAACTGCGAAATAAGCATAATAACAATTATTATGATAATAAAGTAATAAAAGGATATGGGAAATCTAAAGGTAACATTCATGTGAACTGCATGTCTTATCAATATTTGTTTACTTTATAAACAACATAAAATTCGTTTGTTGACGTACTAAAAGAAAAAACAAGGACACAGCTGTAGATGCAGAACATAGAATAGCCCTCACTCAACAATATTATTAAACATAATTATCACATTTAACGGCATTTAAAAAAAAAAAAAACATACAATAACATGACGACTTTAAGGCCCGGTGAGCACTAGCATTTTGATCGGTCTGGTAGTCGGGTAGTGACGTCACGATATCCAGTGAGTTGGCTGGTGCACAAGATTTCAGTAAAACGCCATGTCCTGACGTCATTATCCAACTACTTGTGGACAATCTAAATTTGTTAGAGAGCGCCGAGCCTAACATGCGGGTAAAACAAAAAATGAAAGACAAATATTCTTGATAATTAGCCATAAAGATCAGAGATGTGTTTATTTTGAAAAGCTGAATGGAAATCTGGTAGACAACAAGATGAATTTCACGGTTGAATTACCAGTTTTCTTAATCATAATTTGCCAGTCTATCAGAACAATCATCTCTGTATTAGACATAAAAGCAATACAAATAACACTGTTTCAGCCACTCAGCGGTGCCAGACTGGCGCCAGTAGATCGCTGGAAACAGCTATCAATGTCAAATATATAAAGTAGAAAAGGCAGTCAAAGCACGGTGTGCGTCATTATATTCTTCACTTTAACCAGGTATTCCTAAGAGCCCAGACACACTGGCTTCGGTTTCGCTTCGTGTTCGGCTCCTTTCGGTAGTTTTGCCGAATAACGTCATTATCGTCTTTGCCGAAAAGTGGAGTTAACTCGAGGTGTGTTTGTCATATTGGTGTATGCTACATTTTGCCGATTTTGAGGTTTTGTCAAGAAAGTGCTTCTCTCACTCCTAATTTTATTATGTATTTAAGTGTCATTCCAATCGGTTAAAAACGTTTCAAGACATGTGTTTGTGACATAAAGTTTCATGTGTTTTGCCACTTTTGCCGGCTTACTTCCAATCCCTCATTTTCTCGAAAAGGCAAAAATGCATATACAACAATATGGCAAAATACCCAGAGATGTCAATAATGGCCTTCACGGCACCTGTTAGAAGGCATAATATATTGCTTTCGCTTTCGTCTCGTTTTGTTTTTCGTCTAGACTGGCGTCTTTCGGCACAACTACCGAGGGCGAGCCGAAAGCTACACCAAACCGAAACCACCGTGTCTGGGTTTCCAGACGAAGCGTGCACGTCGTGGGACTTTCTGTCGTGTTGCAGTTGTGTCTCAGTTTCAGGTCTCTATCGACTGTGCAATGAGCCTGTGTCTCGCATATGTGTGCAGCCCCATTCATTCGTCTAGATCTTATTATTAAAAAAAAGTAGTTGTGGGAGCAATTCATTGTGGTGGAAGTTTGACACTTTTTTTCTTTGCTCGACGCTACAGCCTAAATGACAGTTTCAAAAATTATAAAGTTAATTTTCTTAAGTGTCAACTAATCCAGCCCAATCGCTTTTGTATCGACGGATTGTGTTGATTCAAGTTTCAGGTATTTTTAAATAAAAAGTTGTAAAATATATCAAGGATCTTTATTTTTTGCTCCTTGCAGTAAGCCCATCGCACCGGAAACATGTATTAACATGCGTTCAATTCGGTGCGCGCAATTTCCATACCAGAAATGACTGCGTAGTGCTGTGGGTGAGCATGAAATCTGTACCAAGACTACAATACAGGATACTTTCTGGACCAGACAGACAGAGAGAGAGAGAGAAAGAGAGAGAGAGAGAGAGAGAGAGAGAGAGAGAGAAAGAGAGAGACAGAGAGAAAGAGAGAGAGAGAGAGAGAGAGAGAGATCGATCGATCGGTGGGTTCACAGATTTATCCCGGATGATGCCGGGTACCTCATCTAATTAAGAAAGAAAAAAAAAACATTGCGGCGAGACTGCAACGCAGTGAAGTTGCGTGCGAGCTACTGGCTTTATTGTGTCATGGTCGTGTAAGAACTATGGGTACCCACATACCCACATACCCACATACCCACATA
>OZ007577.1:49124071-49384071 GCA_963931925.1 Onchidella celtica | reverse complement strand
AGTTTTCACCTTCATCGAGACATTGAGAAAGAACGAGAGAGCGCTTCAAGAATTGAAGAATCATTATTGTTATTCTTAGACTCTTGCAAAAATCGAGCAAAAACAAATGTGGAGACGGGTGTTCACGGCTGGAATTTTTGATAATTAATTATCTAATTTACCAGTTACCAGCAAAATGTGTAAACATGAAACAGAGGGAGAGAGTGAGAGAGAGAGATACAGAGACAGAGAGAGAGAGAAAGAGAGAGGAGAGAAGGCCAAAGAGAGAGAGAGGGAGAGAGAGAGAGTGAGAGACAGAAAGAGAGAGAGAAGACAGGATGAGAGAGAGCGAAAGAGAGAGAGGGGGACAAAGAAGGAGAGAGAAAGGGAGAGGAGAGAGAGAGTGGCTGACATAGAGAGAGAGAAAGAGAGAGGGACAGAGAAAGAGAGAAGAGAGAATGCAAAAGAGAGAGAGAGAGAGAGAGACAGAGATAAGGAGAGAGAGAGAGGGGGGGAAAGAGAGAGAAAGAGAGTCATTTTAGCTAAAATATTCTTTTCTTCTTCTCAAATGTACAATTTACATGCCAAAATATGTAAACACAAAAGTATCCTGGGCTTCATTGCATAATTACCTAGCTAATCAACATGATGACAGCTTTAATGTATGCAGCGCCTGTCACTTTTTTGCACGAATATCATTGTTTCTTTGGCTGTTGGCGTCTTTCCCAAATACAGGGGATTCGCAAACCCCAAGCTTACTGCAGCCAATTGTTTTCAACTTCGCACATTCATCTCTGCCAGTTTTTATTTCCCAAAGGCTTCTATATTTGGCTCACCAACCGGTCATCTCTGTATCCTACGTCAACGACAATGACAAAAAAGGGTACATACAGAAAATTAAATTCCACAGCACAACAGTTACTTTTCGCGAGAAGTGAACAGGAGAAGTGGTGGACATGCGTAGAAGGTCATTCTTTGCCTACATCATGAAGGAAGACGTGGATATTGGCGTAGTGAAATAAGTCTTGAATTTCGGGGGAATTCTGAAATCATGACACTGGAGGTAACTTATATTAAAGTCTTAGAAGAGTTGATAATTTGATAATTTTTTTGTGCCTTTGGAAATCACAGTTACGACTTCAACAAATCTTGTTTAATTATAGATTTAAAGGACAATTTCAAACAATATCTAAAGGTTTTTACTTCAGCTGCTTTGAAGTGCTGGTGCATCCCGTTTGGAGCTTTGGTTGATGGCTAGTGATCAACATCTCTGGTATTTGTGACCGAAATTTTTTTCTTCATGAACATAAATTTGATGTCCAAAGGAAGTAGATAATAATGATAAACAAATTGTGTGCGTCAAAAATATTAGATCAAATTTGTGAAACTGATACGCTATCAAATTAAATTATAAAACCCTTCTTGAGTCAAAGATTGATATATTCAGTTTACTCGATTTTAGACGCACGTACGGTTTGCCGTGGTAGATGGACGTAGCTCAGAACTTTAACTTAATTAACATAGAGTTTAGGGAAATGGGCATAGGTCAAGGACATTAGACATACATAATGGCGAAACCTCAAATGTAAAGAATGTAATTAAAAAGTGTTAAAAAAACAAAAAAACCAGTCAAGTCGGTGTTTAGGTCTTTATTTTAGGAGTTTCTCTGCCCTTGGCATTTACACCTCACTGGTTCTTGTGTTTTATTTTTCTTGTTGTGGTAGGGACAGTTTTTTTTAGAATTTTTGCCAGGGCAGCGGTCTTGTATGGCCTGCTCTTCACGATTTCCAGGTGCCAAGGTATCTTTAACTTGCGCCCTCCCAGATTTTCGTCCTTATCCGAGAAGACTAGGTGCTCGATCCTAATCCTACTTCCCATAGAATCCGAGACAGGAAAATATAATAAGAAAAATCCCAAATTCCAACATGCTTGCACCGCCCGGGATTTGAACCCGTTACCTTCGGCATGAGTAGTGAGCACTTTACCTCTAGACCACCCTGTGACCCTCAGACAAGCCGGCGGGCTATGGCCCATTGAGTCAAGTCTGGTTTGACTCGGTCTTAATGTCAGATGCGGACTATTGAGTTCAGTGGAATCCGGTGCACCGGTGAGACTTAAAACAATTAAGTTTCAAGTTTGTCTCACTAGTTCACACGCGTGAAAACTGAATGACGTCAGCTGGCGGTGAGAGAAATATTTCATACAGACTCTAAAAAGCCTGTTGTTGTCTCCTTTCTGGCAAAGGCCGCTGCTGCCATGACAGAGATCGCAGGCTCGGTCCCCGTCTTGATTATTTGTTTGTCTTATGCCTTTCATTCACGTTTCGTAATTTCTGAGCACTTACTGGGCACAAAATTTCTAACCGCTTCACATTTTCTCAGACACTAAACAGTCTTGTCTCCGTGAGCCACCAGTCTTAAATTTAACCTTTTCAGTACGTCGCTATTTTCCCCGCGGTCCGTACGTCATGGTACCTTTTGTTACCACACTGTCCCATAAAAAAAAAGAAGCAGGCTGTACCTATCAGTGAGTCGAGAGAACAATTGTTACCACACTGAAACAAGTAGTATGGAAACAGTACGCATTCAGTTGATCTATCCGTAATATGTTTAATCTGAAAAATTATATCAAAAGACAAGGTATGATTAAGATTTTGAATTTAAAACTGCATGATTTTCAGATTAATTTTAAGTTATTTTAAAACCCACTAGTACACAGGAGAACTGTTGTGAAACAAATGATAGAAATATTACGCAATTTGCGGTGCACTGGATCTACAGAGATACGGATGGTCATGCAGTAATGATATAGCAATAAAGCATTATGATACAGTCCATTTACAGAGCATGTCTCTGGGTTGCAAACTATTGGCTGTCTACTTTTATTGAAAACATAATTTCTTCAAAGCAGCACCCACAGCACCTAATAGTAATAAGAGGGTACCTTTTATATAGCTCCTGTCTTCCAAACTGGACCCAAAGCACTTTACAAAGAAAAAGTAAAGACTCTCTCTCTCTCTCTCTCTCTCTCTCTCTCTCTCTCTCTCTTTCTCTCTCTCTCCCCCTCTATCCACGCCCCTCTCTCTCTTTTATGCACTTTCAAAATAATTATACAAAAAAGATACAAAAAGATACAATGCTTAAAGGAGACATTACTAGATAGTAGGCAGGTATTTCCGACACAGGATGGGTTTTAACATAACAGCTCGCAAAATTTGACCTATCACAGTTATACTCCATTTATTATCGTACCCTTTTAGAGCAAAGGTAGAAACAAATACCCAGTCTGCTAAAATCTGACATGGCCTGCAGTCTTTCAGAATAATAAATGTATATGTACTGTCTTTCACATTTACTTTCAGAACAACCATGCACAATCTAATCCTTCTGAACAACAAGCCAGCAAAAATCAGTGACTAACTATATATCAATTTTTTCATGCCTGGCACATTTGATCTCTAGAGGACCATCTGATTAAATCTCCACACCCCGTGGTTCACACTTTGGCTCTGTTCCTTCTTCTCTAGATCAATAACACACACAGAACTATTCCCTCGTCTCTACCTGGCCTTCAGTCAACTGTCCTTTGTCTTGAAATATGTGGTCAGCGAACTCTGGAGGACAATACAGGATGGGCAGTCTTGTAGCCTTGTGATTTATTGGGAGACTACGCTGTTGTCTGGACCATTATCCACTTACTTGGGAGACTACGCTGTTGTCTGGACCATTATCCACTTACTTGGGAGACTACGCTGTTGTCTGGACCATTATCCACTTACTTGGGAGACTACGCTGTTGTCTGGACCATTATCCACTTACTTGGGAGACTACGCTGTTGTCTGGACCATTATCCACTTACTTGGGAGACTACGCTGTTGTCTGGACCATTATCCACTTACTTGGGAGACTACGCTGTTGTCTGGACCATTATCCACTTACTTGGGAGACTACGCTGTTGTCTGGACCATTATCCACCTACTTGGGAGACTACGCTGTTGTCTGGACCATTATCCACTTACTTGGGAGACTACGCTGTTGTCTGGACCATTATCCACTTACTTGGGAGACTACGCTGTTGTCTGGACCATTATCCACTTACTTGGGAGACTACGCTGTTGTCTGGACCATTATCCACCTACTTGGGAGACTACGCTGTTGTCTGGACCATTATCCACTTACTTGGGAGACTACGCTGTTGTCTGGACCATTATCCACCTACTTGGGAGACTACGCTGTTGTCTGGACCATTATCCACTTACTTGGGAGACTACGCTGTTGTCTGGACCATTATCCACTTACTTGGGAGACTACGCTGTTGTCTGGACCATTATCCACTTACTTGGGAGACTACGCTGTTGTCTGGACCATTATCCACTTACTTGGGAGACTACGCTGTTGTCTGGACCATTATCCACCTACTTGGGAGACTACGCTGTTGTCTGGACCATTATCCACTTACTTGGGAGACTACGCTGTTGTCTGGACCATTATCCACTTACTTGGGAGACTACGCTGTTGTCTGGACCATTATCCACTTACTTGGGAGACTACGCTGTTGTCTGGACCATTATCCACCTACTTGGGAGACTACGCTGTTGTCTGGACCATTATCCACCTACTTGGGAGACTACGCTGTTGTCTGGACCATTATCCACCTACTTGGGAGACTACGCTGTTGTCTGGACCATTATCCACTTACTTGGGAGACTACGCTGTTGTCTGGACCATTATCCACTTACTTGGGAGACTACGCTGTTGTCTGGACCATTATCCACTTACTTTGGAGACTACGCTGTTGTCTGGACCATTATCCACCTACTTGGGAGACTACGCTGTTGTCTGGACCATTATCCACTTACTTGGGAGACTACGCTGTTGTCTGGACCATTATCCACTTACTTGGGAGACTACGCTGTTGTCTGGACCATTATCCACTTACTTGGGAGACTACGCTGTTGTCTGGACCATTATCCACTTACTTGGGAGACTACGCTGTTGTCTGGACCATTATCCACTTACTTGGGAGACTACGCTGTTGTCTGGACCATTATCCACTTACTTGGGAGACTACGCTGTTGTCTGGACCATTATCCACTTACTTGGGAGACTACGCTGTTGTCTGGACCATTATCCACTTACTTGGGAGACTACGCTGTTGTCTGGACCATTATCCACTTACTTGGGAGACTACGCTGTTGTCTGGACCATTATCCACTTACTTGGGAGACTACGCTGTTGTCTGGACCATTATCCACTTACTTGGGAGACTACGCTGTTGTCTGGACCATTATCCACTTACTTGGGAGACTACGCTGTTGTCTGGACCATTATCCACTTACTTGGGAGACTACGCTGTTGTCTGGACCATTATCCACTTACTTGGGAGACTACGCTGTTGTCTGGACCATTATCCACCTACTTGGGAGACTACGCTGTTGTCTGGACCATTATCCACTTACTTGGGAGACTACGCTGTTGTCTGGACCATTATCCACTTACTTGGGAGACTACGCTGTTGTCTGGACCATTATCCACCTACTTGGGAGACTACGCTGTTGTCTGGACCATTATCCACTTACTTGGGAGACTACGCTGTTGTCTGGACCATTATCCACCTACTTGGGAGACTACGCTGTTGTCTGGACCATTATCCACTTACTTGGGAGACTACGCTGTTGTCTGGACCATTATCCACTTACTTGGGAGACTACGCTGTTGTCTGGACCATTATCCACTTACTTGGGAGACTACGCTGTTGTCTGGACCATTATCCACTTACTTGGGAGACTACGCTGTTGTCTGGACCATTATCCACTTACTTGGGAGACTACGCTGTTGTCTGGACCATTATCCACTTACTTGGGAGACTACGCTGTTGTCTGGACCATTATCCACTTACTTGGGAGACTACGCTGTTGTCTGGACCATTATCCACTTACTTGGGAGACTACGCTGTTGTCTGGACCATTATCCACTTACTTGGGAGACTACGCTGTTGTCTGGACCATTATCCACTTACTTGGGAGACTACGCTGTTGTCTGGACCATTATCCACTTACTTGGGAGACTACGCTGTTGTCTGGACCATTATCCACTTACTTGGGAGACTACGCTGTTGTCTGGACCATTATCCACTTACTTGGGAGACTACGCTGTTGTCTGGACCATTATCCACTTACTTGGGAGACTACGCTGTTGTCTGGACCATTATCCACTTACTTGGGAGACTACGCTGTTGTCTGGACCATTATCCACTTACTTGGGAGACTACGCTGTGTTCTGGACCATTATCCACTTACTTGGGAGACTACGCTGTTGTCTGGACCATTATCCACTTACTTGGGAGACTACGCTGTTGTCTGGACCATTATCCACTTACTTGGGAGACTATACTGTTATCTGGGAGATAACTCGATTGTTTGAGAGTCTAGGCTATCTTCGGGGGACCCAGCCTATCATTCGGGAGATCACCCTTTATATTTGGGAGACACTGATATTTTCTGGGACACAACACTTTTAATTGAGAGACAGTTCTATTCCTTGGGAGACTGCCAAATTATTTGGGAGATTACGCCATTATATGGGAGCTCTCCATATTATTTGATACACTATTAAAACTCAGTAACTTGGAAGATTATCCAGTTACTTAAAGACTATGTAGTTGATTAGCGAATTATATCCTTCTAGACAGTATAAAATAACCCCACCGTTTTGGAGACCACCCTGGTATTTGAAAACTACCATGTTGTTTCGGCGACTATCCTGTTGACTTAAAATTTTGATACACATTTACACAATTCTTTTCAGATCTATACAAAACATTTCTTGAGAATTTCACCCGTGTAATAAGGCTTACAATTAACCATATGTAACAGCTGAGGTTGTTCTAGCACGTTATAGTAGGGGGGAGTTAGTTGATCTAACTACAACCCTTTAGAAAACGAAACTATTACAGCTATAAAATAAATAAACACGAGATCCGACGATAGATTAAATAATACTAAAGTTTAATAACTGTATAGTGAACAATAAATTACTAGGAAGACACCAGCGAAACTAAATATCTACGCCACACAAAAGGAAACTCACTTACTCACCCACCAACCACTCACACAGGTCTATATATATAAACATTCCTACAGAAAGTTCCCGAAATAAACGTTACCTTTGCCCTCGCACAAACTAACCAATCACGCATCAATACGTCATCAGGTTACATCACTCAAGGCCAAATCTGGCGTAAACATTCGTTTCCACAACGTTATCGAATATTCGGGAACATACTAATATTTACTGAACGAGTCAAAACACCTGACAACAAGCGAGCGAGGAAAAAAACTACTCACTAGAAAAGAAGGTCAGGTCACGGAGTACAGTACGCTCTGGCGGTTGTCAACAATAAAATGAAAAAAGTAGTGGACACATGCTCAGCCACCAGCACAACAACAAAACCGGGGGAGGGCAAGGGGTAGCCCGCAGATGCTACACCATATAATTCTATTTGTGAAAGTTACAACATTGATAAAGCTCTGAAAATGAAACGTAAATAAGGATGTCACACGGGACTTCGGTCACAAGTGAGACTGAAGTAAGTCTGCCTCGTTAGTTGATTCAAATGAAGTTCCAATCTCAGTCAACGCTGACACCAAACAGTTTTGACTCATCGCGTTGCTAGTCTGATGACCGTTAGAAATGCCCAACATATCCAAATGTCCAAAGTGGACAAAATAATCAATTTCAAAAAATATATTTTTCATACTTTCTCGAAACGAGTCCCCTGCACACGCTGCTGTTCCTCTGTAAGCAGTGAAACAGACAGACTGGTGTAGGCACCACACTGGTGGATCGCCGCCCATAAATTTTCCTTCACACTGACACATTAGGCACTGTCCACCCGGCGACCCAGCCTGGGTGCAGCGGGAAGCGCCTCTTGTGCTAGTGTGAAGCAAAACTTATGTGCGGCGAACCGCGGATCTTGCGCCTGTACCAGCCGGCAATGCCCTGTTGTGCTAGTGTAAAGCATAAATTTGAGGGCGGCACGCCACCAGTCTGGCGCCTGCTCCAGCTTTGGTCTGTTTCATCCTTAAGGCCCGCCTACACAGTTTGAGAATCGGTACTGCTCACAGTTTCCTTTGTACCTATCGATGTTTTGTCTGGTTTCTTGCAGACCTACCGAACAATTACACAGAACTAGATTTCAATCAATAAACTTGTGCAAAGTTTAGACTGTCCAAATGTCAGTGTATCATCTGAGAGGCGTGCCATAGACAGCCCACACCGGGGGCAACATCCTCGCCCCTCCGGGGGAACAGAATGATGTGCGAGAGAGAGAGAGAGAGAGAGAGAGAGAGAGAGAGAGAGAGAGAGGGAGAGAGACAGGGTAGGGGAAAGAGAGAGAGACGGGGTTGGGGAGAGAGAGAGAGACAGAGACAGAGAGGAGGGAGGGAGAGAGACAGGGTAGGGGAAAGAGAGAGACGGAGGGAGAGAGACGGGGTTGGGGAGAGAGAGAGAGAGAGAGAGGGAGGGAGAGGGAGGGAGAGAGAGAGGGTAGGGGAAAGAGAGCGGAGGGGGAGAGACGGGGTAGGGGGGAGAGAGAGAGAGAGGGAGGGAGAGAGACAGGGTAGTGGAAAGAGAGAGAAGGAGGGAGAGAAACGGGGTAGGGGGGAGGGAGAGAGAGAGAGAGAGAGAGAGAGAGGGAGGGAGAGAGACAGGGTAGGGGAAAGAGAGTGAAGGAGGGAGAGAAACGGGGTAGGGGGAGGGAGAGAGAGAGAGAGGGGGAGGGAGAGAGACAGGGTAGGGGAAAGAGAGAGAAGGAGGGAGAGAGACGGGGTAGGGGGAGGGAGAGAGAGAGAGGGAGAGAGAGGGAGGGAGAGAGACGGGTTAGGGGGCAGAGAGAGAGAGAGAGAGGGAGGGAGTAAACAGTAAGCGTGATATTGTTAAATTTCTCTGAGAAATTCATTGTTTCAGAAGTCTTTGTTCATTAGAAACAATTAAGGGAGAGAAAAGGGTAAAGAGAGGGATAAGGAGGGAACAGTGAATAAAAAAGAGACCGAGAAAACAGGAAAAAGCAAGAAAGACAAACAGGCGAATGAACAAGAGACAGAGAGAAAGTGGCAGGGAGAGAGAGAAGAGAAAGAAAGGGAACAGGGATGGAAAGAAAGAGAGAGAGAGGGAACAGGGAATGAAATAGCGAGGGAGGGAGGAAACGGAATGAAAGAGAGAGAGGGGGGTGGGGGTGGGAAAGAAAGAAAGAGATACACGGGAATGAAAGAAAGAGAGGGAAAGTGGGGAGAGAGAGAGAGAGAGAGAGAGGGGAAACGGTAAGGGAAAGAAAGAGAGAGAAACAGGGAATGAAAGACAGAGAGGGAGAGGGAGTGGCAGACAGAGAGGGAAGAAACAGAGAAATAACGAGAGACAAATAGGGAATGAATTTTAAAAAAAATGAGAGTGGGTGAGAGAAAGAGAGAGAGAGAAAGTGAGACTGTCTGCAATGTGGTGAAGAGCATTTTCTACATACACTTCTTGCGGCATTTATTTCAGAAGTCTTTGATCTTTGAAAAAAAAAAAAAAGAAGAAAGAAGGAAAACTGTGGAGACAGGTGGAACTCAAAAAGAGGAAGGGAAAGAAACAAAATAATACTAATTGTTTTATGGACACGAACAAATGCCTTGTAGAATTTGTTTTGAAAGCCCTGATTATTTCAAAAGTAATTCATCATCTTTATTTAAACTAGCCGAGCCGAGCAAGATAAATCTGGCAAAATTCTTTGGCCCCAAACATAATTATATCTAGAGTCTAGATCTAGGTCACAATTAATGACCACGCTTTGGATTCCACGCAAAGATTAATTAAGAACTTACTGTTACATCACAATTCCTGGTAGAATACACAGATGTGATATAAGTCGTGTTTCAACCAGCAATTTGTAAAGGGAGACGAAGAACGAAATTTTCTATCATTATTTCCGATTTTAATGGACGAAAATCCATTTCTTTTTTGCGGCTAAAAAAAAAAATCGTAAATAAATAAATTCCACAGAGAGAACTGTATCCAAAATGAATGTGTGGAAGTAACTTATGGCCGGAAATAAGGGAGCCCACAAAGTTTCATAATTACTGACCGCATAGTCACGAAATTTAAAGTATTTACCTGTTCATCCTCTATCTCCTTTGCAGTATGATTCTATCACCCACTCCATCACAGACTCACACAAACAAACACATACACACGTATTAAACACACACACAGAGATTAACGACATTTCCAGTTTCATCAACACTTTCAGATTACATATCAGCCTTTGCTGGTGAAGACAGCTTTTTAATATCCGGCGTGACTTTTATTGAAAACCTGCCACAGGCTATCACTGATAAATTACTTACGCGTTTGTCGTGTACAAAAGTAATTGATTTCCCGAAAGAAACACTGTTCGACCATCCTGCCGGTACTTTCTTTCTGATGTTACAGATTTCGTGTTGCGTATTGTTGTATTCATCCGCCCATGTCGGAAATGTGACGGGTTATGTTATGTCATGTCATTAATTCCGACTTCATTCTGAGTTCAGTTTGAACTGGACTCACGTCGCATAATAATGAGGACATTTTCTGGACATCAAGGCAATAAATTTTACAAAATATTTACAATGAGCACAAATAATATTCAATATTCAAATTCTGTTGATTTCTCCATTAAATAATAATAATTAAACGATTTATTATAATGCAGCTGGAGGGTGCTAACGTGTAAGCATGGCGACTACGTGACCACAAAATATGAAACTGAGTGCTGCCTCAATTTTCTGATGATATGCGTGGACAGTCCCATTTTGGACAAGATTCAGTCTTTAGTATTATTTATGTACGATTTTTTTTGGGGGGGGGGGGGGGGCGGGGAGCCAAATGAAAGAGGTACATTTTCGTTCACTTGAAACGAAAAGTGTGTGGGGAAAATTTCGTCCTTCTCCCCTCTTACACACCGCAGGTTAAAAGTCACAGCTTCAAATATCTCATTATTGTTACGCTTAATAGTTTGGGAATAGGTGCAGGGTGAGTAAGTGTTACGCTAGCAGCACATTAATTAGTGAAGTCTGTTTTCGTCGGTTTTGTCTCAGAACTGAATTTCTTCCAGATCAACTAGCGATACAGACGTGTCTCCGTCTCACTAGTGCGCAACGGTCCTTTTTAATTGCATAGTCCACAAAACCGAATCAAAACAAATTTGTCTTTGTGCGCTGAGCGGGCTTAAACAGGTGGTTGCAAGAAATATTATAAAAAACTACACACATTAGCAGACGTGCTTCTGTGCTGCTGTCCAAGCAAGAACTCGCAGTCAAATAGAAATATTCTGTTTAGATTCTATACATTTCCTATTCAAATCTTATATTGTTCGATTGTTTTATCTGTTCGATTTTTCCATTTTTTTGTGTTATTGTTTTTTTTTTTATTTGTTGTTTTTTTCCATGAAATAATCTGTAGCCGAAATATCGGCCATTTTCTGCCTTCTGTTTTAGTGTGTGTTTCATTGTATCGTTTGGGTATTATTCCTTACGGGAGGTTTTGCTACGTACAAATTTTGACAGGTGGCTCCAAAAGTAACGCAAATTGTCTGACATAACATACCAGAGATTACGTCATGAATTTCTTCCCCTCTGTTTCGAGCGTGGGTGGGTGGATGAGTAGGGGTGGGAAGTGATAACAGACGCAGAGCTGGGTGTCAGATTTAGAACACACGTATCTCCAAATTCTGTTGAATACGATTTGAAATAGAACCATAATTTTATGCCCAGGAAATGTTCTGCGAAAAATATTATGAGCAGATATTTGAGAATATTAATTACTGTTTCGGTATTTCTCCAGAAATATGAAGTGGATATGAAATCACTTTCATAAATCGTAATGAAAAATCATTCATGTGTACTTTGACTATCGGATGTGAAGCTGGAACGATTCCATCCGGTAAGATCAGATTAGAGATAACTACAGTCGTGAGACACAAACCTTGAAGCGTTTGGTTCGAGAGTACAATCAAAACTTAATGAGATCAAATTGCAGCTCGAGGTTTTCATTACAAAACATCATGACGTCATCAATCACTTCCATTCCTGCTCGCCTCGACATTAGTCATGTTCAAAAGACGTTAATCATCATTTGTGGTGATTTGTTCATACACATAATATCACACGTGCTTAGTTAGTGCAAGTTTTTCCTTCAATAAATTCCAATTTTTATCCCATGGTCTACTACCGACCATGGAGTGTACCCACGCTTCTCTCGAGAGGCACTCCTTTGCTTCCGGTTCATCTTGATGACATATTTCAGCCATGAATTGAACAGCGTTTTTTCCAAAACTGGGTAAGTCAAATTGTGCATGAGTTATGGACCCTTTTAGATAGCCATTCAAAGTTAGTGTAAGACGCGGTGTAAGGTATTCATTTAAAACTTCCTATGTCCCGTCTGTATCCGTCTTTATCCGAAGATTAAGACTTGACACGGCAAGCTGTGAATGAACACTTACACCGCGCCTTACACTAATTTTGAATGGCTGTCTGAGACGGCCATGACTCATGCAAAAGTTGACTTACCTAGTTTTGGAGAAACGCTCGACAATTACTGAAGCAAGAAAAAAATGTATAACCTACACACTTTAAGTGATTGAATATTAAACTATAACTGTTAGATAACATTCATACAAAAGTTAAGTACTGTTTGGACAGGAAATACGTGTTTTTGTAAGATGGTAAAAAATCAGTGGGTTGGGGTGACGCGCCTAGTTTCTGGTTTCAGGGCTGAGAGAGTTAAGAGCAGCAGAGGGGCAAAACCCCGGAGTGGGGGTGTAGATGAGTGATGGAGAGGAGGCTGGGGTGGGGAGGTAAAGCTTCCATTGTCCAGTGTCAACGTCCGGTGGCCAAGGGGAATGAACGTGACCAAACTAATTTGTTATGACAAGAACGGAGTGGTGACTTCCAAAATCATGACCTCGCGTGATGTCCATCCCGGCCATTTTTCTTTGTCTCAGTGTCAGCACTGTGTGGGGGAGATGCCTTAATTATTGGTGTAATGGAAGGACCGAGTGCTACATCATGCCTGAGTCACAAGGGGTAAACGCTGAGATTCTTTTTTTTTAGCAAAAATTGTTTTTAGTGTAGAGTAAAAAAAAAAAAAAAACAGAACTCGGAAAATTATCCAGCCAGCAACCTGAAATGAGCTCGATGCGTGGGATTGACGTCCAATTTACACATAAGAATGGCAATGTTCCTAGGTAGATCCACTACTAAGAACATCATGCGGACGTTGATTTGATGTAGGGAACCCGCCACCATGGTAATAATAACCAATCCTATGAAAATCTTTAAGAGATTGGCATCAGATTGCTCGTTGGGTTCAGCTCACTCAAGGCTCCTTCACTCTAAAAATAACAGTCCTGGGTTGGGTGAGCTTTGCGCGGAGGACAGAATACTCTCTGATCTTTATGGACGGTAGAACATCCAAACAGCGAGCGATTTTACTTCCATTGTTCAACGAATAGCGAGCGGCAGGGGGCAGGATTAGCGAACGTATTACACAAGCTCGCTTTTCCGATGCGTAGCCTTATGGGCAATAACGGAGTGTCTGAAAAAAATGGTTATACAAATAAACAATTTTAAAAGTATGAATGTTTTTATAAAGCCAAATAGAGAAAATACTAAGTTAAGTTCATTGTTCAGTAATGGCTTATAATGCAAGATAATATTCACACTTAACAACAGCCTTGATAATATTGTTTGAACCTCTAGGGAACTGTATTGTCATCAGTGTTTGACCCAAAATCTGCCATCACCTTGAATATATGACTGTCACAACTCAAATAATTACTCACTTGTCCTCTTTGAGGTAAAATGTTTTTGGCTACATACAACTTTTTTCTTTTTGCCCAGTTTTGACAGTTTTGTTTTTTTTGGGATGTAAATTAATTGGCATTGTATTAATAAAAATTAATACTCAAAGTGTGTGCACATTTTGTTGAGGCGCACTCTATTGTCTTCTGTTTCTTTGGGGTCACGGTGGACTCGGGCATGATTTGGAATTCACGTTCGCATTTAGGCTTTGTTTAGCCAGTTGCACGCCGACCACACCGGCTTTTCTGCAAGTCGATTTCGAAGACCGAAGTAGAAATGATACCAGTAAATCGGTTCTATCGTCATTTTCTGAAAACTAAAGATATTTTAGTATGTAGAAGAGGTATAACAAATGCACACTTTGACACTTGTTTAAAATGCGTTGTGGCACTGTTTCACTGTTTCGATTTATTCTAACTCCTTATCATAATAACCAAAGACGCAAGTGTTTACTCTCGAATCTTTCGGCTATGCAAAAAGTGAAGTTGGAACAAACAACAAGTGAGGTCACAATAAGTATTTGCTGGCGTTTGACGGTCCTTTCCGGTACCGGAGAATTATATTGTTCATGTGGTCTGGACACCGGTCACGCCGCCGGTAAGTGAATATTCGGGCCAAATTACTCGCGATTCGAGCCTGGGACTTCTCCTACGAGCGCCAGGCACTCCTACCACTGCGAGGCTATTGCACCATTGCACGTCTCGGACAAACAGATGCTGCCAGTAAAAAGTTATATTATCCAGATGGCATCAAAAAAATGTTAGAATTAATTCTAGTTTTCATTATTCATTACCAATATACAGCTTCGGGAAAGACTGTATTTGTTTGTTCTCTGCATTTCAAATTTCCACAAAATATCTTCATGAAGAAATGAAACAAAACCAAAAAATATTCTGGGTAAAAGTTGACGCCTTGATAATCTCCATTTATTTAGATGAAGCCAAACAACATTAATTTGTTCTACCCTTTTGTGTAGCTTCTTTTTTAGGGGGGGGGGGGGGGGATAGAAATACAAGTGGTGAAACTGTAATATGATCGCCTCAGCAGCCCCCTGAAATTAAATAACATACAAATTAAGTATCATCATATCTCACAGGTCTGCAGTTGATAAGCAAAAAAAAAATATTTTGAAAGATTACTTTCTGATTTCCCGATGATTTTACATTAGGAATAAGAAACTCCTTGAAAATGCCGGGAATTTGGCAAAGGAGCTTTTGTATGTAATTTCATATGGCAGGAAAGTAAATTGAGGATTTTTTTTATATGTAAAACCGAAGAGAAGCTTGGGGAAATATCTGATAATGATAAGCATTAAAATTCATAATATTATTTATTTTTTTGTTTAGAATGACGTACGTAGCAAAGTAATGGAACATGGTTGCACTCCTTGAACTGGGATTAGATCGCGGGGTATTTGTCATATTGTTGTATGCGACATTTTGTGGATTTTGAGGTTTTGTCATGAATGTAGTTCTCTCACTCCTAATTTCAATATAATACATAAGTGTCATTCCTATAGGTTGAAAACTTTTCCAGGTGAGTATTTGTGACGTAATGTTGTCCCCTGATTTTACACAACTCTTCAAGCTTTCAATCCTCATTTTCTCGAAAAGGCAAAAATGCACATACAACAATATGGAAAATACCCGATAGTATATGCTTTAACATCGACATAGTTTTCGCCCTCTAAATACACTTTTTTTTGTTTTTTTCTCGAGGGCTTCATCCCAGGACTGTTAGCCCTCTAGCCGCCTGAACAATGTTCCCTATAATTTTTAGTACTCCGTGTGTTCAAGAACTTTTCGGAGTTATCGGCTCCGCGAAGTCCGATTACAGAGTGTGAATTGGTGGGAACACTTTAATCCCACCTGTACGTTCTAAGGACTGGCAGACATCACACTTTTAAAGAAGGTATCCCTAATAAATTGTTCTATTGTAGTGTGGTGTCCCGTAGACAGCATGATTCACAACATTCATGGTTTTCAACCAAGTACGGCTCAGGTTATGAAAGAAAGCTATAGCTGGGTTCTCATGTGCACGGAAACGGGAACGTCAAAAAACACTCAAGTAGTGAAATAGAAAGAAATTTTCCGCACGCCGTTTCCGTACACATGGAAACACTCTTTCATTTTACTGTATGAGAGATTTTTTTGCCGTTTGCGTTTCCGTACACATGAGAACCCAGCTTAAGGCTAAGCGCAAGTGCTATTTTTCTCTGTTATAACTAGTGTCACAGTTGCATTGCATTTAAAAAAAAAAAAATTTAGGCCACTGAATGCAGATGCACACATAAGTATGCCAGACACGGGAACATTGCAGAGTCGGCGGGAACCTGGAACTAAGGCATGAGTGTAACGCTACGGCAAGTCACATGTGTGTCGCCTAGCAAAGAAGGTGGGGAAAACAAACTACCGAATTCAAAATTAGATAGCCATAGCGACTTTTAATTCTTGTTTGTTCGAACCCCACATTTTGCACAACTGAGAAATTCGACTTTAAACATTTGCGGCTTTAGTTACTGTGATTAGGAGTTAGAATAAATGGGAACCGTGAAACACCTTGATTAAGTGCCACAACGCATTTTAAACAAGTGTCAAAGTGTGTATCTTGTTGTACCTCTTCTACATGCTAAAAGATCTCCAGTTGGTTTGGTTGTTGGTTTTTTCAGAAAGTGGAAATAGAACAAACAACAACTAAGGTCGCGATAGGTCTGGGTCAAAATAATAATTTTTCTTCATGCGAATTGCATATTTCAAACTTCTGACCACGTACCGTGAAACAGTTTGTGTGTGTGTGTGTGTGTGTGTGTGTGTGTGTGTGTGTGTGTGTGTGTGTGTTTTAATTTGTTCGATAAAGTGGTGAAATATGAGCAAGGCAATTTGCTCAGGAGCGTGACCACTTGCACACCATCGCATACTTCAATCTCAAATGCCCTTGACAACGGACACGTTTTGCATGCATAGTTTTTTTTCTCTCTCTCTCGTTTTCTTTTCAGTGGCGTATCTGCGGTGTGGCAGGCATGACATGCCATGGGTAACACATGAAGCGCAAGTGTGGGGGGTTGGGGGGGGGGGGTGGTACTGAGCAACTTAAAGTCAGACAAACCATCCTCTGGCAGTGAAAAGAGATTGTTCTTCAGTCTTCAGTTGTTTGATCTGTGTTTCTGTTTGTAATTTTAAACGAATAACGAGTTTGCCATGGGCGGATATTACGTTAAAATTATCTACAAAATGGGTGTCAGACGTTTATGTTTAGGTAGGGACGCAATTTCGGTGCTTGCCAAAGAGGCTTTTTTTCTGGCAGATACGCCTCTGCTTCTTTCTTGTAGAAAATGATTCTGAAAAGTTATGGCACTGTACACGTCACGCTCAAGATGGCCTGGCAAAATGAATTGGTCAGGACCACTTAAGCTTTTCAGACCAAATTTGTATTCCTAAACGCCAATTTATTTATTTTTTTTTTAGGTTTTCTTTCTTCAAACGTTTCTTTTCCTTTTTTTTTCTCCCTGATAGGCTGATTCATAAAAGCTGTACTTGGATCCGTGAAATTTACTGGTTGCTCAATGCCAGAAATGGCATTTCCCTCGAGTGTCGAACGATGTCATATGTCAGACAATTTGGCAAGTCGAATTCAATGGAGAGGAAATGCTGGCAGGCACGGAGAGGTAAGGGATAAATTGTCAATCAGTGCTGGCGTTCACGCCTCACTGGAGGAAGGTCATTTGTCAACCTGACGGTATTAATGTAGTGTCTTTCATTACCATCTGTCTATCCCTCTATCCATCCACCCATCTGCACTTCTGTCCATCTGGCCGTTCGTGGCATAACTCTATTCATCCATCTCATCTTCCTATCAGTTTTTCTGTTTGCTTTCTTATCGAGCGACCGACCTATCTGTCTATCTGTCGGTCGGTCTGTGTGTTTTGTCTCTCTGTCTGTCTGTCTATCAGTGTCTCTCTCCCTCCTCCCCTCTTTCCCTCTCTCTCTCTCTCTGTCTCCCTCTCTCTGTCCCTCTTGCTCCTCTCTCTCTCTCTCTCTCTCTCTCTCTCTCTCTCTCTCTCTCTCTCTCTCTCTCTCTCCTCCTTTGGTCTCATGTCCATACAGAGAAGGGATGGCAGAGATCAAACCTTATTAATCCAGAGACTGGAAAATTGGCTACGCACCTTCATCATAGCCACACACATAACCAACACACACAGACACACACACGGACACATATACAAAAAAAAATTTTTAAAAAAATCATTACGCTGTTATCTAATCTGATGTCTGGAACTTAGACAAAGGGGGTATAGATGGATGGTCAAGTCAAAAGAGGACACGTGGATGAATTTTTTGAAGACATTTTTATGGCCGCAGTGGTGTTGCTGTTGTTTCCAACTCCATTTATTTTTCTTATCCTCTTATTTGCTTGAGTTTCCCATTTTTTTTTCATTTGATCTTTGTTTCCCCCTAATTCATCTATGAGCCACAGTGTGTTGTTGTTTTTTCTTCTAAAATTTTCGCTATTTACATAATTATAATCACTCTGTTCTACTCAACATAGGAAATCTAGTCTTTAACTCTTTAGAGCCATGTAGACCATTCATAAATTACGTAACCTGGTCCTGGATGTTCTATTTTTGGACCAGTTTCTAATTTTATCAACAGGTACTCGTAGGTTTGTGTTATAAATATTAATGCATTTAAATGTGCACTAATTTGACCAATTTAACTCAATTTTGCATGCGAATGTACCAAAAATTGTGGATAGAAAATGTCAAACTATTTCTGAGCATTATTCTATTTACTGTCTGGGGCTGGGAATTAACCCCTCGGAGAGTGGGCGGAGTCGAACTGTCTCTGAGTTCAGTCCCACTCTTTGTGTGCGTCTACAAATCAAGGCGTTACGTCCCTTTGAGTAAACACACAACGGAGCCAGAGCTCATTACGCCCCCTGATGTTTGCTTGACGGAATGAAAAGCCGGACAATGTTTAATTCATCATGCTTGACGAGCCGGAACAAGCGCATTAATCAAAGTCAGCCCTTTTTACAGGGGGCAATAATTACTTTACTTAAGTCAATGTGGAATTTTTCCAGCCTTTGTCCAGACCAATCAAAGCTCACGATAATTCTGTTCTGCCGCTCTGGCCCTACCAAAAAAACTGCACAAGTGCAAAGGAACTGATTTTACAGGAGCGAAAAAATGGAACTCTTTTGCTTGAAATGTGATAATTATTCCGTATCTTAAATGAGAAATCTTTGAACTTGTGATAAATAAAACATTGAAATATTTTACTTCCTTAACAAACAGATAAAATTATTCCTTCATGTACCTTTTTTTTTCCCCTTATTCCATTTATCTTCATTATTTTTGGACCTGTTCCCGTTTCACATTTTTCTTTCATGTTCATCCATCTTGTTGAAAATGTGTTTGTCCAATTCGTAAATATTTAAGCTGTACTGGATTTTTTTTTTTTTTTTAATTTGGTTTTGTTGTTTTTACAAATTTCATTTTGTTTGCTATTCTGTCCCGGAACAGATCTACAAATTTGAGTATCACCCGTCTTGCGCATGTCACTTCATTTCACGTCATGCACCCCCCCCCCACCCCCACCCCACCCCCCCCCCCTTTCTGCCCACCCGTGAGCTATGTCGGGGTAAATTCACTCAGTTGTTTTGATTTATGAAGGTTTCAGAAAGTCCTTCCTTTCTGGATACGACAGGTGGACTTGTTGAGAATATAATATAGATCTTGAATCTAGATAGAGTCTAGATGGCCAGCTTGGAATCGGGACACGATAATCTCCACTGTGTCGATATTTGCGTTATTTCATAACTATCCACTCGTATTCACTAGTAGAAAATTGACGAAATGTTATAAAAACTACATAAAAACTGTGGGGTTGCAGCAAGGCTGTATATATGCAAAGTCAAAAATTGGCAGAGAGAAAAGGTTGTATGTAGTCACTGCGAGCCTCCACACATTGACAGACGTGCTTCTGTGCTGCAATACAAGCTAGAACTCGCAGTTAAATAGACTTATTCTGTCTGGAGCCCATAGATTTCATATTATTCTATTTTTTTTAATGTTCGATTATTTTATGGGTTCAATTTTCCTTTTTTTTTCAGTATTTTTTTGTTTGTTTGTTCATCTCCTTGAAGAAGTCTGTTGCCGAAATATCGGCCATTTTCTGTCTTCTCTTTTTAGTTTGCGTTTTATTGTATCGTTTGGGTATTATTTCTTACCCGAGGCTTTGCTACATACAATTTTTTCTTTTTGCCAATTTTTGACTTCATTCTGCTTGTCCTGGTTTATGATAGGACCAACATGCGGTCCTTGATGGCGTGTTGTTGTTGTTTTGTCAGGAGTGGTGCAGACGGTAGGGGCGATGATTTAAACCGGCGTTTTCCAAAACTTTTGGAGCAATGAAACCTTTGGTAACAAGGTCGCGACTTCTTGGAACCCGGTGAAAAAAAAACACAGCAAAACGAATCAAGGAATGTCCAGAAGTAGTGAACAAAAACTATGCCCAAGGGCAAGAGAAGATCAACTGAATTGACTGTGAAAACAAAACAATGCATGAAACCGAGACCTAATGAGTCTCAGGCGTTGGGGCCGAGATAATTGCTGTCCCGCCCAGATGTGTTTGTGGTGAAAATGATCCCTGTGAGATTGGACCCGATTTCTCGGCTTCTCTGAATTGTCTCGTGTAGCATAATTATAGTAATTTTGTGTGGAAACTTCGCGGAGCTCTATAACAAATCTCGTGGAACCATGGCGCTCCGCGGAATCCACTTAGTTGGGGGGGGGGGGGGGGGCGTTTACCACCCCTCCGGATTGCCATTTGCAAATTAATGCTAAGCCAGCGATTTTTCCAAAAACAAAGACTTCTACCCCCCCCCTCCCCCCACCCACCCCCACCACCACCCCGACCCATTTTGGGAACCGCTGGTCTAGACAGACGCATGGACTGTTTGTTGATATATTGGTGTGTGGAAAGAGTGACAGACGGGCAAATAAAGAGTTGAAATTGCTGTGCTGGGACTTCATGTCTATCGCGTGCTTATGAGAACAGTTGTCTTTGCGTGAACAGATAGGGAAAGGGCAGACTGTAACAGAACGATGATTGCTCACGTGCACAATTCATTGTGACAATAAAATGGTCGCTAGGTAATAAACTCATATGACTATAAAACATTGAAGTGAGAAGACCAATTCATTTCAAAATTTGAGATACAGATAACGAAAGCTATATTTCTGGCACTATAGTAGAAAACAAGATTTTGGGGAAAACCCAGCTAGTTGAATGTAGGTCAGCCATCAAACAGAGTGGTGACTGGAGAAGGTGAGGCAAACAACTGGTCATGAGTAAAGCTCAGACTACTCATATCAACTGACAAGTACGAAATGCAATGTTTGCCTCACTTGAGAGCAAGGTTACGGTCACAGAATTTTGGAATTTTTTGGTAAAGTTGGTGAAGCCTATTGACAACTGTTCTCATAAGAATAAGCTGTTCATGAAAGGGCACGAGACATGTCCCTTTTCAACGCAGTGAGTCTTTATCAGGGTCTGGTCCATGATCAGGCTGTGGACGAGTGAGTATCTTAAAAAAAAAAAAAAAACAACGTCAGAATTTAGGTTGGATTTAGGTCCCTTAATATCAAGGATTCTTCAAGTCTGAGCCATAACCTACGAAAAAAATAAAGACAAGACCTCTACCCTCCCCCCACCCCACCCCCCACACACACACACTGTGAGAACCGTAGGCCAAGACAGACGCATGGACTAATTGATGTACTGGTGAGTGGACAGAATCACAGACCGAAATCTCTGAAAACAATGGCGCTAGGAAAATTAGTACATAAATAATTACAGTACAATAGCTGTTTATCGTTAGCGTGTACGTGGACTTATTTCGGGGGGGGGGGAGGACAATATATATTAACGCTCTAGTGCCGAGAAGGAAAGCGCCAATCCCAAAAACGTGTTAGATAATATATGCTGAACTAATTTTAAATAGCCAGATTATTGAAAAAAAAAATAATAATCTGTAATTGGAAAAATCATTTGTTAATAGAATAGGAAGAGTAAGTATATCAAATTTATAGCCTTTTGGCAAGAGGTGACCTATTTCAAATATGGCACACTGGGAGCTATAGGAACAAAATTCCAACTACACGTTAACATTCCTGATAAAACAAAATTCTGAGTTTATGATTGAGTTTCGGTTTGGAGACAGCACGTGGACACGATAACCATCACATTGTGCGGGGCAAAAGCAAGACGTTAGATAGAATAGAACAGAACGACAGAGTACCCGACCCATCAGAAGCGCCAACCAACCACTGGCTCAAACATTCTGAAAACCCGCATTTTGCCAAATGTTCACAGCACAAAATTACTTGGAAAAATAAGGAAATGAACAAATCTGTGAAATTTGATAAATGGGCCTTGGAAAATTGGCTCCATATTTTTTTTTTGGTGTTCCATCAACTGCAAAATCTAACGTGTGCTCTTAATTTCAGAAATAATTAAATCAAAACAAAAAAATTAAAGCAGCAAAATGTGGCAATCCATGAAATGAAAGAGAATTAAATTCAGTGCTAGCGGAAAATCTTTGAAATTGCTTGGACTGGAAACCAAGAATGTTTAATCAAACAATCAGACCTAAACCAAATCATTTTGATTTTCATAATCCACTGGCTTAATGTTACTATAAGGGATCGTCCGGGGTCTGTATCAGAAACAAGTTCCTCTCTATCCAAGAACTTGCGGGTGGTTGATGGGCACTTTTTGTAGGGTCTCCTTCTGTTCTATCATTTCTGCTGCATTCTGTCTATCATGTTACCTTTTTCCTGCCACAATGTGACCACCATCGTGTCGACGTCATTTCTCCCAATTCAAACTCAAATCTCCCATTGGCATCGCTTTCTACCTCCGCGTATGCCGAATGAAAAAAGTGTATTGAGACGGACGGATCGACATAAGCGAAAGATAGTTTTTGCCCTCCACAATTCGCCTCAACAAGATATTATAGCTAGATATGTGCCATATTTTTAGGTAAGTTCCAGGCTATTTTCCACCATGTAACAAGCCTGTAATTGAGTGATATGTTTATGTAATGATACGTTAGATGTGTGTACCATGTATGTGCTCTTAAAGGCTCTGTGAAAGTGAATTCCCTTCATCGGATAATATATTTGTATACGTATACTACTTTAATCCCATTTGGGAAATTTGCCTTTGTGTCATTGCAACCCAGTTACAATTGGAGCAGGCACGTCGTCGCCACAGTGCAGCACCGGTCGGCGGTCGTTTTGGGGGGGGGGGGTGGGGTGGAGGTGGGAAATGAAGGGGGGGAGGGGGGGAGTAGATGAATTTTATTCGATTTACGCCCGGGCAGCGACCCCTGTTTGGCCTGTTTTTTTTCGATTTCCAACTGCCGAGATATCTTTAACGTGTGCAACGTGCACACGGGCCCTCCGAATTTTTTCGTCCTTATCTGAGAAGACTAGGTACTCGATCACCCCCCCCCCCTCCATAGGATCAGGGAGACGAAAATATGAGAAAACTCCCAAACTTCCAACATGCCTGCACCGGCCGGATTTTGAACCCGGTACCCTTGGCATGAGAGGCGAGCACCTTGCCTCTAGACCACTCTTTGTCCCTGTAGATTGATCCCTATCTCATCTATCTTATCTTATAATGATGTGGAATAAACAATAATAATGTTGGGTTTTGTTTTGGTCCTTTTATTTTTTTTTCAAAGTATTGTTGGAGAATCGTATGGAAGTGAGAAATGTGTTTATGAGACAGACTTCGCAAACATGTTAGAATTAGACCGGCTGGTTGAGAGAAGTTGAATTTAAGAGAAGTTGAATGTACCAAAACCTACAGAGTCATACTTCGCTAGGGTGTTCGCTAGGTTATGTTATAGCATAACCGAATGAAGTCTGTTTTTGCGTCAGTTTCGTCTCAGATATGTACTTCTGTTGCACCAACTATCAAGGCCGACTTGCTCTAGTCTCACCAGTGCTTGAAATCACCTTTAACCTACATGGATTTGACCGTACGCTTGTGCCCGCAATGACTAAGAATTGCTTAAACGGCAATGGTGACCAGGTGAAAATGTGAATATGTCACTGGCTTTACTAGAAAAAACCTCATTCCTGATCCTTTATCAGTCGGGCTTGCCTTTCATTTGCTTGGCAGTAATAATAACTGTCTACTCTGAGAAAATAACCAAGAAATAGGGGAAATCACTCACATGGCAAACAGCTACACCGGCAAGATAAAATTTAGCTTGCAAATTCCTTGTACCCATTTACCAGTGTAATAAGCCTACCTAACTCATCCCACCCTGCCCATTCAATTATCTCACTCCTGCCCATCGGCTCCTTATTTTTTAAATCAGCAATATGCAAAGGAGGAGACTCAAAATGGGGGAAGGAAGGTAGAGAAAGCGGGAAGAAACTGTGCCCAGGGGCCGCGGGGGGTGGTGGGGTGGGGGGTGGGGGGGGCGGTGAGAATTGTGACAGTCCAGGAGTTGGGTAATTTGTGTCGTGAATGTCCTACAAGATGTCCTTGAGACTTGCATTTTCAGCTCAGTTAGCTGATTTCGTTCAGAGTTAGGCGAAGGCACATTGGCACAACAACAGCCACGTTGTGCAAGCAAAAAAACAAAACAAAAACGCAAGAGGATTGACAAACTATAACGGAACTAGCTGAGGTCTCCGGCCCTGCCCGGGATAAATCGGTTTGAATATTGGTTTCAGTTCTGGGTGATTATTATGGACCTGCTTCATCTGGCCTGTTCCTATTTGTTTATTTTATTTTTGTTTGTTTGTTTTTAAGTAGGTCTTACTGCACTGCCTTTGTGAGTTGACACACTGCGCATCCCGTACAACAGCATGATTTGCGCACGGGTTAGTGTGTTTGATAGTGAACACATGCAGGAAGTGATAACGAAACCTTAAAATGGCGAACCATGACTCGAAATAGATCTAAATGATGGCGAAACAATAAATTTCCAATAAAAAAAACTACACCCATTTGAGACTTCTATTAAAAACTGTGCACCCTTACATCCATTGTGATACACCATATAAAATTTGAAGTCTGAGTGTTGAGTGGTTCAGAAGCCTTTTGCAACGAAAAATCTCAAGTCCACAAATATATATAGTATAGATGACAGGACAGAAAAAGATCCTACAAGAAGCTTCCACCAACCACCCGCTGTGTAAGACGGCATAATACCATCAAAATTAACTTCATACAACTTCTAATGCCCGGATGAAATCCGTGGGACGCCAGCCTAAAGACGTCCATGAGTATGCAGTGTATAAAACTTGAGACGGGCATTTTCTATGAACAAGAAAGAGGAGGGGAAATTGAAATCTGTGCTGCAATGTCGGAAAAATGTCTCGTTAATTAACCTTTTGACAATTGACGCCGTTAAAGCTAGATTTTCTCAAATCCAGTTTGTATTAAGATCCACGTATTTCACTTATTTCAGTTATTTTGAATGGTAAATATGAATGTAAATCAGGCTATTGATCTGTGTTTAAAAGCTAGTCACGGAGAACCAAAAACCTGTATCGGATGGACCAGCAAAGAGGTAACAGCACGGTTGTTTCAGGACTCAATGGCTTAACACAGGAAATACCACTGTTTCCCGTATTGTTTGTGAAATTCAATGTTCAGGTGCGCGGCATTCAGACGATTCCAAAATTAATATATGGCTGCTCCACATCGACAGAAGCGATGGCAATCTATTGGTAAGACTAAGCAAAATGGAGTACCCCGGGTGTCTGATGTGTAAACATTGCGTTGTCAATAGGCTCCACCCGGTTTACTCAAGACATTCACAACGCTCGTGACCTTAACCTTGCCTCCAAGGGCTCATTTTGCTGAAATTATTTCCCCTTAATCCGATAGGTGGCGCGCAATAACTGGAGGTAAACAAACAGCAGCCGATCCCGGAAGTGACCGCTTGATTTGCCCTATACTGATGCTCCATGAAGTGACGGCTGCGCATAATAAACTGTAGTTTTCTCTCCAAAATGCCAGATTATTGCATTGTTCCCTTTTGCAAAAATCACGGTGGTTATCGGCACTGCCGCGATCCGTTCTTATTCCTCTGTAGCTCAGCACCAAAATAAAATAACTTAAAATGCCACATACCAATAATACCATTGAAAATAACACCTCTTTCAAATGTTATTTTTCAATTCCATGAAATTACTGTTATAACTTTAATATTATGAGCCCAAAGTAGTCACCATCGGACATTTTAACGGCCAAAATCGCTAATCTGCGGGAGCTGAGTAACACCCATATATCGTTTCAAGATGGATCTGATCACACAGACTCAAAATTACAATTTACTGATATTTGGATTACATTAAATAACTAACCTTTATTTTGGTACATTTTTGCCTGGGCTACGGAAAGTCATTTGTTGTATGTGTATGTCGAGTTTATGTTTGTATGGAGTTTTAAAATTTGCGAAATTACGCATTTTTTGCTCCTAAATTAAGCTTCAATATGGCTGTTGATTTTGAAAATAACCATTTCGTTTATCCTTCTATGGATAGGCCTTCGAATAACCAACACAATGATGTGTTTCTTACATCTGCAGGTCAATCTGTTAATTTTTTATGATGACAGTGAAAACTGATACATTTTGACATTTTTGTCTTCCTTGTCAAAAAGTGAAATTTAATGTGGAGGCATTTTTGATTCAAATAAAAGACCACTTATGAATAATTTAAACCCTTGAAAAAATGTGGGCTTGTTGTCTGTATTAAATAGAATGTGTTTACAGTTTGGTATGTTTGCAGTGATAACGCACCGGTGGTGTTTCATGAAAATTCAGATGATCATAAGTTTGCCAAATATTGATATATAGAAACAAATTTGGTATCAAAATTCTTAGGAAAGTGAGTTCTTTCAATTGGAAAACTTAATTTAAGTGTCTACACAGCGACTTTCCAGAATCAGTTTTGAGTACCTACTTTTAATCTCAATCCCTGCCTGGTTTCAGATTTCCCACCTAATTTGTTTGTAGTATATTATTGCTTCAGGCCAGAGTTTTCTGCTATTGTACGACAGTACACAATACAGCCTGCTACTGTCACCCCCACTGTCTTGTGGGTCATCTCGGGAGAGAGGAAGACTAGGGGAAGGTAACCCTGAATACAAATACCACACTGCCTTGTGTGTTGCTATGATAGCAAAGGCTATGGGAGTAAACCCAGACAGAAAATCAGGAGTGGAGACCCGAAGGTGGTTGTCAGGGAGAACTGCATCAAACTGGCTTCCAGCATCTCCTGCAGCCGGACTAGTTCCAAATGTATTGACCTGGTCTCTCCCTTGGGTTTAACTAGAATGGCAGAGAGAGGGGTGGTGCCTCTGGGCAAAGCACCATCTCTTAAAAATAGCCCAGGCAAGGCAGCAAAACGAGGAGGCGTTTGCTCGGGCTTGGCAAGCGTCTGTCTCTCCTCTATAAGCCCACCCATTTCCGATTTGGAGAGGACACTCCAGCCATCCGTTACGGATGGGCACAACACGGGAGGTGGCAGTTACCGGTGATAAGCTCAATCCATTTGGCGTACGGATGAGCGCCAGGGGTCCCCTCTGTCGGTGGGAGCGGCTTTTCAGCTGCATTGATCAACTACCGCCCGCCGTAACCTGGGCAGCCCCCAGGCAGTTGGGTGTTGTTCCGCCACGTCAGCCTGCTTCATAAGGTGGTTGGAGCTAGACCAAAAGTCAAAAAGCTGACGTAAAGTGTGCACCTGGCAAAAACAGAAAAATACTAAAACTTGGTACCTGGAACGTCAGAACAATGCGCCCAGGCTTGCAACAGCAAGATCTCACTAATATTGACTCCATCAGGAAATCCCAAATTATTGATCGAGAACTTCAGCTACTAAACATCGACATCGCTGCCCTTCAAGAAACTCGACTTCCCGACTCCGGGTCAGTCAAAGAAGAAAACTACACCTTCTTCTGGCAGGGCCTTAGCAGCGAACAGCCGAGAATCCACGGCGTGGGCTTCGCCGTAAAAAACTCCCTTATCAATTCGATCGCAACTCCAATTGGAGTGTCAGAACGCATCATGACACTCAGACTGAACACCCGGTCTGGTTTTACCAACATTATCTGTGTCTATGCCCCAACACTTACCTCCTCTGACGAAACCAAAGACATTTTCTACGAGGCATTGCAGAGGACTCTCCACAACATCCCTCTCACCGAAGGCCTGCTAATTCTGGGTGACTTTAACGCTCGAGTGGGAGCAGATCACTCCGCATGGCCAAAGTGCATTGGGCACTTCGGCATTGGCAACATCAACGAAAACGGGCAGCGCCTTCTGGAGCTATGCTCCGTAAACTCATTATGTGTTACAAACACGTACTTTGACCTTAAGAGATGCCAAAGAACATCATGGCGCCATCCCAGGTCTGGCCATTGGCATCAATTAGATCTTATTCTCTCAAGGAGGAAGAGTTTGGGCTGTATAAAAATAACTCGTTCCCTCCACAGTGCTGACTGTGACACCGACCATGCACTGGTAGTCAGCAAAATCAAAATTTCGGCCAAGAAAATATACAGATCAAAAGCCCCTTCAATCCCTAAGATCAATGTAACAGCAATCAGAGATGAATCAAATAGAAAGTCATTTGAAAAGTTATTTGCTGAAAGCATGGATAATGTCACCCAATGTGACTCGGTAGATGAAACATGGAACACTCTCAGTTCAAAAATTCATGACTGTGCCATCAAGTCTTTTGGACAGCATAAAGTTTCAAACAACGACTGGGTAGCCCAGAACAGCGAAATTCTCCTACCTCTCATTGAGCAAAAGAAATCTGCTTTCAATGAGTATAACAAAAATTGCAATCAGAGTACAAAAACTTGTTTGAAAAATGCAAAAGCTAAACTTCAGCTGGAGGTAAGACGTTGCGCCAACAAATACTGGACAGACTTGTGTAACAGCATACAAGAGGCAAATGAAAAGGGAGATATGAAAACCGCCTTTAGTCAGATGAAAGTAGCTCTTGGGCCAATCATCACCAAAAGCGCCCCACTTAAGTCTGTAAATGGTGAACCCATCACAGATAAAAATGAACAACTGAATAGGTGGGTAGAGCATTACTCTCTGTTGTATTCAACTGAGAAAAATATTCCACCAGATTTTGAGGAACACCTCCAAAAACTGCCAATAATGGCCGAACTTGACGCTGAACCTTCCTTAGTCGAGCTTTCCAATGCAATCGACCACCTGTCTGCTGGAAAAGCCACAGGAAGTGACAACATTCCTGCAGAGGTATTAAAAGACCTAAAAGGCCCACTATTACCACACCTGTATAATCTGTTACTGCAGTGTTGGAAAGAAGGCGTGATACCACATGATATGAGAGACGCCAAAATTGTCACACTTTACAAGAACAAAGGAGACAAAGGCGACTGCAACAACTATCGAGGCATATCCCTCCTCAGCATTACTGGAAAGGCTTTTGCTCGCGTCATCCTCTGCCGCCTTCAACAACTGGCGGAAAAAGTCTTACCAGAAACACAATGTGGCTTTCGAAGCAAACGATCAACTATTGACATGATATTTGCACTTCGGCAAATCCAAGAAAAATGTAAAGAACAAAACAGGCCGCTTATAACATGCTTTGTGGACCTAACAAAGGCTTTCGACACCGTAAGCCGATCTGGCCTGTATGCAGTCCTTAAATCCATAGGCTGTCCACCAACATTGCTAAAACTTATTGCATCCTTCCACACTGACATGAGGGCATGTGTCAACTTTGAGGGCTGCACATCCAATTCATTTGCTGTAAACAGCGGTGTGAAGCAGGGATGTGTTCTTGCTCCTACCTTATTTGGTATATATTTTGCAGCCCTACTCAAGAATGCCTTTGGTCAATGTTCAGGTGGAGTACTTATTAACACCAGAGTGGACGGCTCCATTTTTAATGTTGCCAGACTAAAAGCAAAATCTCGTACAGAGCATATTATGTTACAAGAGCTCCTCTTCGCAGATGATGCTGCAATCGTGGCCCACGATGAAACCACGCTCCAGGCTCTCATCAATAGCCTTGCCAAAGCCTGTGACAAATTCATGCTAAAGATCAGTGTCTCAAAACTGTAGTTTTGACACAAGGCTTGAGAAACCCCAACCCAATCATGCTGAATGGCTCTCCTCTGGAGCAAGTGGGAAAATTCTGCTACCTAGGCTCAACCATCAGTGGTAGCACAGACATAACAACTGAAATAAATGCCAGAATAGGAAAGGCGGCCACAGCTTTTGGCAAACTCTCAAAAAGGGTGTGGAACAATAGCAAGCTGACCATCAAAACAAAGGTACTCGTGTACCAAACTTGCGTCCTAAGCACCCTGCTGTATGGCTCAGAGACATGGACCACCTACTCCAAACATGAAAGATCCCTCAACTCCTTCCACCTGCGCTGCCTACGCAAAATTCTCAAGATCAAGTGGCAAGACAGGATCTCAAATATCGAAGTTCTGAGCCGAGCCAACATTCCATCAACTCAGGCTCTCCTAGGCAAAAAAAGACTGCGGTGGCTTGGTCATCTCCACCGTATGGAAAATGATCGCATCCCCAGACAAATTCTCTACGGGGAACTTGCTACTGGCAACCGACCCAGAGGTAGGCCACATCTGCGATTCAAAGACACTTGCAAGGTCACGATGAAAGCATTCAACATCGACCCCAATGAATGGGAGAACCTTGCAAATGATCGAAGCAGATGGAGACAATAGACTTCAAGGCAAAAGAAACATACCTGACAAAACGACAGAGGCGGAATGAAAACACTCGCCAAAGTGAACCCAAAAGACTGACCTGCAATCACTGCCATCGCACTCTCGGGTCAAACATTGGTAGAATAAGCCACGAGAGAAGCTGTCAGTCAAAGTGAAAGTGAATATTCTAGCTGCTAAGACCGTCTGTAAAGACGCTAAAGGCCATATATATATATTATTGCTTCTGTCAGTGAATATGTTTCGTTAATGTCAATTTCACTTTAAGTATTTGGTTAACGTTTAAGACGGCTAAATCATACAAATCACAACATAAAACAAGTTTTCATATAGTAAACACTAAGAAAACACATCTACTGTTCACTGGAGTATAATTTATTTCACTGCCAATCAGGATTAGAGTATAGAAAGGCGATAGGTTATCGGGGAATTGCAAGCATAAAAAAGAAATTTTTTTTAAAAAGTATTTCAGTTTCAGGTACGTAGGGCTAGAACTCCGACTTTACAATCAACAAATCACTTTGCATGGGAATATGATCCATAAGCTCATTTAATGAGATAATGGCTGATACCTAAACTCACATGATAAACACATTAAATTTTTAAAAATAAAGCTATGCACTGTGTATACAGCAATTTGCATCTTAAGGCAAGAAAAGACCATAGCTGCACCTGATGTTGATCAAATCATGCCCAAGAATCCAAACAGATTTAAATAAATCCTCCTTGCAACGTTCGCCATACTGATAACATCGAGTCCGATAAAGCGAAAGTGCTTGAAAGTTTACCTCCACTTGTGGAGCGCCACCTATATTATTACGGCTCTTTGTGTTTGAGCAAAATGAGCCAGTGAGACAAACAAAGTGAACAATTTCTTTGCTCTAATAAGTTCGTATCATCGTTGAATTACTCACTGTCTAATAAAGGTGTGGAGGATCGCACTGTGCAATAACAGTAAACTCTTTTTTATCCTTAATTTACATGTAATATAGATTGTGACGTATTGTTTGGGATGTGATTATACAAGGCACAGAATACATAGATTCCTGAGAACTGTTAGTGGGAAGACACGTTCTAATTTTAATATGATTTTGATTTCATCCGTTTCTCTTTGCGATCCACAATGCGATTTTTTAAAAATTAATGCTTTTACGCCGAAGTGAGCGAGTGTGACAGTGTTTCAAGACACCAGGAGTTGACGAGAGTTAAAATTCTGTTCAAATTTCTGTAAAGGAAACCGCCAATAAAAGGCACATGTCATTGACATCACATCACGACCGAAGTGACCTGATCTCTGGAGTGTGTGAAGAGGTTAATGCATATGAAGACACTGGCTGGATGGAGGGGGTCATCTGTAAAGCACGCTCGGCCCTGGCGATTTTCGACCCCCTTGCCCTCCCCTCGCGTAAGCTTTTCATACCCTGGGCTTCAACCTCCCCCTTCCCCCTCGAGAGCCTTTTGTACGAGAGAACGGCCATTACAATGGTATATGTTTATTGTAAAGTCTTGATATTCTGAAACTTACAGTGGTAGTTTGTGTGGGCTATTTGACTGTTTCGTCAGTGTTTTCAATTTGTTTCTTCCTGTCAGTTCATCGTGTGTCTGTCGCATTTCCTCCTCCTCCTCCTTCTTCTTTCCCGCCCCTGTCCCTCTTTTTTTGCAGCCTATTTTTAATTCGGTGCCAAACATTGAAAAGCATGCCTACGCTTTCCAGAATACCTCTTCCTGCCCCCCCCCCCTTTACAGATTCCATACGCTGGGGGCAAACCCTTCCCCCATTCCCTGGTGTACATCCTTAATGCATGGCCCCTCAGATTGTTTTTCCCCAGATCATATTCCTTTCACTTCTTCCCGCTCTGGGAGTTTCAGAGAACAAGACAGTCTCTAAACCAAAACGGCTGCGCGACATTTCGAAATGTATGGCGATGTTTCCTGTTATTTGCATATGCCAGGGGGAATGAATTATTGACGTCGGGAGATATTCAGTTACGGCTTCTGTCTTGCTTGCCAAGTGTTGCAATACTTCTCAGACTGAGCTACCCTGGAGGACAGTAGTGGCGCAGTGCTTAGAGCGCCTGGTGTAGGTGAAAAAGGTCCTGGGTTCGAACCCCAAAAATGGGCAGGTTTTGCAAGATCTGAGTCAAATTTGTAAATTCGTAGTCCAACAATCAATTTACTCCGAGCGACGCCGGTACCTCAGTGAGTGTAAACTAATTCCTTTTACCTTAAAGATGTAAAAAAAAAATATAAAAAGTTGTGCGCACTGGGCAGTTCGTTTAGTGTACATGCAGTTGTGAACGTCATACGTAGCAAAAACACAAACTGGAAAAAGACAGCAATTTTAGATGAAATCATGGCATGAAAACGGCAGGGCTCAACTTTGAAAATTGTCCTCAGTGAGCATAGTACAAATATTCACCCACAACTTCATCCGTTCGTCAAAACTATTTTCAGAAATTTCAGTGAAAACAGCACGTGTTTAGGTTTGTTGGTTAACTGGGCTGAGTTTTCCAAACTCTCATTTACAAAAATTTATAAAGTCCAGCCGACCCGGCAAAAATGCAAGATAAATCGTGCAGATTTTCCTTGCACCAAGACCAGCTGCATATCCAGATCTAGGGCATATCAACAATGACAAATGGATTCGAAGCAAAGGAAGTTGTTGTTGTTGTTACAGCACAATCCCTTGCAGAATACACAGATGTGATCAAGTTGACTTTCGTCCAGCAATCGGTAAAGAGTGGCGTAGGACGCAATTTCCGGTCACACTTTTCTATTCATGTCAGAACACTTTCTTCTGTTCAACTCAGCTGTGGCTCAAAATCAACGAAAGTATTAAAAGTATAGCGAAACTTCGAGACCTTATAAAATATGCCCACGTACACCTCTACGTCTTTCCATGCGTAATATGATATTTTTGTAGAATTTAAGACTCAGCGGTTAAAAAGCCTTTCATGATAACATTGGAGAACTTACTTTTGTTATAATATGATAAGTAAGTGACGCTACAAGCACTTTTATTCGTTTCCATAAATCGTTTTTTAGGTTCAAAGTTTACAAAGAATCCTTTCACGCACAATCATCCTCTCATAAAATCTCCTTGTGCACACACATGTGCCCCATCAAGATGGCGTCTCACATCTCACGGGTGGACGTTTGTGCTCTCCACTGCATCTTCTCAATGAGGCCTATCCACAAACTTGATCTGTATATGTGTGTGTGGGGGAGGGGGGGGCAGCATATGAACAGAGGCACAAGGCGGAAAGAAAATGGAGAAGGGTGGAGCGGGGGTGGGGGGGGGGGCTTGGGAGCGTAGTATTCTTATCAATTACGATAATGGAAATTTAGAATTTTGGTTTCATTTATTTTGTATCAACCAAAAAGATGTAGGATTACCGTATTATTATTTTAAAAAAGCTCTAGAATGACAGGACTTATATGTAATGAAAATAGTCAAATTTTAACAGTCTGTGTAAAATATTACTTAACCGTGTAGGCTCCGGCATCATTTCTGTTTGTGGGCGAATTCTGATTTCGTGTGGATTTGTCTTTAGGGACATATCAATTAAGAGGTTTTCCGTGATCATTTAGTTGATTTATTGTGCATATTGTAGAAACACTAAAAAATAACATACTTTTCTCATGCTGAGTTCTTGTGGTAACTGCAACCGAGTGATAATAATGTCTGTGTATAAGTGGTGATACTTTATAGTGCCTAAAGGTTGTTTTAAAACATCAAAGCCTTGAGCATGGACATTCAGTATTCTAATGGCTGTGCAGCTCGTACCAAGAGGAATAAGGTAGGGGTCGGGTGGGGGTGAGAGAGGGGGTGTGTGTTGAAGTCAAGCATATGAAATTTCCTCGGGGGAGGGGGGGGGGTGGGGGGGGGCTTTGAAGTCGAGTATATGAAATGCTTACGAGGGGGGTTAAGTCAAGCATATGAACTCCTTACGAGGGGGGGGGAGGGGGGGGGGAATCAAAATCGCCGTCATCGAGCGCAGGTTCTTTATAGATAAGTCCGTCCTTGGGGAACCGTAATATTGTAAACAGTAATCTATCGGTGAACAGTGAACCCTCTCTTTAAATGAAACTTAAATAAACGTGAAATCGCAACCTGAAAGCCCTCTTCGCTGTTCATAGCAACGCCTCCGCATAATATGCCATTTTGTTTTCGTCGTGCCAAAATCTGAACTAGATCTAGCTCTATATCTCCTCTTCATCTTCAGCTAAAAAATAAAAAAAAGAAATGACGCACACTTTCTTGACTTCATCTTATCTTGTTAAAAAGTGCAGTAAGGTATCAATGAACAGAGGCTAACAAGCTTAAAAGAAAAATTAATCATTTGTGCCGCGGTATTAAAAATTGCCAGTAGTGTAGATTCGTGTTGTCTACAAATCCGATATTTTTTAGGGGTATTATGCTTAAAAACATTCTGAAATATGTCAGAACCCGTGACAATTTGGCTATATTAGGTCCAGACACTGGAGTCTCAGTTTTTATAAATAAATCTTTCTCCAGAGACGTCTGTCAAAGATGAAAATGAGAAAAGTATTAATAACTTTTGTTTTAATATTGTCAGATTGCAGACTCAAAATGATTGTTTTAGGGGTGGTTAGAATCCCAGGAACCGTCCCTACGTGAATCCGACATATATTTGTATAGGATTTCCGTAAGATTGTTAGCATTACCCTGGGGGAGGGGAGTTCCTACATCATACCGACGTCGGCACGATGTTGTAGAGGCGGGTTATCATAGGAATTGGTGAAAGGGCATTCAGCCAGGTTGGACCCAGGGTGTGGAATGAGATTCCTTTAGATGTCCGCAGATCACAAACATTGTCACAGTTTAAAAGGATGTTAACATGTCATTTGTATGAAAGATTCTAGATCTGGATCTAGTTGAGTGATTGTAAAGCGCATAGAGGAAACCGTAAAGGATTGTGATGCGCGCTATATAAAAGCTATCTATTACTATTATTATTATGTGTGTATCAATGTGGGTTGTGTGTGTGAGCTTTTATAAGGGTGTGTCTGTATGCCCTTTCTATTTTAATTAAGAGTACCATGTTTGATTTTTTGTAATTGTTTACCCGTGTATTTTGACATGTTGCTTCTGTAAAGTGCATAGAGCATTTTTTAATTGATATGCGCTATATAAATGCCATCCATTATTATTATTATTATTATAGGAATGATGTAAATCATGTGTGCAAATTTGATGTCAATCCTAAGCGTCAGATAATAGCAGGATTGATGGCTGGAAAGGGATTACGTCTTCTTTCGCCATAATGAAGCTGCATCATAAAACCCGTCAGGCCACCGACGAGTACGTTTCTTAAAACACAGCACCTAGGCATAACGGTGAGGCCCTTCAAGCTGGCAAAGCTTAACGACCTGAAGAAATGTTTTACGCACCTTGGAAATCGAAGCAGGATAGTCCTAGAGTGGATACCATCACATTGTGGAGTGCCAGGCATTGAGAAGGCAGACCAACTGGCCAAAGAGTGTTCTGGCTTGGAGCAGCCACAGTGCCTCTTAAACTATTATGAAAACCTCATCAAAAACAAACAGACGGCAGAAATAAACCAACATGATAAATATCATCTCCTGAACAGAGAAGATCAAGCGATATTGTTCAAACTAAGAACTGGTCACAATAGGCTCCACCACAATTATTATGTTCATCAAGTTTAAAATAGGAACATCTGCCATATGTGAGTGCAGCCAGTCTCCTCAAAACTCCGAGCATATTATATTGCAGAATTGCACACTCTTCTCAGCACTACGAGAAATATATTGGTCCAAACCCACCGGCCTAAATGTCAAACTCTATGGTGCTCTGCCAGAACTGCAGAAAACCGTAGATATTCATAAAAGAACAAATGTGCAGATTTAGATTTGGTGAACGAAAGAAGAAGAAGAAGAAAACACAGCACGTAATTAGAACGGTTGAAGCGCCAACTATGATAGGTTTACTCACCCCCGAGCTTCACTCTGCGACATAAGTTCTTGTTTGTTCCAACTCCATTTTCTGCACAACTTAGAGATTTAAAATGTTTGCCGCTTTAGTATTA
This sequence comes from Onchidella celtica, assembly GCA_963931925.1. Classification (NCBI taxonomy): domain Eukaryota; kingdom Metazoa; phylum Mollusca; class Gastropoda; order Systellommatophora; family Onchidiidae; genus Onchidella; species Onchidella celtica. Next base: position 49,347,367 of record OZ007577.1, on the reverse strand, counting down.
TGATAAGGAGTTAGAATAAATCGGAACTGTGAAACAGCTTGCTAAGTGCCACGACACATTTTAAACAAGTGTCAAAGTGTACATTTGTTATACCTCTTCTAAGTATTAAAAGATCTCCAGTTTTTTCGTATGGTTTTTTGTTTGTTTCAGAAAATAGATACAGAACAAACCAGAACTAAGGTCGCGACTTGCTTGCTTTTCTGTTTCCCACTAAATACGTAACTGTAATATTCAGATTTTGCATGGTCATTTTTGAACCCCGAACTTAAGATCTGGTTATATAATTCATGGCCTTTATAATACTTTCCTACTTTTTTGTCTGTTTGTTTCGTTTTTTTGGGTGTTTGAATTGTTTCGGTACTGGCCGAAGTCCATTACTTTAAGTGATCTGGCGCCAAAAACGAGTAGCGTTTACCGTTAATCCAAACCAGTTCAGAGCCAGCCACTCCGGATCTATGAAACAGTGAATCTGGAATGTCTCGGGCAGCACAGCAGTATTTTGTGGAACCTTCGCGGAGCCCGGGCACAAAGCTCGTAAAACCATGAGGTTCTGAAGAGCCAACCTTGTGTGTGTGTGTGTGTGTGTGAGGGGGCGTGCATTTACTACCCCTCGGCAGTGCCAGGACCAAATGCTAAGAGCAGTGATCCTCCAAAAACAAGGACCTCTACCCTCCTTTACCTCGAACCCACTTTGAGAACCAATGGTCTAGACAGACGCCTGGACGGTTTGATGTACAATTGGTGAGTGGAAAGAGTGACAGACGGACAGATAAACAGTTGGGATTTGCTCTGTTTCAAGTTATAAGCCAGAACAAGTCTCAGTTTAAATTCTATCGCAGCCGGCGGGTCTGGATTGTGACTTTTGTTGTTGTTTCGTAAAGGGGGTCTATTTATTCTAGGAATTCCGGACCGCGGGAATCCGATTTCAATATGACATTTGGACCCGGGAATCCAGATCGCAGAGGAGAAGGTGGGTGAGTTAAAATAAAATACCATACGGGCATATATACAGGGTTAAAAGGAAAGTAATATCATTGTTTGGTTTACGTAAGCTGCGGGGACTTCCGGGTAGGCGAGTGCACTGCGTTGTCTCCCGTGTGATCTGTTGAATAACACTGCAGAGATTGTGCACAAACTTTCTCTCTACAAACGTAAATATTGTGCTCGTCAAAGTGTTTGGCAGTGTGTAGATTTTGTCTGCGTATTATACCAGTGGCAGTATTTGATATGGGGAGAATAGGTAGGTTTAGGTAGGCATATCATATACACATACATCAAGATCAAAGATAAGTATATATGGCGAGACCATGAATTCGAACGATCGTTGTCAGCTGAAGACTCAATAGACTTGTGTATGTAGACAGCTTATTCTGTCTCAGAAATATTTTAGTGAGGTCCTTTCTCACAGTGGTAATTATGTCGCTTGGGACGAGAGGTGGAAAACAGCAGTTTCATAGAAGTCCAATTGGCTCTTCCCACCCTCAACATATTCCCAACCATACCCTCTTTCTTCGAGCTCTTCTCAGAGAAAAACAATACAGAAAAACGGAGTAGGTTAATGAATCGTCTGCCATATTGTTTGTGAAATTCAATGTCTAGGTGCACAACATTCAGACAATTCCAAAATTTATATAGGGCGACTAAACATTGGCAGAAGAGATGACAATCTACTGGTAAGACTAAGCAAAATGGAGTACCCCGGGTGTCAGATATATAAACACAGTCATGCCAATAGGCTTTTCCAGAATTACCCAAACATTCCTGAGGCACCTGACCTTAAACTTGCCCTTCAGTGAGGCAAACAAAGTGAACAATGCTCTTTGTACTAATCAATTGATGTGATCGGTGGAGTTTATTGGTCTGCTTTTACTTCCGCCGCTTGTTTTGATCCTTGACAGTTGATCCACTTTCGATTCCTAGGGATTTTCCCCAAATCTTGTGTTCCGCTATACAGCGCCTTGGCTAAACCCACGGCTAAACACCGGCAGGAGAGATGCAATCCGTTAATAAGATTAAGCAATGGGGTGACTAGGGTGTCAAATGTGCAAACAAATCGTGACTATAATTCTGGTTTGTTCCAACTCCACTTTTTGCACAACTGAGAAATTCGCCTTTAATAACGTTTAAGGGCTTCGTGTTATGATAAGGAGCTGGAATACATCGGAACAGTGAAACAGCTTGATAAGTGCCACACGCATTTTAAACAAGTGTCAAAGTGTACATTAGTGATACATCTTCTACATACTCAAAGATCTTCAGTTTTTCAGAAAACGGAGATAGAACAGAAAAGAACAAAGATCACGACAGGTCAATACAGCAACTGTTAAATAAATGTCTTACAGTGGTGAATACGACATAATTCACTCATATTGTTATTCATGCTTTTGTCAGATACTCACTCATTTTCTTTGCGTCTTGCCGGAGTCATCGATTTGGTGCGTTTAATCGTTTATTCGCTGTGCGTTTTTTCTTTCTGTGTTATTTTGGCCCCACGCGCAAAGAATTTCAATTACAGGCGTTTTGTGTCACTGTCGCTCTGCGATTCTACAAAATGTGACCCGTCTTGTTAAATCAGAAATTAAGTCCGTTTGGGTCCCATGAGATGGCAATTAACTGATTTAGGTATTTAATATTATGAAAAAGTAAACGTTGGACGCTCATAAGAAAGATGCTGATTTGAGGTCTTTATTTTAGGAGGTTCGCTGCCCTTGGCATTTACACCTCACTTTACTTGTTTTATTATTTCTTGTTCTGGCGGGGGGGGGGGGGGGGGAGATGATATGGATAAATTTTATTCTATTAATTTCAATTTTGCCCGGGCAGCGGCCTTTCGGCCTGCTCTTTACGATTTCCAACTGGCAAGGTATCTTTAACGTGCGCAACGTGCACACGGGCCCTCCGAATTTTTTCGTCCTTATCCGAGAAGACTAGGTACTCGATCCTACCCCCCCAATAGGACCAGGGACTTGAAAATATGAGAAAAATCCAATTTCCAAGAACTAATCGATCCTACCCCCCAATAGGACCAGGGACTTTAAAATATGAGAAAAATCCACTTACATAAGAAAGATGCCGAGGAATATTACTCAACCAACACTTCACAGTTGGACTAAAATTACCCTTGTGGCCTTTACACATCAAAGATCCGTGTCCGCCATGTACATCCTCGTCCCGCTCCTCCCCCCAAAATAAAATTCTACATTATTATTATCTCATGCAAGCGTTCACAGTGAAATGTAGTACGGGTACCTCCTTCAGCTTCACCGCCCACCCGCCATTAAACAGTTTTATTGCTAGGCTAAACATTCAAAAGCCATACTGTGCAGGTAAAATACACTTACAACCCTTTCCCTCGCACACACACACACACACACACACACACACATACACACACACACACACATACACACATACAGGCAACAGCAGTTTGACTACGTGGCCATGAAGGAAGGGCAGTTGGTGTACATTAATTTGTCATACACCTGTTATAAATTACTGTTTTGCGGACGTCTAACTTGGACCTTAACTTTGTAATACTTCATCAAAATCAATCTTTTGTTGTTTAAAAACAATGACGCACAGGTCAAGAAAACAAAATAAGTCGCCAGGATTAGGGTCATATGGTGCTAGGAAAACGCGAGACGATGGGACAGAATGATGGGACAGAATGATGGGACAGAATGATGGGACAGAATGATGGGACAGAATGATGGGGCAGAATGATGGGACAGAATGATGGGACAGAATGATGGGACAGAATGATGGGACAGAATGATGGGGCAGAATGATGGGACAGAATGATGGGACAGAATGATGGGACAGAGTGATGGGACAGAATGATGGGACAGAATGATGGGGCAGAATGATGGGACAGAATGATGGGACAGAATGATGGGACAGAATGATGGGGCAGAATGATGGGACAGAATGATGGGGCAGAATGATGGGACAGAATGATGGGACAGAATGATGGGACAGAATGATGGGACAGAATGATGGGGCAGAATGATGGGACAGAATGATGGGACAGAATGATGGGACAGAATGATGGGACAGAATGATGGGACAGAATGATGGGGCAGAATGATGGGACAGAATGATGGGGCAGAATGATGGGACAGAATGATGGGACAGAATGATGGGGCAGAATGATGGGACAGAATGATGGGGCAGAATGCTGGGACAGAATGATGGGACAGAATGATGGGGCAGAATGATGGGACAGAATGATGGGACAGAATGATGGGACAGAATGATGGGGCAGAATGATGGGACAGAATGATGGGACAGAATGATGGGACAGAATGATGGGGCAGAATGATGGGACAGAATGATGGGACAGAATGATGGGACAGAATGATGGGGCAGAATGATGGGACAGAATGATGGGACAGAATGATGGGACAGAATGATGGGGCAGAATGATGGGACAGAATGATGGGACAGAATGATGGGACAGAATGATGGGACAGAATGAGGCCCTACCAGAAACGTCCACTAACCACACGCTACAGAACGTTTGTTGCCTTTCACTTTAAGTACTGAATTAAATATGTGTCTTTAATTTACCTTTTTTTTTTTTTTTCGAGCAACATGAAGCTGTTGGATTATGTAAAAATCGCGTTTCTTAAAGAAAACTGCCAAATAGTTCATGGTGGTAAGAAAGTGGTAAGAAACTCTTCAGGTGGAGCGACTCAGGTGACGATCTTCAGAGGATGAGTAGGTTCCTTCATTAGATGCAAAATATCTCCTCAATTCTTAGAAATTCAAGGTCTTACCATGAGGTCTCACTGCTCCAATGGCCTACACTCCTACAAAAGGGAAGTGTGGTTGACGCCAAACGTATGAGAGGCTTACACGGGGACAGAAGGGGTGAAAATTTGCCAAAATCAAGCATACGTTCTTTATGGATGGCCTTTTAGGCTGAAAGCCTCGAGAAACAAAAATCTTGCCAGAGACCTTTGGCGACTTCCACGTTAAACGGCAAATCTGTGGCACCAAGGGATTCAACTTCTCAGATTCTGCAGCAATTGCAAATAAAATAAAATTTAAGAAAAAAATCGATTTTAATTTCAAAACCACTTAATTCCTCACCAGATTAAACCAGAAAGAGATCTCAGGGCTCTATAAAGTGTCCGCATGGGAGATCCGTGGAGAATACCCCGCACAACAAGGTATGAATTTTTCAAACGCTGACGTCACGAACTCTGGAAATGAACAACTCTTCGGATATCTGAGTGGCTGCTCCTGAAACATTCTGAGTAAACAGTTCAAAGTGCCACAAACTGAACAAAGAAAAGAAAAAAAATGACCCGGGATTTTCCGGACCCCATCAATTTTGCATATTAAAATCCTCGCACGCGGTGAGATGCACTGAAGCAGAACCACCCACATAAAAAAGCTTAGAACCTTCAAAGAAGACGCAAAAGGAAAATCGGTCGATAGCAGAACGTCGATCAAGTCCCGAATGAAACAAAAACAGGAACAGCTAAGTACACAAATGTAAAATCCTCTGTTCGCTACATGAATTGTTACAAAGCAATTACGCAAACTATGATGAATTGAAAATGAGTCAGAGAATAGGGAGGGCATTAAGCTACTTCACGACAAAGGAACAAAGAAAGCGGCTTTGGAAAAGAAGGAGAAGGACAAGCAACAAGCAGGACCGGATTTAGACCTTCGGAGGGGTGGGGGGAGGGGGGCACTTCAGGTTCGACAAGCCCCTCTTACACAGAAATTAAAATGCAAATTAAATCACCAAAATTTGCACATCGAAGTTTGTGTATTGCATGTGATTGGAACTGATAAGTTATACATTCGTAGAAAAGTAAAATAATTCTGAGGCAAAATTACTGCATTGTTTGCATGTAAATACATGCCAACAATTCTCCAAATATATTTTTAGTTAAGGCAAATCGTAAAGAATATAGCCATGCTGATATGACTCTTTAGTTTTCATGTATAAGAATGGCTGACGCAACAATTTACGCAACAGAGTCAACCTCATCATTATATTTTTGTATGAGGGGGAGGGGGAGCTGCCCATTTTGCTCTATAAATCCAGCCCTGCCAACAAGAAACTACAAGAATAAGCAAATCGAGAAAACACAAAAACAAGAAAAAAAAACAACACTGTAGGAACAAAAAGCCAAAGTCTGTGACTCTCTCGAAATAAAGATCTTGGACCGGTCGCTACAACAACAACAAATTGATCTGGATATTTTTGTGTCCAGGAAACACGAACACGCCAAAAGTGCATTCCTCAACAAAAGACGAATAGAAATTTCTTCTGTTATGTTTGTCTGCGAAACGCCTTTTGACAGATTAGGGGAAGTAACTGGAGGTCTTCGTACTGAACTCACGGCTGTCTTAACAGCATTATGGGCCCTTGGGCAGATTCTTTTGTCATGCGCAGATTTTCTTCCCCGTTTCAAAGACCGATGTAAATTTGCATGCATGGGCCCCCCCCCCCCCAAACCCTTGGGGCCCGTGCGCAACTGCTCAGTGTGCCCATTCGTTAAGATGACTCTGACTGAACTTAGTAGTTCGTTATTACTTTAGTCAACAAAGCCAATGGTGATTTTAACGCAAAGGGTATTGTCGTCATCAACCAACGTGTTCTGGGCTGTTTACCCATGTCACACGCGGCGTGATATGGCTCAGACAGGCATTGCTTAACATGGACCAAAGACAACTCAGTACAGATCTATATAGTGTGAATGTTGCAATTCCTGCTCTGTTGAATTCGTGAAAAAAAACAAAAAAACAAAACCGAAATCCACTAAAGGTACGCAGTTAACAAGACTAGTGGATCGCGGTTTTAATGCGACATGTAGACTAGGAAATTAAACGGGACAGCGCGAACTGGTAAGACGGAAACAAAATCGTTTTGCTAGTTCGGACCCAGAACTGTCTGGAATTAGATGGCGCACAGTTCTTGTCTGTTCTTGCTCCACTTTTTGCACAACTGAGAAATTCGGCGTCAAACGTTTGCGGCTTTAGTATTTTGATAAGGAGTCAGAATAAATCAGAACTGTGAAACAGCTTGATAAGTACCACAACGCATTTTAAACAAGTGTCAAAGTGTGCATGTGTTATACCTCTTCTACACACTAAAAGATCTCCAGTTTTTTTCGGAAAATGGAGATAGAACAAGCAAGAATTAAGTTGGCCATATGTAAACCAGACTTGATTCAATGTGCCACCAAAAAGTCATAGACTTTTCTGAGTCAACCACTATACCAAATTCTCGGGCCTCTTCCACTGCCATAACGAAATTCCTAACTGTATCCTGTATTGTCAATTTCAATAAGGCACCATGGGCTGCTTTAGTATGTAGCAGTCATATCAGCTTATATATTGGTAGGTAGCCGGCAAGAAACCGAAACCGATCATAAAACTTTGAAGTCATTTCCTTGATTTCTTTCACCCAAGTGTTTTTCTTTTCCTTACTTTTTAAGTACAGAAGGTTCTATTGATTTCTTCTTTTGTTTCCCGCCGCCATAAATGAGATTGACTCTCTGTAATTTCATACATTTCTCTGTGATATTTATCGGTGGACTAACCGCTGGAGTTTTTCTTCCTGGTATTTTAGTGGTTTATCCCACAGAAAAAAGGAACTTTTCGAGAGGTATTTGCCTTATTGTTGTATGTGACATTTTGCCGAGTTTGAGGTATTGTCACAAAAAAAAAACCTTTTCGAAGGGAATTTGTCATGTTGTTGTATGTGACATTTTGCCGAGTTTGAGGTATTGTCACAAAAAAAAAACCTTTTCGAAGGGAATTTGTCATGTTGTTGTATGTGACATTTTGCCGAGTTTGAGGTATTGTCACAAAAAAAAAACCTTTTCGAAGGGAATTTGTCATGTTGTTGTATGTGATATTTTGCCGAGTTTGAGGTATTGTCACAAAAAACAAAAAACTTTTCGAACAGTAGATCTAATTGCCACCATGTTGTAGGCGTCATTTTGACGATTTTGAGTTTTTGTTATAAAAGTGGTTCTCTCACTCCTAATTTTGTCATGTTTAAGTAACATGTAAGCGTAATTTTCGTGGGCATTTTATGCAAGTTTGGATTTTGAAGCCACTTGAACAAAACCCTGATTTTACACAACTCTTCAAACTTTCAATCCTCATTTTCTTGAAAAGGCAAAAATGAATGGACATACAACAATATGGAAATTACAAGACGTTTTTGATCACTTAAGAAGGAACACAATAAATTATGTGACCCGTCTGGTGGAGTCCAGACTTAAGTCGCATTTGAAAATATGTGGACATAAAAGTTATTCAACTGTTTTCGAACATTTTAGTCATGAAAAACATTTTATACACACATGGATAAGACACTGAAGAATTTGAACGAAAACCTGTGTGAAATCATATCCTTGAAAGAAAAAAAGTGTCATTTTCGCAACTTAGCTCTTATATTATTTCACAACTGGTTTCAGAAAGTGTGTCACATATCTATTATTAAAAACAACCCTCTTAAAGATTTTTGCCACGACATAGTAACGTGTGCTTTATAAATAGTTTGAAATTGTAGGTGTTTCACAATGGCACACAAATCATAATAAATGCTGCATAGATAGATAAATTTAGACACTGAGAAATAGATATAGATACTGATATATTTAAGTAGGTTGATTGATTGATTGATTAATTGATTGATGATTGATTGGTGGGAATCAGAATCCTAGCACACTGGGAATCCTTATACGTGCTTCTCTGCCTGCTCCACTATTTGAGGCGTATTCTATGCCCAGGGGCCAGCTGGTTCCATATTTCTTGGGTTCGTCCAGCATTGCCGAATAGATAGATAGATAGATAGATAGATAGATAGATAGATAGATAGATAGATAGATAGATAGATAGATAGATAGATGGATAGATAGATAGATAGATAGATAGATAGATAGATAGATAGATAGATAGATAGATAGATAGATAGATAGATAGATAGATAGATAGATAGATAGATAGACAGATAGATAGATAGACAGATAGATAGATAGATAGATAGATAGATGGATGGATGGATGGGTGGATAGGCAGGCAGACAGATAAATAGATAGATAGATAGATAGATAGATAGATAGATAGATAGATAGATAGATAGATAGATAGATAGATAGATAGATAGATAGATAGATAGATAGATAGATAGATAGATAGATAGATAGATAGATAGATAGATAGATAGATAGATAGATAGATAGATAGATAGATAGATAGATGGATAGGCAGGCAGACAGATAGATAGATAGATAGATAGATAGATAGATAGATAGATAGATAGATAGATAGATAGATAGATAGATAGATAGATAGATAGATAGATAGATAGATAGATAGATAGATAGATAGATAGATAGATAGATAGATAGATAGATAGATAGATAGATAGATAGATAGATAGATAGATAGATAGATAGATAGATAGATAGATAGATAGATAGATAGATAGATAGATAGATAGATAGAATGGATGAATGAAGTTTTTGGGTGTATATTATTCGTGCACTGTTCAGCGAGAACAATTTCAGAAACTGGGCCTTTTCTTTCGCAGGTCCAGTTTTTATAGTTGGGCATTCCTTGCTCTTCCAGTCCGTGTTTTGTAAGGAATGAAAGTTTCTTCTTCCGGTGTCATCTTTCAAAGGGCTGGCAGCAAGTTCTGGCGCCGTATTAATTTATCATACTGTATAAAAATAACATGAATGAAGATGCCAAGGAAAGCATTATTATTTTTCTAAGCCCGGGCGTAGACTAAGCAATAGTGCTTGTTAAAGATAAATAATAACTGTATTTATCTTACTATAATGGAGCCAGAGGGTGAACCTGTAAGCAGCTAAAACTTCGCTACTACGCCATCAAAAATTATGAAACTTGGTGCAATGCATCAACTTTTGACGGACAGTTGCGTGGACACATTCATTGTCAAACAAAAAATCAATCTTTACTATCATTTTTATTTTAAAATTTTGAGCTGCAAAAACAGAGACGCATTTTCGTTGAGTAGAATCAAAAAACTGATCGAAAATTCCGCCCTTGATCTCTCTCTCTCTTTACACACTGTTGGTCGAAAATCAACGTAATCACATCTGTGTGTTTCTACGTGAAATTGTGGTGTAACAGTAAGTTCTATTAGTCATTGCATCGAATCCAATTTTAATGTAGCCCAGATCTGAATATACGTTTGAGCGTGGTACATGGAAGATTTGCCAGATTTATCTTGCGCGGGTCGGCTAGTATCAGTAAGAGATACCTTCTTTCATCCGCGAATTCTTTGTTATTTTGTTATTGTTTACTTTGCTATTTTCTTACTCCTATGCGAGTTGTTGGTGGACGCTTCAGGTAGCATGCCCTGCTATACCATCAGCTATACTATATATATTTGTGGACTTGAGATTTTTCGTTACAAAAGGCTTCTGAACCACTCAACACTCAGACTTCAAATTTTATATGCTGCATCAGAATGGATGTAAGGGTGCACAGTTTTTAATAGAAGTCTCAAATCGGTGTAGTTTTTTTTATTGGAAATTTATTGTTTCGCCATCATTTAGAGCTATTTCGAGTCATGGTCCGCCATTTTAAGGTTTCGTTATCACTTCCTGCGATGTGCTCACTATCAAACACACTAACCCGTGCGCAAATCATGCTGTTGTACGGGATGCGCATGGTGTCAACTCACAAAGGCAGAGCAGTAAGACTTATTTAAAAACAAACAAACAAAAATAAAATAAACAAATAGGAACAGGCAAGAGGAAGCAGGTCCATAATAACCACCCAGAACTGAAACCAATATTCAAACCGATTTATCCCGGGCAGGGCCGGGGACCTCAGCTAGTTCCGTTATATTCTGGCTATTGTCTTGCTTCTGTCTAGCACTATGCGACAGTTGTTGTGTCGACGACTTCTCTCCAAATTCAAACTCAGACTTCTACTCACGCGTAAGACGGTCAGCGCTCCAAGTGATTTTCTGCAATGTGTGGTGGGTGTAGAGAGGGGTCGATTGAGAAGAACGTTGTTACAAGTACGTACGTTTCCCTGGTTTTGTTGGGTTTGTTGTTTTTTGTGCGCTAGCATGCGTATTTTAAAGCCTTTTTGTGACTTCAGGACTAGAGAGCTCCTCCCGAAATACTAGTTACAACAACCTTAATTAATAATTTTTTCAGATTTTCTTCTTCTTTTCCTCTTGTTTTCCTTTTGTTGAAAGGATAGGGGGCAGGGTTAGGGATTCGGTAATATTTAAGGTTGATGATAAGGACGGGGTAAGGATAGCAGAGAGTATGTATGTATAGAAAGGTTTCACCGTTGGTCGATCTGCACTGCGAGACACGGGAGGCGCCGGGAAATCACTATTAGCATGGAGCGGAAAGTAGGTCACTGCGGTAAACAATACCCGTTTGTGCTTTTCCACGGGGCGGAAGAGCTTACAAACGGCTCTAAGCAGTTTCGACCAGCCCAAAAATATGAACAAACCACAGTAAACAGACATGCACACTATCTTTGGTGAAGGCGGTGTCGCGATGTGGGTTAGATGGGGAGAATTCGACTGACACTCTTTCGAGGTCCGCTCCCACAATCGATGAACACACAAAAAAAATACTTGCACTCTAAAAACTAAATAAATCAATTGCTTTGATTTTTAGCAGAACTGTAGGGCAGTTTAATTACAGGAATTAATGTAACAAATATAATTATAAATATAAATATCAATTCAAAGGCAACTGAATCTAACTAATGAAACCACAGCTTTCTATAAAGACTAACTTATTCACTCTAACTACTTGCAGGTCATATGGGTTATATGCCAAATAGAATCCGCGCACGCGGCGACGGATATAACAGTTTAAATTCTATTAATTCAATGAGACATGTTATGATATGGACATTTCCTCTAGACACGCCATGGAGAATGCTTGTACAACCATGCGTTGTCTGGCGGTAGCTCTGAAACTGTCTTCAAAAGTGAGTAGAACGGTTCACTTTCATCATTACAAATTAGTATGAACTCTCACCATTAGGCCCTCACTGGGAGTGAGAGCGCTGGATGTAAAAGCTGTGGGTTCATATCAAACTAAGTAGCTTAGGCTCTGGAGCTTTAAAATCATGCTCCTCACAATATGGTCTGCTCAACTGCGTCTCTTATGTCTCTCATCTGGCTGAGGACTATCGCCGTCCACCTCGTAAATGGATTGTCTACATGTGGCCACTATCTAAGCTCTGCACGGGTTTAAATACTAAAGCTATGTCTCGACCTTCCGTCCAGATTCATACATTTGATTGGTGCAGTCGCTGGAGCTCAGCCTGCAATATTAATTTATGCTTGTCACGGCCTTGCGCCAAATCAAGGTCACTTTTACCTAGACAATTTAAAATGCGAAACATTAACTACTAAAATCTTCAAACCCCGTGCTTTCTACTCTTATGCACGAACTTCCGAACGCCAACTAAGCGTCTAAATAAACTACCTTTACTCGCCCCTTATCTATGTTAATCAAAATCACGGGGTCGAGAACTGCTCTGTCATTCCTAGCTGTACATTTATTCTGTCTCGCCCCTCTTTCTCTCCATCCATCAGAAAAAAAAGGTGTTTCAAAACAAACTGTTCAAGAGAACAGCTCAAGGACAAATTACGCTGGTTACAATCAACAAGATCGTAAAAATTAACTCACTGACGTCGTGACCTAGCACGGCATTTATGATCCTAATGTGATCATGACAGGCGGTCTCTTTCAATTCTTGTTTACCGCAGCGACCTAGTTTCGCGAGCTGTCGGAAGTGAGATCTCTCTATAAATATGCACTTTCTGGGGATAGGTACGTTTACGTACGCGCCCCTAGCGCAAAGCGCTTGGGGATGCATACGTATTTATAACAACTGCTGATTGAGAAATGGATTACGGTCATTATTTTGACACCATAAAGTTTGAACTCCTCAGAAATTTTAATTTATTATTATCCACGCGGATTATTGCCGAATGATCTACCGCTACCAAGATGACGATGATGAAAAAGGTGGATTCTCTTCACAGGAATCTTAAACTCGTGGACATAGCACTTGAGTTAAAGAAAAAGTCCAACATTTGGTCATATTTTTCAGATGTATAGTTTCAACAACAAAAAAAGGATAGTTGCAATGTGACAAAAAGAACAAAATAAGGAAAAAAATACCTGTTTTTGGAAAGCCTAAAGGTGGTGACAAGACGAGGAAACTAAACGTAACGTGAACATTTTAACAACAACGGGAGTGAGTCCTTAAGTCGCTAAGACGTTCTTGCTACCAAATACAAAAAAATGGTTGTTGGTGTGGTTCTCTTGTGTCATCAACAATTGTGATGCATACCCCCAACGCATCTTGGCCTTTCTGAAAGAGGCTATTATCTACGACTTGATTTAAAAGCTTTTATACCCATTTACTAAATCTCTTTTCAGATCTGTAGAAAACGACTCTGGAGAATTTTACCAATGTAATAAAATTTATTTATGGAACTCTTTAATTCCACTCGAAGAAATTTAAATTGATGAAGCTCACAATACGAAATATAAATAAAGTACCCAATTAGACCACGAAAGGCTCAAAGCGGCCGTTATCGTCCTGAGGCACCGTTAAACCCAAATTCAGACTCAACACCCCCTGTCCCCCCCCCCCTTTACAAGTGCGACGAGCATGCGCACTCGCAAAGATTGGGTATAATCCAAAAAAGAGGAATTGAAACTCTTGATAGAACTAAACATAATGGCTTAGAACTTTGGCCAAAAGAGCAAATAAAATCCGTGAATTTCGTATGACCACAAGTGCTATGCTGTCAAGCGGAATAAACCGATAGACGAAACGTGGACGAATTTCAGTGAATTTGAAAGTGCGACCCAGAGCGCTTCATTTGAGCTGCCAACATTACGCGTAGAAATACACAAAGAAGTGCTTGAAAATATACATCCACACTGGGATGGAAATTTAGATTGGACAATAACTACAGTTACAAATAAAATGGTTGCCAATAATCAAAACATGCCTGATTTCAGTGCTCGCTTTTCTTGCTAAAAAACTTTTGAATCCCTTAAGCCGTACAAAAATGTTAGAGAGTTGGGTGACGCTTTTAAATACCGTATAATTTTGTTATTTGCTATTTAACGTTTCCTTCCTATTATTAAATTTCAAAGTCTAGGACGAGGTCATTTTATTCTTTTTACAAAGAGAGAGCGCGAGAGAGAGAGGGAGAGAGAGAGAGAGAGAGAGAGAGAGAAGCAGACACACACACGGAGAGGAAGTGAAAGAGACAGACAGACAGACAGGAATGGAGAGAGAGTGGGGGGGGGGGCGAGGGGGAGGTGGCGACGTAAATTCAAGTAATTAGATTTCTTTTGTTTTAAAATGTACTAGCTGTCGCCAAAAACAACAACAACAAAAAAACTATACTATTGAATATCAAATTATTAACACATGTCAATGAAGACGCCATGATGTATATTTCGAAGGCTTTTGGCTTCCGGTTCTTGACTGTTGTTCCTGGTTTCTTTCTTTGTTTCCTTCTGTGTCGGTCATCGCTGGTGTCATGGCATGGGGACAAAGTGGTCTAGGGGCAAGGTGCTCGCCTCTCATGTCGAGGGTCCCGGGTTCAAAACCCGGCCGCTGCAGGCATGTTGGAAGTTCGGAATTTTTCTCATATTTTCGTGTCCCCCCCCAAAAAAAACGGACGACCGGCGCTGCACTGTGGCGACGATGTGCCTGCACCAGTTGTAACTGGGCTGCAATGACACGAGGGCAAATTTCCCAAATGGGATTAAAGGGGTATACAAATACAAAAAACTCCATCATTGGTATTCTCCATGGAGGATTATGGGAAGAAGAAGGTTAAAGCAAGGCCAATTCAGAGCAAAAGTCTGTACCTATCTCCCTGTCCGACTCAGGGGCTTTATACTGTGATAAACTTTTAATACGTCTGAGGTTGAATCAAAACGGGGTTCCCGACACCGTCAGCACAGGCCGACGGCGTCGTGACCATTCCCCTCTCCAAAATGAAATTGTAAGCGATCCACTTTCGTAAAAATTCTGCCGAGGTTTGTCCTAGGGACTGTGTGCATCTGTGACTTTTATACTGACACTGATATTCAAGATACCCAGAGGGAGTCCACATTTATCAGAACTAATTTGAAGTTGGTAACTGAGATGTGTTAGGTTTCTCTTTAATCATAAATCAGCCAGCATCGGTTCCAACCAGATTTCTTGATTTATGGAAGGCTAAAGTTACATTTGTTACTATCATAATGTCTTTGCTTCATCAGGAGAAAATGTGGGAAGTTTAGGGTTACTAGTTACCTTTTGCCATTGGCTTTGTTTTATCGTGGTTAGTATGGGACGTTGAGAGTTACTTTATTTCAAGTCGGTGAAGTTTGATGTTTGTTGTTGTTGTTGTTGTTGTTGTTGTTGTTGTTGTTGTTGTTGTTGTTGTTCTCATTTCTCATACGTATTTTTTCACCATAATATGGTCTCAAGGAAGAGACTTTGAAATCGTCTGTCACGTAGACAAATGTGTGGGTGTCTCAAAAACACAGCATGAATTTGGTGAAGGTGGAGCTGTCTTTTGGTCCTTTTTCAGGGCATATTACTGTCCTTTTGAGGGCTCCAATGAAGGATGAAGCCAAATGAGGGGAAAAAGAAAAATAATACAAAAAACGAAAAAAAATCAAAACCAGGAAAATGAGATGAAATAGCACAGGGCTACAATCATCTTAAAACGAAGATCTAGAACGGTGAGGCTGGATTCAAACCTGGGACATCTGGTACTCATGCCAAGTGTTCTAACCACTGGACCACTAAGGCAGGTTTTATCGTGTCTTTGTTTCGTGTTGAAAAGTCAAAACTGGACCAGGAAGTGTGGTCAACTCCACATATTCATGCTGACAACAAAGGCGTTCATACTGAAGATGTCTATAATAATATTATGATGATGGAAATGGGTATGATAATGATGACAGGGGTGGGCTAGGGTAAAGGCAATGCTTAGAAATATGACGATAAATGTATTGACGATGCTGGGAATGATGGATGATGATGCTGATAAGTATGATGATCAGAGAAAAGATGATGGTGGCGGAAGGCAAGGGGTGGTTATGTAAAGTGATGATGTTGATGCTGATAATTATGAAGACACCGATGGTGGTGGTGATAGATGGCAATAATGGTCATGATGATGATGATGATGATGATGAGGATGGTGATGATGATGACGATGATGATGATGATGATGACTCAACTTTTAATGCATTACGCGTGATGTTTCAAGAAAAAAGCAGACAAAAGAATCATTGATCATATTCCTGCCCAAGTAAATCCGCGACTCCCCGAGGATCGAATCTTCTTACGTAATAGGATCTTTCCTTCAATTCACCACATTATTTCACGAATACAAGAAAAAATGCCCATATGCCTTTTTAATACTTCATTTTATGATGCTGAAGTTTTTCCATGCATTCTAAAACTATCAGCCGATCCTATCCAACAATAACAGGAGGAAGACGGACAATATATCTTATTACAGAAATCAGGTCCGGCGACTGGGGAATTCTCTGGTATTCAAAGTAAATGAGCTCCAACTCCACAAGATTCCTTTTATGAAAAATAATATTCTGATTTATTTTTTTTTCGTGAATATGGCAAATCAGTCGGATGCTCACAATGAGACGGAGGGGTGGTGAAAAGGCGAGAACGTGGGAGACAGGCAGTGGCGGATTTCCAAAACCGTCTAACGTCATCTTAGAGAAGATGACCAGTGACATTTTTCAAACTCTATATTTCAATTAGGAAAGGTCAGATGTTAAGTATGGGAACGTGTAAGACCGAGGACATACGGTCGAACCGAGCCATTGGCTTTCTATGCCTGAGCTGAGACGCAGCGTTGAGCTTTGAGCCACGGGAGGCCACCTCAAAAGCTGCCATTGTTGGAGCTCCTCTAACTGCATGCTCGTTAATGGCTCTAGGGTAGCCCATGTGGGTCACTTGAAAAGCAGTAGCCTCTCAGATCTATTGCTAGATGCGATAGTTTAGTGCGAACCATAAATCCGACCTTAGCTCTTGTCAGTTCTATTTCGATGTTCTGAAAAACTGGAGATCTTTCAGTATGTAGAAAGGGCATAATAATTTGGCACTTGTTTAAACTGCGTTGTGGCACTTATCAAGTTGTTTCACAGTTTTGATTCATTCAACTCATCATAATACTAAAGCCACAAACGTTTAATGTCGAATTTCTCAGTTGTTCAACTAGTGGAGTTGGAACAAACAAAAACTGAGATCGCGATACTGACAGCCATTTCATGTTTGCTGACAATCTGAGGGCGAACAACACTAGTCTATGTTACTCCAGAAACAAGGATCGCCTCTTCTTTTAGCTGGCAATCCAACCCAGTCAATTCAGTGAGCTCTTTAAATATTTTTGACTAGATGACCTACGGGGCATTGCCCGGAATAAACAATCATGTGATCCCCCCCCCCCCTAGTATAATAAAAGTAATAAACTACAGTTTTGCTTCAGAACTCATGTGCACCACAACATTACGCACCAAACTGAACGCTTGATACGGTTACTTTTTATGACATGCACGGTACTACATATTACGAAACAAACATGCAAAAATACAGATGTTACATAGCAATAAACATTGTTATTTTTTTTTAAATACATGCTTGAAGTAAACAACTTTTAATTATAGCCACCATCTTCCATATCTCAATTGCCACCTTCCTGCCAAATTGAAGGCCTGAAGAGTGTATAGTTTGGTCAGTTAGTCATGCCAAATGTTGCAAGTTACTGCAATACATAATAGATAGTATGTGCCTCTTCAAAGAGTCACAGTGTTCCCTTTTCTATAAGCTTTGTTTTTCTTGGACAAGAGAAATAAAATGGAACGTCTTGCTTATAACGGTGACATTTTTACTTCTTTTAATTCCAGCCGACACCTTTAGCTCATGGTGGCAGACAGCCTTTTTCTCCGAGAGTCAATAGTTAATAAACCTTATCACTGCAGGATAATGTGAAGGCGTATTTGTCATATTGCTGTACGCGACATTTTGTCAATTATGAGGTTTTGTCACGCAAGTGGTTCTCTCAGTTCTAATTTCATTGTGTATAGGTATCATTCCAATCGGTTAAAAACTTTTCGATAATAATTATGTGTTTGTAACGTAATGTTTTATGTCTTTTAGGCCTTTTGCCGACCAAACTTCAATCCTCATTTTCTCGAAAAGGCAAAATGCACATAATGGCAAATACCCGGCGTTATATTATAAGAGAAACAAAATCTAGAAATAGGCATACATGGCAGGTCGAGCCTTGAGCAGTGCAAAAACTTTGCAAATTAAAGAGCCGATCAACACCAGAATCGATGACACAGCGACAGCCTGAGGTGTGGCTTTCTTTTCCTTTGTTTTTAACCTGAAATTCATGTCAATCTTTTTTCACAGCGCAGCTCATCAGCTCGTCGTGTAGCACGGGCTTTAGAGACTTGTAAGTGTGTGAAAATAAGGGATAGCAGTACGTAATATTGTCACGAGTGGAGTGAGTGCAATTAAGGGGATTGCTACAGAGCGGGTGTAGAGTAAGAAAGGCTCACAGTAGACAGCAAGTTAAGCGTGCTGTTGTGAGTAGTGGGGCGGGGTCTGAAGGAGGCGAAAGCGCTGTATAACTATGACCGCAAGTTAGAAGGTCCTAGGGAGCGGATCTGTGAATAATAGCCCATCGGGCAGAGATAAAAGGAAGCAGTCGAGAAGACTAGTGAGAGTCTTTCCAGTTATGACTGGTATGTAGAATGTTGATTGATTATTATGATTGATGTATTATATTATATTCGTCTATTACCATGATGTGAATAAGTATATGTGAGGAATGTGGAAGTCCTTGATATTGAATATAGCAATGTGCGCCATGAGCGATAGATGAAAGTGAGTTCATGGATTTGTAGCGCGAGTGAGTAGTGTGTACTCCGATGGAGGTGGGTTACCGTAAGATGTGTGGTGAGTGAAAGGTGAACTAGTGTGTGTACGCTTCATGGATTGTAAGGAGAGGTGGAGTGAATAGAAATGGTAGGGTATTATACCAATGTAATGTTATTCTTGTAGGTGTCGGGGACGGGCCGCAGAGCCACCTCGATGAGCACAGGGGATAGGCCAGCATAGGGCCGGAGGCCACACATAGGCCAGAAGTGAGGCTGTCGGGGCAGGACAGTAGAGGCACATAAAGTCGTGGCAGTCAGGCCACGGACAGGGACGTAGATATGAGAGTGAATGAGATACTATGTTGTTGCCATGTTGATAGGCTAGTGAACTGATATTATGTTGTTGCCATGTTGATGGCTATGGAAATAATAATGTGTTATTGCCCTGCGGAGGTGCTAGGGGAGTGCTAAGGTGTATGACAATAGGAAGGTGATATTGAGAGACTGCGGTGCCAGTGAATCATTAATGTACTATTAAGACCCTGAGGGGAGAGGCTGAGGCCGAAGTGCCTTTAGGAGTAACTACCGGATTGTGGATCCGAGGGAGCGTGTGTGTGAGAATAAGGCCGTTGTACGGCAGTCATTTCAATAATATAATATATGTAATTGCGCTATTATATGTACAATTATGTTTAATAAATGTGTGAGTCTGATGGATTGTTTTGTTAAGTGTTAAACTTGTTTGTTCGTGATTGTCGTCCTGTCATAAACTATTACATCTCCCAGTCTGGGATTTGTGACATTGGGGGCTCGTCCGGGATGACACTGGGGGCTCGTCCGTTGTGACATTGGGGGCTCGTCCATTGTGACTCGTCCATTTTCGTAATATTTAGTTGTAGTTAGTTAGTAGTAGGTATTTGTGCTGTCTTGTTCGTTGGATGAATGGACATTTCATGATATGATTTATGTATATTGATGAATATGTATTGATACATGTATTGCTATGAATAGGTATTAATGTGTATTTAAACTTTCCAGAGTGTGTGCGTGCAGCCTGAGGAGACAAGCAGCCAGAGCTCCGATTAAAGGGAGGAGTTTTACTCAAAATTTCAAAAGTTAAGTGAAAGTCAAAATTTTTGTGCCCTGGATTTTGGGCTGTTCCTTTAATCTGTCTTTTTCTCTGTTTTTGCTGTTGTTGTCGTTATAGGTTATACGGGCGGTGGCGCGGGTTTGCTGTGTTGAACTTAGTTTATCCTTTTAAAAAGGTGTGGTAAACTTTGGAACTTCGTTCATCACAGTGACCAGTTCTGTAGGGACCTGTAATTTTGTTTAGATTGTAGCGTTCTATCTTCCTCGTTGTTTTAGGAAGACGTTTCTCTTGTCCCTCTTTCTACCTATCTATAGATACGTTCTTTTTTTTTCAGACTCTGTTCTTGTTCGTACCTTGTTGTGTAATCGGCGTAGTAGGTTGCATTTTTTTTTCCATTATAGTTTTTTTTTGTAGAAGCTTTGTCCTAGTCTGGTTCGTTGTCCTTGACGTACTTGTGGTCCTTCTACTGTATTTCTTCATTCTTGTCGTTTCTATTTTCTTTTATAATTAATAGTGCATACATTTTATAGATATAGAATTAGTTTTGCTGTAAAGGTAAATTTCTGAATTGTATTTGAGACAACTGGGTATTGTTATATCTGGTGTGATCTCAGGTCTCTGGTCGTGTCGTTAGTATCATACCGACAGGTTAGCCGTTTTTTTTAAATATATACCATAACCATAAATCTGTGAAATGGCGGAACTCCAACAACTAATGAAGTTGGGTAAGGAACTTGGCCTGGAGGGAGAAGAGCTACGCGGCTGGATTAAAGAACAGCAGGCGGATTTGCGCGATGAGCGTGCTAAGGATAGAGAGCGAGAAAAAGAGGCTAAGGCTCAGGAGCAGGAGAGAGAGGCTAAGGATAAGGAACAGGAAAGGGAGTTTAAGTTAAAGGAGTTAGAAGCTCAGCGACAGGAGAGACAGGATAGGGAGCAGGAAAGGGAGATAAGGTTAAAGGAGATAGAAGCTCAAGAGCGGGAGACAGACGCGCGAGTAAGAATAGCGGAGTTGGAAATCAAAAAGAGTGCGCCAACAGAAACAGTTGAGCGGCAGGTACCCAATAAAGGTGGCGTTAGGATTAAGCTCCCTACGTTCGACGACCGGAAGGACGACATAGACGCCTTCCTTTACAGGTTCGAACTGAACGCACAATTGCAATGGGGGGAAAATAAGGAATTATGGGCCACGTACCTGGCGTCGCTATTGCAGGGGCGAGCGTTAACCTACTTTAAAGAGCTACAGCGCGAAGACGTGCAAGATTACGATAAGCTGAAGGCTTTGCTGCTTCGCCGATTTGCGCGTACCGAGGAATATTTCCGGGAGCAGTTTAGGCGAGCACGTGCAGATACCAGGGAGGACTTTGCTGCCTTCGTCGCGAGACTAACTGAGTATTTCGCGAACTGGGTAGACTTGGCGCATGTGGGCGCGGATTTTGCTAAACTGAAAGACTTAATGATCCGTGACCAGCTGTACGCGTCGTGCCACAAAGATCTGGTGGCTTTCCTGAAAGAGAACGAACCCGCGACGGTGCAGGAGGCGTCTAAGTTGGCGGAGGCATACCGTACGGCGCATCCGTCCAAACCAGTCGCCAGGGCATACGTCCAAGATGCTGGGTACGTCGCCGTTGTCGAGGGGTCGCCGGCAGGACTTAGGGACAGGTCGCGTCAGCGTGGTGCCTATAGCGGGCAAGCCCAGGGGCAGCGTAGGGGCTATCACCAATCACCGGCATATGGATCCGGTAAGTTTGACCGAGCAGGAGGGCTAGGTCGCGGTAATGGCCGGGGGCGAGTTGTAACCTTTGCCGATAACCGACGGCATAGGGACTCTAGTTCCGGTCGCGATGGGTCACGGGGACCCAGGCCTAGAGCAGCACAGGGAGCGGAGTGTTGGACTTGCGGACGCGTGGGTCACTTTTCGCGCGAGTGTAGGGCCGCGAAGTGTTGGAACTGCGGAAGAGCAGATCACATCAGCGTGAACTGCCCGGCAGGTAGGATAGCGGCGAACGTGGACAGTAGCTCCAGTCCATGTTCCCCAAATAAATTTCATCATGCGGCTGCGTGCGTTACATCGGACAACGGAGGCGGACAGTATTCTAAGTGTCCCAGTTGTGAGAAGTTATTATCTTCCGGTGTTTTACCTTGTGGGAGAAAGATCCCCGTTATAAATTCATGTCATACAGGAGGTGGTCTTAGGGTTTATCCGGGGTTTGTTGGGGACGAACCGGTCTCGGTTTTACGAGATACAGGATCTACCGTTGTGGGAGTGCATAGGGACTGCATTCGGGATTCACAGCTTACAGGTGAGACTGTCCCGTGCATCCAATTTTCGGGGGCCATTGAGAAATTACCCATGGCAAAAATAATGATAGATACACCTTTCCTTAGCGGGGAAGTCGAAGCAGTCGTTGGTTGTTTTCCAGGCGCCCAGCTCATCATTGGGAATGTATCACGGGTAGTTTCCCCTTCCGATGAGAACGTGCAAGCATGGTCGCAATCAAAAGGTATTGACTTTTGCGCCGCGGTCGAAACACGTCGACGAGTAGTTGATAAAGATAAGATTAGACCTTTGGCGACGCCAGCGGTCAACCTAGATATCACGCCAGAGCGCTTGGCGAGATTACAAAGGGAGGACCCATCATTAAACCCATGTTTTGGGGAAGCGCGAAACGAGAAAACGAGGAGATATAAGAACGGGTCATCTTCTTTTTTTGTCCAGGGGGGCATTCTGTTCCGTATGTACGTCACAGTGGCTTCCGTTCAAAAGCAGGTCGTGGTGCCACGGTCGTTAATTGCTACAGTATTGCGTCTGGCCCATGATGTTCCATTAGCGGGTCATATGGGAAGTACTAGAACCAAGGAAAGAGTTCTGAAAAACTTTTATTGGCCTTCAGTATACAGAGATGTACGTTTATATTGTAAGACGTGCAGTGCGTGCCAAAAGACGACGCATAAGGGTCGTTCACCCCAGGCTCCTCGTCAAGAGATCCCCACGGTTTCGGAACCGTTTAAAAAGGTTTCAGTACCTTGTTGATTTAAGAGAAAGACTATCTGCAGCGCGCACTATAGCAGAAGAAGCGTCTTTCCAGTTATGACTGGTATGTAGAATGTTGATTGATTATTATGATTGATGTATTATATTATATTCGTCTATTACCATGATGTGAATAAGTATATGTGAGGAATGTGGAAGTCCTTGATATTGAATATAGCAATGTGCGCCATGAGCGATAGATGAAAGTGAGTTCATGGATTTGTAGCGCGAGTGAGTAGTGTGTACTCCGATGGAGGTGGGTTACCGTAAGATGTGTGGTGAGTGAAAGGTGAACTAGTGTGTGTACGCTTCATGGATTGTAAGGAGAGGTGGAGTGAATAGAAATGGTAGGGTATTATACCAATGTAATGTTATTCTTGTAGGTGTCGGGGACGGGCCGCAGAGCCACCTCGATGAGCACAGGGGATAGGCCAGCATAGGGCCGGAGGCCACACATAGGCCAGAAGTGAGGCTGTCGGGGCAGGACAGTAGAGGCACATAAAGTCGTGGCAGTCAGGCCACGGACAGGGACGTAGATATGAGAGTGAATGAGATACTATGTTGTTGCCATGTTGATAGGCTAGTGAACTAATATTATGTTGTTGCCATGTTGATGGCTATGGAAATAATAATGTGTTATTGCCCTGCGGAGGTGCTAGGGGAGTGCTAAGGTGTATGACAATAGGAAGGTGATATTGAGAGACTGCGGTGCCAGTGAATCATTAATGTACTATTAAGACCCTGAGGGGAGAGGCTGAGGCCGAAGTGCCTTTAGGAGTAACTACCGGATTGTGGATCCGAGGGAGCGTGTGTGTGAGAATAAGGCCGTTGTACGGCAGTCATTTCAATAATATAATATATGTAATTGCGCTATTATATGTACAATTATGTTTAATAAATGTGTGAGTCTGATGGATTGTTTTGTTAAGTGTTAAACTTGTTTGTTCGTGATTGTCGTCCTGTCATAAACTATTACATCTCCCAGTCTGGGATTTGTGACAAATATTATATTTTCTTGATTTACATTAGCACGTACGCGGGTCTTGGCTTCCAAATATCGGAAGACGTTCAGCTCAGAGGGTTGGGTCCGGTTCTGGTGAGGGAAGGCTGGGCGGATCGGGTTGGGTTGTTGGAGGGGGAGGGGAGGGAGGAGCCGCCCTGGATTTTTATTAATTTAAGATTTTCTGTGGCTTTGGAGAAGGATAAATTATTTGTCATGTAGTTTAAAGAACACATTCACACGCGGAATTAGTGTCTACTTTATCAGTGATTCTCATTGGTAGGTGCGAATGCCAAGACCATACCACCAGTATTGCTTTTTTCCATTTCATCTTACAATGCCGCCATTTCAGCTCCATGCTATAATCTCGTTTCCCCGTTCATGAGTGAACGCACATTTTAATTACAAAGGCTGCAGGTAAAAGAAATTGTCACGATAACAAAAATCAAGTGGAAAAAAAAATAAAGCTATGTCAGGCTTTTGGCATTAATATTGTTAAGAAGCCACCTGTACAGGACCAAAGTGTTCGAAAAACTAAAATGTATGTTTGTATTTGAACGAGAAAATGAACTGTGAGTACCGTACTCAGGGAACAAAAGTGCACGCACTAAAGGGCACCTGTTGAATACGTTTGTGTTTTGCACAATTTTGTTTGTATGTTTGTTTGTTTTCAATCATTTAGTCAACTCATAATTTTTTTAACAAAATTCAAAGACGTAAACGCAAAGTCAGACTAGTATAATGTTAAAAAAAATAGAAAAATCGGTTCCATAAGGTCTGCTATCAATCGCCAGGCCCTGTAAAACCTCAAATAAATCAAACAGACATGTGTTTTCAAGAAAATCCATATTGATCCAGCGCTATAACACACTCTGGGCGCACTATAACAAGACAATCTCCGATTTCATTACTGATCTGACTGGTAGGGTCACACAAATTATCTTGAAAGAGATCGAGAAATTGAAATGAGTCAATGTAGAGCGAAAATAATGTCCACAAGGAGGCACGGTAGATAATTAGGATTTTTTAAGAAGAAAGGGGCAGAAAGGGGAGATTATTGTTTAAAAAAACATACATATTATCTCCCCCTGGATATCCTAGAAACATCTTTGTTACGAAGCTGAAAGCTAGCTCTTTAGCTCTGTCAGAGAGCATGTATTAAATATCACTTCTACCAAAATCGCGAAACTAGGTTGCTGTAGTAAAAAGAATTGGGGGGGGGGGGGGGAACTAATTAGGGCCTCTTGTAAGCTCTTAGTCCCCGTGGAAATGCACAAACGAGTGTTGTTTACCGCCGCGACCTACTTCCCTCTCCATGTTAACAGTGGTTTCGCGGCGCCTCCCGTGTCTCGCAGTGCAAATGGACCAAAAGTGAAACTTTCCTATATGCACAGGGGTGGCCAAACGGCGGCTAGCGAGCCATAGGCTGCTCTTTGGCCTTCAATATGAGGCTCGTGGAAATATGTTGGCTGAGCTCTTTAATTTTGAAAACATTTGGTATATATGACTGGGTACTTTGTGATTAAAGAAACTAATACAAATTAGCAGTTTACAAAACTGCACACATGAGTAAATATTATTGCATACATGTATTTCTTAATATTCGTATAAGATTTTTGTAACAAAATGTTTATGTGACAATAAAAAGGTATGTGTAAATGTTGTTCACATCATGTGGCTCTCGAACATCAGAAGTTAATCGTATGTGGCTCTTACATTAAGCAAGTTTGGCCACCCCTGTACTATACTCTCTGGTTCTTATCAATCATCTGTAGCGTGTGTACACATTTCTTATCTTTTCACAAGAGTGCACAATGCAAAAAGAATCGCGACTGGCGTTCTCTATAAAAAATCAGTGTGTACTCCAGCCATTGCAATCGACCAGTTTCAACACTTTCTATTGTTTGTTTTTGTTTGCTTTTCTTTAATTAGTGCAGATTCTATCAAAGAACGTTGTTACGTAGGGACATGAAGTCTAGCTAAAAAGCCAAAAAAAATGAGAAAATACTGAGCTGTATTCATTTTTCAGCAATGGCTTTCAGCTTTCACCTGGGCATTTGTCCATCCACTGCAGGATTATAGCCCTCCGACAATGACTTCCATTCCTTTCTGTCTGATGTTTTCCTCATCCATGTTGTCCCACCCCCCCCCCCCCTCTTTTTATATCATCCTGCCATCTTCTTCCTGGTCGTCCTCGTGTTCTTTTTCCTGTCCGTGGTTGCCATTCAGCGAGCAATGGCTTATAATGTAAAACACTAAGCGTCCCTAACAACAGCCTTGTTCAAATGATTTTTTTCTGCATTGCAAGCTTATCCTGAAGTCCGCCATCATCCACCCCTGCTCTCCACATGTGATTGTATCAAGAATAATATAATCGTCTATCGTTTCAAGTGGTAACAAATTGTTTACAGAGATAATTACGCC
Organism: Onchidella celtica; assembly: GCA_963931925.1. NCBI lineage: Eukaryota > Metazoa > Mollusca > Gastropoda > Systellommatophora > Onchidiidae > Onchidella > Onchidella celtica. Next base: position 49,320,890 of record OZ007577.1, on the reverse strand, counting down.
ATCGCTTGAAGGCCAGTTTTATTTAAGACCTGCCAACATGCATTTTTTAACAAGCCAGAAAATAAAACAAAAAACAAAAAAACTTTGACATGAGAAATATCGAGCTCTGGCAAATTATAGCAGAGCAGAAACGAAACAATTCAAGATCTCGAGGGTAAACCGGAAAGCTTCGAGATTTTTTGAAATTTTTTTGCTATTGTTGGAAATGTTTTTAGTGGAACAGAAGAGAGCCTCGTTTTACATCAGGTGTACAAGATATCTGAACATAGAACGCAACAGAATATAAGAAAATACCATGTGATCTAAGTGTCTATCTCAGTTTTCTCTTTTCACATTTGATCAGTTTCATCTGGTACTGAAAACTTGATCTTCTGGACTTTGGCGGATTGAGCCCAAGATCATCGTCCAGTAAAAACATATTGTAATTAATGCAGTTTCAATGCAATTTCCTTTTATCCCTAATTTAGATGTTAAACTAGGTTTATTGCACAGAAATAAAAACATTTCTATATTGTGAAATTGAGATGATTATACAAATCCTTCTCCTTGCTCAATGCACTGAATTGATGGTATAAAAACATTAATGATTTATAATTGTAATATAAGATCGTTCATCTGTAGTTCTGGTCTAAATCTCCTCACTGCCTCGCGTTCCTAGTAAATACCAATATCATGGATATAACAGAAAACAATAATTACGTAATAACCAAACCAGAAAACTCCTGAGGGCAGGACTAATTCCCTACCATTCCCTCCCCCTCCCCCCTCATCTCCCCCCCCCCCCCAACAAAAAACCGCCGACCGGCGCTGCACTGTGGCGACGATGTGCCTGCTCCAGTTATAACTGGGCTGCAGTGGTACAAAGGCAAATTTCCCAAATGGGATTAAAGAGTTAAAGAGTTAAATATAAATACAAATACTACAGGAGACCAGAGGAACAGAACCCCTGACAAACAAGTGTTCGGGTCCTTGACTTTCTTAAATCTATGGGGACTGGGGCACACCTAGATTATGAATGTGGATGGGCTTATTTAGACTCTAAGTGAATTTGAACCTATGTCGACAGTGACCATACCCATCGTTCCTTGACATTTCAATGAAATAACAGATGATGTTTCACGCGAAGAGATCTGAGGCTGGAGGATTTTTGTCATCAAGCAAAAAACAACCCATTATGCATTGGCTTTTGAAATTTTGCATCCAGCAGTGAAAGGGAAAGTTGACAAGATTGAAAAACACAAACATACATTGTAGGTTTTTATTCCGCCACGCCATTCATTCACGCCACGAGAACTTCAGATATGCAAATTCAGAAAACACACTCCTTGAGATTTCCATAAGCAAAAGACATTAAGAAATGTCTTTTTAATTCAAATGGAATGAAATATGAGGACAGGGAACAAGTGGAGACGACAGAAGCGCGTCTGGGGATTCCCGAAATATCGGTGCAACTCAAATGTTCAGTCGCCGATGAAACATTGTTCCTTGTGACGGGTTGACTGGCTTCTTTGAATTTGGGTCAGGTTGGTTCTGTCCAGATTGGTCCCCAGTGACAATCTAAGGACGGGGAGATGGGGGGGGGGGGTGCCAAGAGACAGTTTCCAGCATCATTATGTGATGCAAATTGAAACTGTCCAGAAAAATACTCAAAGATAGCCCATCGCGACCTTACTTCTCATCCTTTCTAGCTCCATTTTCTGCAAAACTGGAGATTTTTTTAGGATGTGAAAGGGGTATAACGAATGCACACTTTCACACTTCGGACCTGGTCTAGGGCAAGACATTAAAACACTAAATTTATCAAATTTGAGTCATGGAGATTAAAGAAAGAAAGAAAAAAAAAACTCTAGACTTGTCCAGAGTGCTGCAGTAAAAATGTTTCTATAGTCAAATCATTTCGTGAGACAAATGCATGAAGGACGTGCATGAAGCAGAAATGTTTTGTTGATTCCATGATCAATTCAACATCCGAGACAAAACAATCAATAAACTTTTATTATTATTTTTCATAATCCTCCCAATAAACAGCATTAGTTTTTATTATGGACACTGCAAACAAAATCCATTTTGGGAACTCAGTGCCGAGTTGTGAATGGCTCTGTATGCTGCATTCTGAGAGATTTCTTTGAAAGTGGGTTCCTGCCGGATTTCCGAGTCTCCCGGTGGTTTCCGGTTGTTAAAACGTCTTGTTGTTGTTATTGTTCGGCCATTTCTTGCCCATCTTTGACTTGAAGACATGGTCTTGGAAGTTTGAGTTTCAGGTTGATGACGCACTGAGTCAACCAAACTGTTTTGTCTCGGTTTATGGTATGATCTGTAGTCTAGGGAGTTTAATGGAACCTGGCGTCCTGGCGAAACCGAATAAGTCTGTCTCTCTCGGTTGAGCCCGTCAAAACTGTTTTGAGTCAGGTGTTGCAGAAAGAGACCCCGCGCACTGAGTCAAAACAGACGTAAAACAGCCTTGACTCGGGGACGCTGTGGGCTAGAGGCAAGGTGTTCGCCTCTCATGCCAAAGGCACCGGGTTCAAATCCCGGACGGTGCAGGCATGTTAGAATTTTGGGATTTTTCTCATATTTTCATGTCCCTGATCTTATGGGAGGTAGGATCGGGCACATAATCTTCCCGGATAAAGACGAAAAATTAGGAAGGCCCGTTGTGCACGGTGTCCGCGTTAAAGATACCTTGGCAGTTGGAAATCGTGACGAGCAGGCCGTAAAAGGGCGCTGCCCAGGCAAAATTCTAAAAATCGAATCCCTAGCACAATAAGAAAAATAAAGCAAGAAAAAGTGAGGTGTAAATGCCAAGGGCAGCGAAACTGCTAAAATAAAGAGCTAAAACACTTGACTCAGTGAGCTACCAGTTCTATGGCACGCCAGTTTGATAATACATGTAACTATCTTGTGGCCTTCGTGGTTCATATGCACGGCCTACCCCAGTGTATGACAGTACAAGTGCTTTCGAAGGTGTCAGCTGTAAAGGAAACCACGAATAATTACATGTACACCAAATCAGAAACATTGTTTCAAGAGATTTATTATGATTTCGGCCCCTCGAAAGGGAAGATGACCACGACATTATATCCCTAACGTCTTGACTCTGTGTGGGGGCGAAGAGGTTGATTAGGCCTAAACTTATCATGAATTGCCTATTGCTGAGGGGACCACAGAAACTCTGGGGACTGATTGGACTGCCAGGTGGTTTTAGTTGTTGTAGTTTCTTTCCACTGCTGCCTCTTTTGTACCAGCAATGTGTACAAGTTGCTCCTCACATGTAATAAGCCTGTTATTGAATTATAGTATGATTATGTAATGTTGCGGTAGATGTGTATTTGGGTCTTTATTTTAGGAGTTTCGCTGCCCTAGGCAGTTACACCTCACTTTTTCTTGTTTTATTTTTTTTGTTGTGGTAGGGATTCGTTTTTTAGAATTTTGCCCGGGCAGCGGCCTTGTACAGCCTGCTCTTTTCGATTTCCAACTGCCAAGGTATCTTTAACATGCACAACGTGCCCCCATGGGATAGTAAAGTGATTCCTAGCTTATCTTATATGCTGTGACTCCAGACTTGGTCAGGGCCTGGCTAACTGAAGGGTCTTGTTCAGCTGATTGCCAGGGTTTGGGATTGATGCCAGCACTATTCAGGGAGAAAAAGAAATGTACAGTTCAGGCATTGGTGGTGGGCAGATCTATTTGTAGCCAGCAGATAAATATATACAGAGTGTCCCAGTAGTTTGGATCCGTAGGCTTTAACGTATTTAAAAATTCTATTGCAGTAAATGCTCAAACTGTCGGCCCAGACAAAAAATAGTTTTTTCTTCATATATCAAAAGTGTCAAAAACGACTTATGCCATTAGGGTATTATTTCTTACCCGAGGCTTTGCTACATACAACTTTTTCTTTTTTTCCAAATGTTAATTTACGCCATTAGCGCAGAGCAGTGACAATATGTTGTTATAGCACCAAAATGATTCATTGGAATTTCCTCAGGTGAAATGTCGTGCATGGTATGAATGTCAGAAAGACAGTACACTAGAGACAAACTACTCACTGTTGATACAACAATGTGTGGCTCTGTGGGGAGCCTTGACGCCAGCGACTCATTGAATTTGAGAGAGGGTAATAGAGTTGTTGCGTTGATATCCCAGAGGTCAGCGGTCATTGACTCAGTAACTCAGTTGTAGCTTTTGCTGACATAGGTCTGATGTAGGTGTTGTAGAACCAGCTCCCACTCATGAGTCCAAACGTTCAGCACTGTAAATTTTATCACTTTACTGTTCGATATTATATATACATCTAAATACTGCGGCCCAAAGCACGTAAAATTAGGTTGTAGTTTGCCTGACTGTGTGTGTGTGTGCCATGGAGGGGTCCTTCGCACACATAGATCGAGCTGTTTCAGTGCTTCCTCATATCTTGTTCCTGCTGTTCTTCTTCGTCTTCTCTCTATCTCTCTCCTCACATTCTCTCTCTCCTTTTCTCTCTCTCCTCTCACTTTCTCCGTCTCCCTCCCCCTCCACCCCTCTATCTTTCCTCTGATTCTCTCGCACTTTTCTCTCTCTCTCTCTCCTTCTCTCTCTCTGATTTGAGGTCTTTATTTTAGGAGGTTCGCTGCCCTTGGCATTTACACCTCACTTTACTTGTTTTATTATTTCTCGTTCTGGCGGGGGGGGGGGGGGGAGGGAGGGGGATGATATGGATAAATTTTAATCTATTAATTTCAATTTTGCCCGGGCAGCGGCCTTTCGGCCTGCTCTTTACGATTTCCAACTGCCAAGGTATCTTTAACGTGCGCAACGTGCACACGGGCCCCCCGAATTTTTTCGTCCTTATCCGAGAAGACTGGGTACTCGATCCTACCCCCAAATAGGACCAGGGACTTGAAAATATGAGAAAAATCCAATTTCCAAGAACTACTCGATCCTACCCCCCAATAGGACCAGGGACTTGAAAATATAAGAAAAATCCACTTTCCAACATGCCTGCACTGCCCGGGTTTAGAACCCGGGACCCTTGGCATGAGAGGCGAGCAATTCTATTGCAGTACACTAGAGACAAACTACTCACTGTTGATACAACAATGTGTGGCTCTGTGGGGAGCCTTGGCGCCAGCGACTCATTGAATTTGAGAGAGGGTAATAGAGTTGTTGCGTTGATACCCCAGAGGTCAGCGGTCATTGACTCAGTAACTCAGTTGTAGCTTTTGCTGACATAGGTCTGATGTAGGTGTTGTAGAACCAGCTCCCACTCATGAGTCCAAACGTTCAGCACTGTAAATTTTATCACTTTACTGTTCGATATTATATATACATCTAAATACTGCGGCCCAAAGCACGTAAAATTAGGTTGTAGTTTGCCTGACTGTGTGTGTGTGTGCCATGGAGTACACTCTAGTGTACCTTCTCTCTCTCTCTCTTTCATCTCTCCCTATATCTCCTTCTCACTCACCTTCTCTCTCCTTCTCTTCCGTCTCTCTCTCTCTCTCTCTGGCCCTCTCTCTCCTTCTCCCTCACCTTCTCCCTCTCTCTCTTTCTCCGTCTCTCTCCTTCTCTCCCCCTCTTTCTTCTTCTTCTCTCCCTATATCCCCTTCCCACTCACCTTCTCTCCCCTCTTCCTTCTCTCTCAGACCCTCTCCCTTCTCCCTCCTTCTCTTCTTTGCCTCTCTGGCCACCTCTCTCCTTTTCTCCTTCATTCACTCTCGCTCTCTCCATCTTTCTCTCTCTCGCTCTCTATCTCTCTCTCTGTCTCTCTCTCTCTCTCTCACCACCCACCATACCACTGAGAGATACAGATCATCTCCCTAATGTCCAGTAACCACAGAGGAGAGCCTATGGGAATATCCAACCGTCAGCACAAATTTGTGCCCTGAGACATTCTCGCAGTACCTCAAACAACTACATTACCATCAGCAAACATCACATTTGACCCCGTGATGGTGAGTGAAGTTCTACAATGAACCGCTCAGATGCTGTCTCACTATCCCATGGAGCTATTAATATTATATCTAGTAGCCTACCTCCATGTATTGTCCTCTGTTTCACGTCAGTTCACCGACTCGCTGCATCTTTTCTTCTTTAGCCTAAGCGCGCACTAAACGAGTTTGATTGGTCGATTAGTTGGATCGTGACGTCACGACATTGAGGTTTAGTGAAACCAGAGAGTATATATAGAGAGAGAGGGTTCACTATTGGTCGATCTGCACTGCGAGACACGGCAGGCTCTGCGAAACCACTGTTAGCATGGAGTGGAAAATAGGTCGCTGCTGTAAACAATATCCGTTTGTGCATTTCCACGGGGCATAGGGGCTTACAAACGGTTGTAAATAGTTTCAATCAGCCCAAAAATATGAACAAACCACAGTAAACAGATATGCACACTATCTCTGGTGAAGAAGGTCTCTTTCAATTCTTCAATTTCTTGTTTACCGCAGCGACCTAGTTTCGCGATTTGGTGGAAGTGAACCCTCTCTATACATCTATACTCTCTGGTGAAACCAAAGATACTAGAAAGGTTGAGATGAGACAGTCTTCTTTGCACCACTAAAAAAACCGTGCACACAATTTGCGCGCTGATCGGGGGCGGGGCCCATGGTGCATAGTATGAAAAGAATGTTTGATATAATGGTAAATTTGTGGTGCAAAATTGTGACAGTGTTACTGCAACTAAAAAAAAAAAAAGAAAAAATAGCCAGAGTTTTCCCACGGCGATTGAGGTTATAATTCCACAATAAGTGACGTCAGTCAAGGCCTATAGCGATAGTTGAATAGTGAACACAATTCGATATTTTCCCCATTTGGTTTTGTAAAATTCGGCACTTTTCATGTCTTCCGCGCGTTTGCCGCTGGTGGGCGGTGAGAAATCTGTGCACGCTAAAAGCACTAGCTGTCTTATCTTATCAATTCTAGCGTCTTTGGTGAGACCTCACTCATCAGCCAACTAATTGAATCTTATTGAAAATCAATGTAGTGACGTCACCATCCAACAAGATGGCGGATCAAAATTGGGTTGTGCTCGCCGGGCCTAATCCATAAATTTACAATATAACTTGTTACTGACATATTTCCCTTACTATGTTATTGTTGTTTTTTCATTTGGCAAATACGTGTTTGTAGTTAGTTCTTATTCCTTATCATTATATGAATGTTGGTTTTGAACCGTTGAGGGATCTCTAGGGAAGAGAGGGTGTATGAATGAGTGAGTGAGTGAGTGAGTGAGTGATTGAGTGAGTGAGTGAGTGAGTGAGTGAGTGAGTGAGTGATTGTGTGAGTGAGTGAGTGATTGTGTGAGTGAGTGAGTGATTGTGTGAGTGAGTGAGTGAATGAGTGAGTGAGTGAGTGGGGGAGTGAGTGAGTGAGTGAGTGTGTGAGTGAGTGAGTGAATGAGTGAGTGTGTGTGTGAGTGAGTGTGTGTGTGAGTGAGTGAGTGAATGAGTGAGTGGGTGAGTGAGTGAGTGAGTGAGTGAGTGGGTGGGTGGGTGAGTGAGTGAGTGAGTGAGTGAGTGAGTGAGTGAGTGAGTGAGTGAGTGAGTGAGTGAGTGAGTGAGTGAGTGAGTGAGTGAGTGAGTGAGTGAGTGAGTGAACAAGCGGTAAAGCCGTAGTGGGTACGAAAAACAACGTCTGTCCACAGACGAGCTAACTCAACTGATTTTAAAACTTTGCAAACACATCCAAACACATTTTCGTACAAATAAAACCCGTGTCTATCCTCATGGGCCATGGAAACAAGTGATTGGAAATGATCAAGATCATCTTTGGAATTTCGCCATCATTCATTCACTCGGTCGTTCAATCCCACCATCCATAACACCATCTCCGCTGTTTACACGGGCATTAAACAAGGCGCGCAACTGAATAATCAAGGACACAAAAATAGGCAAGAGTTGTCCCACAGAGCCGCTGCCACCAGCCGGGATAACCCTGAAATGTTAGCACAGAGCTGTCATTCCTCTGCACTTGCTGTTACTGATGTTTGAACTGAAATTTGCAATCTACGGTCAGTGAGCAACAAAGTTGTTGAACTGATCCGAATGTACAATAAAGTCATGTTCGTTGCCACTGAATTGTTCTATTATTTTAGCAAGCCTGTGTCACGTTTAGGATTTGTGTCGTAAGTCTGTACTTTAGGATTTGTGTCGTAAGTCTGTACTTTAGGATTTGTGTCGTAAGTCTGTACTTTAGGATTTGTGTCGTAAGTCTGTACTTTAGGATTTGTGTCGTAAGTCTGTACTTTAGGATTTGTGTCGTAAGTCTGTACTTTAGGATTTGTGTCGTAAGTCTGTACTTTAGGATTTGTGTCGTAAGTCTGTACTTTAGGATTTGTGTCGTAAGTCTGTACTTTAGGATTTGTGTCGTAAGTCTGTACTTTAGGATTTGTGTCGTAAGTCTGTACTTTAGGATTTGTGTCGTAAGTCTGTACTTTAGGATTTGTGTCGTAAGTCTGTACTTTAGGATTTGTGTCGTAAGTCTGTACTTTAGGATTTGTGTCGTAAGTCTGTACTTTAGCAGATTCGCTGCTCTACTTTTCTTGTTTTTATTTTTATTTTTATTGTTCATGCTTCTGTGTGTTTTTGTGGTAGAGATTAGATCTAGTTGTTGTTTTTTTTTAGAAATTTGCCCATGCAGTGGCCTTGTTCGGCCTGCTCTTCTCGACTATTAACTGCCAAGGTATCTTTAACGTGCGCAACGTGCACATGTGCCATCCGAGTTTTTCTACCTTCCATTGAACGAGGGACGGGGATTTGGACCTTCCCCCTCCCAAAATTCCAACATGCCCGCACCGACCGGGATTCGAACCCGCTGCCCTCGGCATGAGAGACCAGCGTGTCCCCCCGTCTCACTGTTTGATTCACCGGCAGTTTCAGTTTGGCGTCAAAACAGACGCGAATTAGACGTATCTCCACGTGCTAAATATTTCTCTTTGTTTACTAACAAAACCCGTTCATTCTTTTTTTTATGCCAAGAATAGTGTTCATACCAGATTCTTTATCGATATCTGCATTCCTTCTACACAAGTTATGCCAAAGAGACAAGATAACAAGAGACACCCTTTCTTCACGCCTCTTAAAAAAATCGTGCACGCAGTTTGTGCACTTGTCGGGTCCAGGGTCCATAGCGCTTTTGTATGACGGGAATGCTTGATGTAATGATAAATTAATGATGCGGATTTGTTACTGCTTTTGTCCACAGTATCCGCTCCGCTCCGCTATTTCACGGAAAATGACGTATGAAAAAGTAAAACAGTTTTACCTCTGTATACTGGTCCACAGTATCCGCTCCGCTCCGCTATTTTACGGAAAATGACGTATGAAAAAGTAAAACACGTTTGCCTCTGTATACTTGTCCAGGGTATCCGTTCCGCTCCGCTTTGTTTTACGGAAAATGACTTTGCCACTGTATTCTTGTCCACAGCGTCCGTTCCACCCCGGCCCTCACCGCTATAGAGGCAAAGAAAGTTTTCGAACGACGTTTTCCGTAAACATAACGGAGCGGATGTTGTGAACAAGACCACTTACAATGCTCCTGCGTCTAAAAACAAAAAAAAAATGGCCAGTTTTCTTACAGCAATTGAAATTATAATTACAAAATAAGTGACGCCAATCAAGGCCCATAGCGATAGCTGCACAGTGAACAAAATTCATTATTTTCTCTATATTGACTTTGTAACAAACGGCACTGTTCATGACTTCCGTGCATTCGCCGCTAGGTGGCGGTGCGAAATCTGTGTACGCTAAATGCGCTAATTGTCTCATCTTGTTGCATCCAGTATCTTTGTTTCTATACTCAAACACAATGTGTCGAAATCTGGTTTAACAACTGCTGTAACTGGTAGAGAAAGACTAATATAAAATTTAAAGTTTGACAGTTTCTTCAGATTTAAATATATCAAAATTGCTGCATTCCCACAGTGATTTCGCGACTGTATGCACTCCGCCTCTGACAAAGTGAAGTGTTAAGAAGCGATAAATGTGGTCACACCACGGAGATGGATTAGAATCCAACTATCACGAAAAAAAAAAAGGCAACAAATTCAGAACCTGTGAGTGCCCCCCCCCCCCCCCCGCGGTTTCAGAGAGTCAAGATAAGATAATATATAACTTTACTATCCTGTTATCAGGAAATGTGCATTAGACACAGTGGGGCACCAAAACGCATACCGCAGACATGCACATAGCTCACACAACATTGACAGCAAAATGAACATTACTCACACACACCGTCAGAACAATCTGTTTGGCAAAATTCACATCGGCATACCACATTAGGAAACACTGCTGCTTCCAATGACGGATGGTTAAAAAAGATCGCCTATAACGCGTTAACGCTCCCTGTTTGTCTTTAGATACAGTATTCGCCCATTTCTTACGGGATCGGACCATCTGATGGAACAAGGGGTGGAAGCCGTCATTTAGAATTGAGTTCAATTTCCAAAGATCGAAATACTTATTTGACGCAGGTTCTCGGTTCCTCTGAAGACCTTCGGTAGTCTCAACCTCCCATGAGCGTCTCTTTAATGTTCCGATGAAATTAAAGCAATAACATCCTGAACACAGCTATCAATGGGAACTTCAAACACTTTGAAAGGTACACAGTCGCTTAAGACGGAGAAGAAAGGACAGACTGGCTGCTGTGTCGTAAAAAAAAAATCCCTTTTATTTATACAGATAACAACAAAAACACTTGCCAGCTCAGGATTGACCTATGCCAGGGGCTTTCAACCTTTCTCGTCGCATTTACTTCAGGCAACTTTTTAAAAAGTAAATTACTCCCGCCTTGTATTGTTCAGCGTCCCGAATTATACCGAAATATTCAAAAATACGGGGGGGGGGGGGCAGGTAGGCTATCAAAGAACATTATTATGGGCAACTTTGTTTTGTTTCTTCTATCTTCATTTCCTGAAGAACTGGAGATCTTTTAGTATGCGGAAGACGTTAATAACAAATGCACACTTTGGCACTTCATATAATAATGGAGCTTCGCTTTTTTTTACTACGCAACGTAGAGAAATGAAACTTGGCACATGTATGTAAAATTTATTAAGCCTGTACGTGTCGAGCTCATTTTTTCCCGAAACTCTTTACTTTTCCCAGAAATTGAGTTATAATTATCAGTTATCAATTCATGATTGCGAATACGACGTGATAATGTACTTCCGTCAATTTCGTCATTTCCGCCTCGTACCGGAAATGTAAACTAGAGTTCACGATCCAGCCACGCCAAGAAAACTTTGATAGTGATACCGAGTATAGTGTTATACAGATGAGGTGAGTGCCATTCATTCATACCAAGAAAACTGTGCGTAAATAATATTTAGATCATTTTTTACGAACACATGAGCCCATGAAAAATGCTCGGTGCGTACTACTGCGCACTGTGTACTACTGTAATACTATCCTATCTATCTATTGATCGCCGATTTTTATGTGGACTAGTAACTGCCCCATTCTTCGAATGGTAAAAAGCAAAGCTCACCACTCCAGACCGAAAGGAATCAGCACAAAGACATTGATGTCGAGACACTTTGGGTCATCCACATAAAATCGGCGATCAATAGATAGATAGGATAGTATTACAATAGTAGACAGTGCACAGTAGTGCGCACCGAGCATTTTTCATGGGCTCATGTGTTCGTAAAAAATGATCTAAATATTTACGCACAGTTTTCTTGGTATGAATGAATGGCACTCACCTCATCTGTATAACACTATACTCGGTATCACTATCAAAGTTTTCTGGCGTGGCTGGATCGTGAACTCTAGTTTACATTTCCGGTCAGAGACGGAAATGACGAAATTGACGGAAGTACATTATCACGTCGTATTCGCAATCATGAATTGATAACTGATAATTATAACTCAATTTCTGGGAAAAGTAAAGAGTTTCGGGAAAAAATGAGCTCGACACGTACAGGCTTAATAAATTTTACATACATGTGCCAAGTTCCATTTCTCTACGTTGCGTAGTAAAAAAAGCCTTTGCGGGAACAAAGTTGGGCCCAAACTCCATTATTATATGATGACCCAAAGTGTCTCGACATCAATGTCTTTGTGCTGATTCCTTTCGGTCTGGAGTGGTGAGCTTTGTTTTTTTTACCATTCGAAGAATGGGGCAGTTACCAGTATTTATAATACGTTTTGACAACGCCCTTTTCATAATGCTAAAGTCGCAAACGTTCAACGTCGACTTTCCCAGCTGCGGGAAAAGTGGACTTGGAACAAGCAAGAACTAAGGTTGCGATATTAATCAGACAATTAACTACACGAGAGATATGTGAAATTTTCGCATGTCATGGATAACTTTGGTTTTGGTTTTGGTGTAGGACCAGCCTCCTCGCACTCGGGACACACCCATACGTGCTCAGCTCTCCGCGCCATCATGTCGGACAAGGTCTTCTCACTAACAACTCCAGTAAGATGTTGATTGAACAGTCGTCTTGCAGTACCACACAACCGGCTCTTGACTCCACAGCCTCTCTGATGCCCAAACAGTTTGATACGTTCGATGGTGTCCCCGTCTTCTTGTGGTGCTGTTTCTCTCAAAGCTGCGAGAATTTCATTTTCCCAGAGACTAAGAGAGCTTTGCATTGGGGCCTCACCAGCAAGCTTATCCGCTCTCTCATGGATAACTTGTTTCTATATTTCCTTTTTCCTATAGTTACTCTCTTCTGTATTAGACTACTGTATTGGTAACCCGGTAATTACGAAATACAAAATACAGACCGTGAAGTCCAAAACGGTAGAAGGAAAAAGGAAGTATTTCTTTTTCAGAAAATAGGCCAACTTCAAATTTCCTTCGTAACTTCAGATATTTTAAATGTTACCAGTTGACCTACTGCCTTGGCGCAATGCTGGGATGTGACTTTTAATGTTGAGTTTCGGTTCCTAATGTGTAAATTTTCTTCTCTATGCTTCTGGAGGAAAATGTGTCTGTTTACTTTTTCCGGCTCAAAATGTCGGAACACTGTCTTCCATACGAGTCAGCTGTGGCTCAAAATCAACGAAACTATTAAAAAGGTAGCGAATTTCAAAACCTTTTAAATATGTCCACGTCATAGAGATAGGAGGTCCACGTACATTTTCACGTCTTTTTATGTTTAATATGATAGTTTTGTAGCGTTTCAAGCCGAGGGATTAAAAAGCTTGACATGATTACATTGAAGGCTTTACTTCCTTTATAATAACATGATATTTTGAGAAAAAGAATTTGCACAAATCCAGAAATTAAAAAACAATACCCCCTGGGTAGGTAGAATTTTATCTGGAGGTCGATTTAGCCATTGCTGGAAACCTCTGCTCTATGCGCTCATTGACCGATTAATTCTGCAGGTGCCAACAGGACGCGCATTGTTTGGGCTGCAAGTTTGAGACAGACGAGGGGGGGGGGGGGGAAGCGTGAGTGCTAGAGCAGATCTGGCGACAAATGTCTGTGTGTCTGTGTATGTAAACAACCACGCAGATCTGGCAAGGCAGATCTGTTTATCTATCTGTAATATAAACGATGACGTCTTTCAAAATATGTGTAAGCTGGACGTGTGTCTTCAGACAATTGTTTGAGCATTAATGTTATTTTATGAATTAAGTCAATACAGTGCACCAAAAAAAACCAAAAAACAGAGTATTGTTATATTGTAAGATCGGGTATATTTTTGTTAATTCCGTGAGGGAAATTCACTTTCACGGAGTACCTTCAGAGCACATACATGGTACATACACTTTACGCATCATTACATAAACATACCATAATTCAATGACAGGCTTATTACAGAAAATAACATGACATGGAACCTTGGTAAAATGTGGCACACATCTAGCTATAATGTCTTGTTGAGTTGAGTTGCGGAGGGCAGAAACGATCTTTTCTATTATGCACGGGTTTGTGAGTGTGTGCGTTCAATAAGCAAAAATGGTGAGCATGCCGATATCTGCGCAAGAGCATCGGTGATTGCTCGTGTCGGATTAAGGGAAGGAATAAGAGGAAGAGAAAAGAGGTGAAAGATTGACAGATGAAAGAACAGGGGATGATTAACATTTGTTTACGTTCATTGACTACAGACAATGGCTAAGATCGACAACACTGATACCGAATGAGAAAGCAGACAATATTAACGACAGCTCAAAGAAAGATAAATTATAAGTAATTATAATAATAATCATATTATAAAGGAAGTAAGACCTGCAAATGTAATCATGAAAGGCATTTTAAACCTTGAGCCTTGAATTCTACAAAATGTCACATTACGCATAGAAAGACGTAAAAAGTGTACACGGACATATTTTAAAACGTCTTGAAGTTCGCTACATCTATATATATATTTGGACAACTTCGAGCGGTCCTTCCCAATGCATGGAAAAACGGCTAAACGTAGAAAGTTCAAACTTTCTGTGCTCATTAGTTAAAAAATCTACTAGGTTTTTACACATTCATTTTGAAGATATAATGTGTGGAAATATACAAACTGAATTTATGAAGTCATTTGTTTTGTTACCAGTTCCAATCATCTTTTTAAAACACCATTTTCAACATCTATACTATATTTGTGGACTTGAGATTTTTCGTTGCAAAAGGCTTCTGAACCACTCAACACTCAGACTTCAAATTTTATATGGTACATCAGAATGGATGTAAGGTTGCACAGTTTTTAATAGAAGTCTCAAATCGGTGTAGTTTTTTTATTGGAAATTTATTGTTTCGCCATGATTTAGATCTATTTCGAGTCATGGTTCGCAATTTTAAGGTTTCGTTATCACTTCCTACGATGTGTTCACTATCAAACACACTAACCCTTGCGCAAATCATGCGCAGTGTGTCATCTCACAAAGGCAGAGCAGTAAGACTTATTTAAAAACAAACAAACAAAAATAAAATAAACAAATAGTAACAGGCAAGATGAAGCAGGTCCATAATAACCACCCAGAACTGAAACCAGTATTCAAACCGATTTATCCCGGGCAGGGCCGGGGACCTCAGCTTGTTTATAATATTTTCGTTGATTCTGAGCCAGAACTGAGCTGTTGAACGGAAGTGTTCCGACTTTTTGAGCCGCGAAGAAAAACAAAAACAAACCACTCATTTTCTTCGTATAGAATTAAAAAGTATGACAGGAAATTTCGTTCTGCTTCTCAGTTTACACATTGGTGATCGAAACTCCAACTTTATAAAATCACATCTGTATATTCCCCAAATCAGCTGGCCAACTAGTAATAATGACAAAATAATAACAGCGTTTATATTACACTTCATCCCGTTAATTACAGGCTCTGAGCGCTTTACAGTCATCTTTCAACTCACTTTCAATTCGCCCACACAAAGAGACAAAATGATATAAAACATAGGACAGCGTCAGAAACAGTTGTCAGTGCATTCCATCACTAAAAGCTACGTTTTTTCCCACGTTTCTTAAACATGTCAGTGTTTTGTACATCTCGTATGTTTATTGAGGCAGTGAATTCTAGGTCATCATTTAGAATTCAGTTTTCTTTTGGAATTCATTGTACGGTTTTCATGTCGTTCGTTGCTAACCTAAGGCTTTCCAAAATACAAACTCTCGGTTTTTTGGTGGTTTTTTTTGTGTGTGTGTCTGGGTGTGTGTTTTTGCAATGTTTCGGCCAATAGAGAGATAGGTAAACGAAGTGAGAGAACAGAAATGAATGATAGAGAGAGAAGCCGAGGGAAGAGAGATCATGGGATAAAAAAAAAAAAAGGGAATGCCTGCCCGGGATGAGACAATAGACGGAAATGAACGACAGATGGAGAGGGGTTAGGAGGGATCGGGGGATAGAAGAAGCCAATGAAGCCCCGGGGTGAGACAGGATATAGAAAGGAAGGTTTGAGGGAGTAACCGTGAGAGGAGAGATCTAGAGATGAAGAAAAGAATGTAGCTCCGGGGTTCAGCAGGAGAATGGGATGAATGATTGAAAGAGAATACAAGATGAAGGGTGGGGGGGGGGAGGAGGATCTGGAACTGAAGAGGTTAATGTAGCCCTGGAGTGAGAAGCAGAAGAGGGGAATGAACGACAGGGGGAGAAACAGGGAGAGGAGAAAACGGGGAGATAAATTTGGCCTCGAGGAGAAGGGAGAGTAAAGTGGAGATGAGGAGATTTGAGTTTGAGTGCGGAGAAAAAGCATGTCGACACGACACCAGTCACACCGTGCTAGTAGACAGCTAGACATTGATGAGGGTGGTGGTGGTGGTTGTTATGATGATGACGATGATGATGTTGTGGTGATGATGATGGTGGTGGTGGTGGTGGTGGTGATGGTGATGACGATAATGATGATGATGATGATGATGATGGTGGTGGTGGTGGTGGTGGTGGTGGTACTGGTGATGATGACGCTGATGATGATGATGATGATGATGGTGGTGGTGGTGGTGGTGGTAGTGGTGGTGGTGGTAGTGGTGATGATGATGTCGACGATGATGATGATGATGATGGTGATGGTGGTGGTTGTGATGGTGATGATGATGGTAATGATGATGATGATGACAGACTAGAATAGAACGATAGGACAGAAGGAGACCATACCATGAGCGCCCACCAGCCATTCGCAGGGTGAGGTGGATGTGGCTCTGGGGAGGAGAGGGAATGTGTGTGTGTGTGTGTGAGGGAGGGGGCAGGAGGGAAGAAAGCTGATATTAAAGGTCGCATTACAGCACACTGGAGACAGTAATATAGTCGGGTTGGGATATTGGTGGCCGTGACCAAACATACAGCAGGCCTGGAAACCTCGGGGAACGGGACGCCGGGCATGAATGTCGTGGAGTGATATAAAACAGACAACTCTGTACACTTTTCTTCTCAGGGGGTCATCCTTAAATTACCTACACTTGGGCAGGGGTTGGGGTTGGGAGCGTGCCCCCCCCCCACCCCGAGTATGAAAGGCGTGCATGGGAAAAAAAAGAGGGGGAGGGGGATTGGATGAGCGGCCCGTATGTAAGCTTTCAAATCACGGCAAAGACTCCAGAACTGTTGATGTTATTAATGTTTTGTTTTGTTGTTTTTTTCTCGTAACAAAGGCAAGAGCATAAAAATTTATCGTCACGGCCATTCCACAATGGCCTAAGTCATGTTTTGGTGTTTTTTTTTTTAAATCAGAGAAAACTGTTTACTTCGACCATAGTGGCAGCTGTTGTTGGTCGGAGTGTGGTATTTTCATAGAAAGCACAGCAGCTGAACAGTGGACACATACAACTCACTATTTTCTTTATTTGGCTTTGTCATTAGGCTGCGCTCCTCCTAAAGACCATGCAAAACTGTTCACTTCATGTCTTGGAACACCCCCAAGATCTTATCATGAAGATTCACCATTCCAACGGCGTACGAGACGAGATGGGTAGGGGTTTCTCCTCAGCGTACAATTTGTTACAGGGTAGGGATCTGGGAGGGGTTAAAAAAAAATTGCCCAAATCGAGCATTACCTATTTCATGCATGACCTCTCTCTGAAGAGCTGATGTATCGAAATGCATGGATTGGAATGGGCAAACGAGAATTTTAAAAAAAAATTTTGTGGGGAGGACAAAATGTAACTTGCTCTGGATGAGACAATGGTCAAGGAAGAAGTTGCCTAAGGCTAGTGGAGCACTGGGTCAAGTCAGGTTTGTCGCTGTTCCTGGTGTGAGGTGTGGACTAGGGAGATCAACTGTACAGGACCCCGCGCACTAGCGAGACTGAAACATCTCACTCTGTGCCATTGGCTCGGGCGCGAGAAAACTGTCTTGGGTTAGCTGGTGGAAAAGAGAGAGAGAGAGAGAGAGAGAGAGCGACAGAGGGGGGGGGGGAGAGAGAGGGACAGAGAGAGAGGGAGTGGGGAGAGAGAGGGGGGTAGAGAGAGCGAGAGAGAGAGAGACAGATAGACAGACAGTCAGGCAGACAGGCAGGCAGGCAGGGAGGCAGACAGACAGATAGACAGACAGTCCGGCAGACAGGCAGGCAGACAGACAGATAGACAGACAGGCAGGCAGACAGGCAGACAAACAGGTAGACCGTCAGACAGGCAGAAAGACAGATTATAGATAGACGGTCAGACAGACACAATCAGACGGACGGACAGACAGACAGACAAACAGGCAGACAGAAGAGAATGACTTCGCATACTGAGTCAAAACATCGGCCGCGAAGACTTGAGCCAGTGGGGCTGCCAGCCTTGAAGCTAATAATTTGGAAGACAATTTTTTATTAAGGAAAAGTCTCAACCATTGACAAACACATCGACGAATGAATGCCGACAGGTGGCGGGTCCCAGTGGGGTTTGGTACAAGATTATCGCATTTAAGGCAAAGAAGGTACAGTAAAGATGCAACTGCAGAGCCTTCCTGGTGTGGTGGAGTACAACAAAACTGTACAGAATAGTAAAGCCATGAGAATCTGTAAAAAAGACGCTTCATCATCCTACTATAATGGATCCAGAGGACGAACATGTAAGCAGCTAAAACTTCGTGACTTCGTGATTTCGTGACCAAACATTATGAAACTTCGTGTATTGCCTCAAGTTTTGACAGAAATTTACCCGACCCTTCCCATTTTGGACAAAATTCAATCTTTCATAATAAATTATTTCCTTACAAATTATTTGAGCCAAAAAAAAAGGAGTAACGGATTTCCATTGAGTAAAATAGAAAGGTATGATGGGAAATCTCGTTCTACGCCTCTATTTACACACTGCTGGTCCAAAATCAACGTTGTCACATCGGTGATTTCAGCATGAATGTGTGGCGTAACGATAAGTTCTATCAGCTTTTCCATCGATTCCAAGTGCTGATATTAACGTGATTCAGATCTTGGCTTGGTACAAAGAATTTCTAAGATTTATATTGCTCGTGTCGGCTAGTATCGTAAAGGAAACTGGGCCTCCGGTGTAATCAGGAATTGCATTTTAACCGCTGAGCTTTAAATTCTACAAAATATTACGCATAGAAAGACGTAAAGGTGTAGGTGGGCATGTTTTAAACGGTCTTGAAGGTCGTCACATTTTTAATACTTCGTTGATTTTGAGCCACAACTGAGTTGAACAGAAGAAAGTGTTCCGACATTTTGAGCCACAATGTGTATTCTCGGAGTCAGTGGGCCAACTAGTTGTCTTAATGGTCCCCCTGTAATAAGATGTACCCAGTAGGGCTCTGAAAATACATTTAAAAAAAAAAAAAACACTATTTCTGTATTAGGGTAGCCACACAAAGGCCGCCGAATTCGGTCACCGAGCCACTAGGCGCTTTAGGTGAGAAGAATTGCACTGCATAAACGGACCGAATCTAGGTGGGCTCTGTGTGCAGTTGTTGAAATTATAAAGTGCAATTCTTCTCACCTAAAGCGCCTTTTGGCTCGGTGACCGAATTCGGTGGCCTTTGTGTGGCTACCCTTAGAATGTTTTCTTCCGGACACATCTGCGTTAGCTTGAATTTCTTTACTACTTGTTTGTTTCTTATATAAACTTCTTTCTTAAAACTGAATTACATTTTTTTTTTAAATCAATTAGAGAAGTACTCTCTCCGGGAAGCGTGATTTTTTTTTTTTTCTTACAAGCTTTAGCAAATTCAGGAGCGGGGCAGCAACACACCCCCAAACACAGGTCATCGGCTAAGGCATTTCTCGTCCTATCGAACACTGCCGTGTGTGCTGCAATCTCTGGACTGTGCCTGATATGACTCTGAACGTCACCGAAAATCCCTGGGATGTGTTGGAGCTGTCCTGTGTTTGGGGGTGTGTTTGCTGCCCCGCTCCTGAATTTGCTAAAGCTGGTACGGAAAGAAATCACGCTGGTGGGAACTTGAATGCACACCTGTCGCTTTTCACTGACGCGCCAGCTGTTTGCGCACTTGTGGAGTTCTCCGCGCAGAAGGCGCTAAATATAATTATATAAATGTTGATTTCTGGTACAATGTGGAGTGTTTGGCTTACACATAGCAGTTGTCTTTAATGGGATAGCTCAAGTGTTCTTGCAAAAGCGACCGCCCATAAAATGCGTGTGCTAGGAAGCGGAGAATGAGGGTTGTCCACGGCGTATGAAAAGCATTCATAAGAGGGCGGAAGAGCTCTGAAAAAGGGGAAGAGCTCTGAAAAGCACACTTTCGCCTTGCAAGTGTTGTAATTAAACGAAAAGTTTGGGTCTCTTTACTTTTTCATCAGCAAATGAAGTTGTTGAAATTGACTTTGAAAAAGTATGCTTCTATTCAACAATAGTCATACCCAGCCGGCATCCCGACGTCAATCCGACGTGGATTTATGTAAGATTTTTATAAGGTTGGTAGGATTACCATGGGGATGAGTTCTTTACATCAAACCGACGTCGGCACGAGGTTGTGGCCGGCAGATCACCATGGGAACGATGTCATTCCTACGTATGTGTAAACCTGACGCCAGTCCTACGCGTCAGCTTTCCATAGAATCTCTGGCTGGGTCATCATAGGCCTTGTAACATTCCCTACATACTGTAAAACTTCAGAGAATCAGGGCCTTATTATGGACTCTCACCCTTCTCATGGCCATGCCCTCGTACAGGGGAGGGGGGGGGGACCGGGAGGCTGAGAGGAGGGTATGAGGTTGGGGGGGGGGGGGAGGGGGGGGGCAAGCGTATGAAAAACGTACATGGGGTAAAACAGGGTGGGACGGGGCAGGGAGTACAAAACTTGCCAGAATCGAGCGCACCAACTAAAACTTGACGAATGGCCCCAGATTAAAATCTCTTTGAACCGATTACCCTCACGTGTGTTCGAAACGTACCAAATCTTCCTGTCTTTCATAATTCACTTTTTTCGTTTATGACCAGTAAATTTGACAAAGCAGTTTTTGCACCTGAGTTTCTCACATGTGATTCCAAGTGGAGGTGCTTGTGATAATTGCTCTGTCGTCCTTCGTAGGAGCGCAGGTAAAAAAAATATTGCTGTGTATTCCCTGTATGTTGCAGTTGTCAAGTCTACATGTGGTTTCACACAGCTGAACTTAATTAAACCTCGTGAACTGATAAAGTGAGTTAATTATTTCTTGTGGCACACATCGCACTGTTGCGATAAAATTTTGGCTGTTTGCGAATGTTTCGTTGAAAAACGTCAGAGATGTTTGATATTTGCATCAGTTGTGTTTTCTGTGATCGCTGTAAGCGATGGGTTTTGTTTTTTGTTGTTTTTTGTGGCTGTTGCTGTTGTTGTTGTTGTTGATGTTATGGTCGTATGGTGATGACAGCGTGCTGAAGTTTGTGCATCTTGCTACAAATTTATTTATTTTTTGTTAATGATGATGATGGTGGTGGTGGTGGTGATGATGATGGTGGTGGTGGTGGTGATGATGATGGTGATGATGGTGGTGGTGGTGATGATGGTGATGTTGATAATGATGGTGATGATGATGGTGATGATGGTGGTGGTGGTGGTGATGATGATGATGGCGGTGGTGGTGGTGATGGTGATGATGATGATGATGATGATGATGATGATGATGATGATGGTGGTGGTAGTGGTGGTGATGGTGATGATGACGATGATGATTATGATGACGATTATACTGATAGTGTTGGTGCAGAGCCGCGCAATAACTATATACACATCAACCTAGAGGACTACCTCGCCTATACCCGTACCCTCGTGAGCACTGACGCTCCTAAAGTGACGTCCGCGAGTCGCCTTCGGAAATAACCGCATTCAGTAATCTTCCCCCACAACACATGGTAACATCGTTTCACTCGTTTCACATTATATAATGGGCACCAATCATGGGAAGTCGTTGCCTCACACACAACACGCTGGGACCAGTTAATGAAGCCAAGCCTCTCATTGTTTGCAGAGACGCTTATGCAACAGGCGAAGGCAAAGCGGAAGAGAAAAAAAAAGTCTCGCCAACCAATAGGACAAACCAGCATAAGGCTGTGTTTCCATGTGTCCGGATAGCGAAACAGCAATGGAAACGTCAAAAAAATCCACTAGGTAGTAAATAGAACGAGTGTTTCCGTGTGTACGGAAAAGGCGTTCCTGTACAAATGAAAATGTATGCTTTCTATTTCACTGCCTAAGGGCTTTTGACGCCTCCGTTTCCGTTTCTGTACATATGAAAACACAGCTTTATGCTTTAGCTGCTCCGCCTGTGGAAGGAACTGTCTCTCCCGGATAGGGTTGTCCAGCCATACACGGCGCTGCATTGACGAAATATAACAACCACAGAAAATCTGTGGAATCGCAGCAGGGCTTTTGCAATTTGGCAAATTCGAAATAATAATAATATGGCAAAAACAAGAAGTTGTCATAGCAAAGCCTCGGGTAAGAAATAATATAGAAACTGTGCTGTAAATTGCCGTGGAAAAGGGAACACGAATCAAGCTTTCGCTCAATTGATCTTCATCAGGGAAAAAATGTACAAGGATGGAAAATTCAGTAAATTCAATAAAACAAATGAACAAATAAAAAAATTGTAGAATGTTAAACCAATACGAGTACTTAGCTGGGAGTCCAAACTTGGATATATCCGCAGCGCTGCAAGTTCGACAATGTATGAGGCTTTGCTACATACAAGTTTTTTTCTTTTTGCCATATCTCTACTTTAGTTCTTGGTTGTTCCATCTCCATTTTATGAAAAACTGGAGATCTTTTAGTATGTAGAAAAGGTATAACACATGCACACTTTGACACTTGTTTAAAATGCGTCATGGCACTTATCAAGCTGTTTCACAGTTCCGATTTATTGTAGCTCCTTAATGATAACACAAACGCCGGAAACGGTTAACGTCGAGTTTCTCAGAAATGCAAAAAGTGGAATTGGAACAAACAAGAACTGAGGTCACGATGTTTGGACACAGAGCTCCACCAGACCAAGATATATACTGACATTCAGAGCGCAAACCCATTGTCTTTCGAGCTGACGAATGCCAACTCAGTGGGTAAAATTATTATTATACGACAGCAAGAAAATAAAAAGTCCTGCAAAAAACAACGACAGAAGCTGCTTGCCTCACTGCCACAGCAAAACTTAATGATGCTCTACAAACCATCCCATTATTAATATCGCTGACTTTGACATCAAGAGGAGGAGAGATTAAACTTTCATCATAGTTTTCATAAGCACATCTCGCCGTGCGACTCACACGTGCACACACGCGCAGTGTCATTCCCCATGATCACTCACTCGGTTAAGTGCAGATAAAAACTGTATGGAATTTAAAGAAGAAAAAAAACAACACATGTTACTGCCGGTCGGCCATTCTTATTCCTGTAGGTTATTCTGACCGGAAACACGAGTCGAGTATGGCAGCCCGGTTGGTATTGAATGGTAATCAGCATACGAACGGGTACGCAGCCAGCATCACTATTTCAATCCGATGTAGATTTGTGTCAGATTTCCGTAGGGTTGGTAGATTATCATAGTTGCAGGTTTACCTGTATCAAACTGACGTCGGTGCAATGTCATAACCACCAGATCCACGTACGTAGGAACGATGTCCCTTCGTATGTGCAAACTTGACGTAAGCTCGATTTTGGCCATTTTCGACGCCCTTCCCTACTCCCCCCCCCCTTCCCCGTCCAGAGTGTAAGGACGCTCTTGAATCAAGCCCCTGTCCCCCCCCCCTTCCACCGTGTATGAGCATGTGACCAGTAAAATGGTGCATGTTTACTCTAGGCTTTGATATCCTAAGACTTTAAAGTGGCATTTTCCATGAATATTTGACTGTTTCATTAAAATTTGATACTTAGCCTAGATAATTTTTTTTTATCTTGAATAGTTCAAAAACCCATTTATTTAAAAAGTATTTGAACTGTTGATGGAATTTATGTGCCGTGTCCAGTATATGGGAGGTGTGTTGTGTGTGTATTTGCACCCGATCGTACGTGTGTTAGTTGTGTTTGTATGCATGTGTCCATATGATAATGGACAATTATTTTGTTTCTCTCTCTGTAAAACGTCCTGAGCCGCCAGGAAAAACGTGCTATATAAATCCATTTCAGTATTATCATTACAAGCAAAAGCGCCCGCTCTACGAACGGTGCTAAGGGCACACAACGGATCCTTACAAAATACATGGATGTGATGTTTCAAGTTGACTTTCGACCGACAATGTGCGAAAAAAGTTTGAAGAAAGGCGAAGAACGAAGACCGGGTGAAGTATTAAGTAGGCACCGAGTGAAAGTTCCGATCACACTTTTTGATTCTACCGGTACTCGTCAAAAATGCGTCTCTGTTTTTGCAGTTCAAAATTTTTAAATATAAATAATAGTAAAGACTGATCTTTGTTCAAAATGAATGTGTTCACGTAACTCTTTGTCAAAATTGAAGCAGTGTACCAAGTTTTATCATTTTTGGGCACCTAGTCGCGAAGTTTTATCTGCTTTCAGGTTTACCCTCTAGCTCATTTATAGTAAGATACTCTATTTTCTTGCAATCCTAGAACTCACTGAAAAATGAAAAAAAAAATTCAAATCAAACTTTATAATTCGTAAATTTGTAACTATAATTGACAAAAAAACATTCGTTTCACAGAATCCCCCCCCCCCCCCCCGTCCCAACCCTCCCCGTCGTGTTCACCTTTGGGAGCAAAAATAACAAAGTAACAGATGTGGTCCTTATACCACACGAGAGTCATCTCCACAGAAAACAGAACACGGAAGCAGGAATGTTCCAAAACGAATTGATCAAGAAAACAAAATTAAAAATTCTGTTTCGGCCATAAAATTTCTTTTGATGATTAAAATGTTATTCACCAGGACTTTGTGTGTTGAGTTCAACTACTGTGGGCACAGCAGTTTTGACAGCGGTGATGATTTGTATTTACAATTAGTACAACAGAGAGAAGACAGCTGGCCCCGAGGTGCGGCACTGCACACTAAGCTATATAGGACAGCTGTGGATCTCAGGGGCACAGCGTCCTTCATGAAGGCTGCCGGCCTTCCGATATAAACAGTCTGACCCGAAGAACGCAGAAGAAGATTTACAATTAGTTACAGCATGCATACTTCCAACGTTCTACCCATGGTACCTCTCAGTAACGCTTCTGAGAGAGAAAGTTAAAAAATACACAAACCGGCACAAAACAAAGGAACTCTCGGAAGAGCGAGACTACGGGAGATCTTCAGCGGAAGTGAACCCCGGTAAACAAGTTTTCTTGCTTTGGAAATCTCCTTAAGTCTCGCTCTCCCAACATTACGGACCCTTTTTTTTTTTAGTCTACAAAAGAATTATAAATCGAAGAAATATAACAAGCCTTCCGTCATTGAAGAACTTTGACAGGTTAAAGACTCGTGTTTTATTAATTTAATATTCAAACAATATTTTATTTTTAAAAATGCCAAGAGGAATAAACTAGTATCGATACTCTGATTTGTACACAAAAATAATAGGCTGTTTTAAATAACTGACGCCAAGAGATACCCCATCAGCAGCCCTACCTCAGTCCGTCGCAAATTTGTACAGGATTTCCGTAAGATTGGTAGGGTTACCGTAGATTCCCTACATCTAACCAACGTCAGCGAGATGTCGGCTGATCTGCGTAGGAGCGATGTCATTCCTAGGAGCAAACTTTGAAGTCAATCCTAGGGGTCTGAATACAGAAGTGTTTGCTGGTTGGGTAAATACGTCACTTTAACTAGTTTTATTCACTTTTCTCAAAACTACAAAACAAGAGATAAGCTATTATGTTATCCCACTGCTGATACCGCTGTAACAAACTAACGAAAACAGTAACAAACAAACAAGAAGTTGCACGTACTCACCTACACACGGCAGCGATAAAATTTCCTCACATGACACATCCGTTCACGTAGTGCTCCGCTGGTCCAGAGAGAAATGCCTGCAATACACATTTGTTGTCTGAATCCAAGAACAATCTGTTTTTTCATCCGCAAAGCTGGAGTTGGTTGTGATCAAATACTCCTCAAATATCCACAGAGTAATCAATATTTATGACTTAATCTTCACTGAGGAATGATGTTACTAGTCTATGCTGCCTGGAGGTGAGAGGGTGGGGCATAAATTATCATAACTGATCGACAGGCAGACAGATAGACACGTAGACAGAGTGACACACTGGGAGATAGATAGATATATAGACAGACAGACAGACAGACAGACAGACTGACAGGTAGATAGATAGATAGATAGATAAGATAGATAGATAGATAGATAGATAGATAGATAGATAGATAGATAGATAGATAGATAGATAGATAGATAGATAGATAGATAGATAGATGGATGGACGGACGGACGGACGGACGGACGGACGGATGGATGGATGGATGGATGGATGGACGGAAGGACGGATGGACGGACAGACAGACAAACATCGACAGACAGACAGACAGATAGATAGATAGATAGATAGATAGATAGATAGATAGATAGATAGATAGATAGATAGATAGATAGATAGATAGATAGATAGATAGATAGATAGATAGATAGATAGATAGATAGATAGATAGATAGATAGATAGATGACCATCACAGAAAACAACAGCGTTCATTTTCGTATTAATTTCAAGGACACACCTTCGTTTACCAACTCTTTCTATTTATTTCTATGTATTCTTCCTACCAAGCTTGCTTCATTTCGACCTTCTCTGCCTCCAGAATGAATGTTTTACTACCAGTGGACGGGGATAAGGGATAAATTGGAAAGGGGATACGAAATTATCTGTTTCTGCCATGTCAAGTAGAAAATAAAAATAAAGAATGATACAAAATGGACATTTTGTCATGTGAAATCTTACAAACTTCAAAATATATACTGTTAAGGGGATATCATACTGACCCAAATGTGTTGCGCGTCTGTTTTGGCTCAGTGCGCAAGGTCTCTCATTCAGCGATCTGTTTGGAGACAGTTTTGACGCACTCAAACTGTTGAGGATATGTAAAAGCCACAGAAAGACTGTGGAGTCGCATCAAGGCTATAAGCAAAGTCAAAATTTGGCAAATAGAAAAAGTTGTATGTAGCAAAGCCTCGCGTAAGAAATAATACCCAAACGATACAATGAAATGCAAACTAAAAGAGAAGACAGAAAATGGCCGATAATTCGGCAACAGGCTTCCTCAAGGGAAAAAAAAAACAACAGAGAAAAGGATTTGGAAAATTGAGGCTTTACTACGTACAACGTTTTTTTTTTTGTCGTTTGTTTGTTGTTGTTGTTTTGGTAAATTTTGCCTAAAACTATTGAGACAGATTTTTTTCTTCGGTGTCGCCAGCGCGGGAGGCCCCGGTTCCCTCCATTGTTCACATCTTACGATAAAACCGAGACGTAATAATCTTGACTCAGTGAGCTATGAGCCTCATTATCTTGGATGCTGAGATGTACACAGGCTAGACTGGTCTTAGCGTTTTCCACTGCTAGATACACACAGGCTAGATTGGTCTTAGCGTTTTCCACTGCTAGATACACACAGGGTAGATTGAACTTAGCGTTTTCCACTGCCAGATACACACAGGCTAGATTGATCTTAGCGTTTTCCACTGCCGGATACACACAGGCTACATTGATCTTAGCGTTTTCCACTGCTAGATACAGACAGGCTAGCTTGATCTTAGAGTTTTCCGTGGCTAGGAAACATGAGCTACACGTTAATACTGTATCGGTGGAGCAACATCTTGACTGAACCGTTTATCTACTGATCTTCCCGGATAATGTCAAAATATTCCGGACCCTGTTGCGACACCACAGATGATCTCTGTTTACGCACTTTTTTTATGTCTAATAGTTTGTCCGTTTTCCTGGATAGTTGACTTAATTTCTCCATGCTGTTTTTTGGCTCGGCTGAGGATCAAAGATGCGGCAATTATGGCTCTGATGGCTTGTGTTTATACGGTAAAGCAATGATGCGAATATCCAGTTTTCTTTAAAGCATCACCGCTGAACGACGCATATGCAATAAAAGGGGGTTGGAGGGGGGGGGGGTATAGCTTTCATTATTTCTAACTTTTTCTCGTCATAAGGTGAAAGAGGGGCCAAATTATTGCAAGAAAAACCTTCGTTTCAAAATAGATTCGCATTTTGAAGAGCATTTTGCATTTTTTTTAAAATGTGTAACTCATGAATTTATGTATAAAGTCGTCAAGAAAACACGCAACATGACAGATGCAACATTTTTCAGTTTTGACCATCTGGACTCAAATATTTTGTGTCAAGAAATGTATGTCCATCTTAAATGACAGTCACCCATTTTTTTTTTCTTCTAAATATCGCTGAAGTTGTACGGATGAACAAGGTCGGAATGGTTACAGAACGGAACGGGATGGGGGTGGATTAATAGGCAATCGAAGGGCGCCTATTCATGAAATATGTTATTGGCCCAGGACACACACCGCAAGATAAAAATAAAATAAATCTATTCTATAAAAATACAAGAAAGCACTTTAGTTTTTAACCCAAAAACTGTTAAAGGGATCTTCGATCACTGAACAAAATCCTCAGGGGCACTGAATCTTGCCATGCAGCTGTGGCGACATTGTTTATGCAATCTGCTCTGCTCCATAAGGTCCATTTTTCGCATTACTAAACCACTTATTTAATTCCTCCTCCTCCCCTTTATATGAATGGGTCTCAACTACTATTATTTTAAAATACCAGGGAAAACCCTCTTTCATATTCTAGGCTCGAGAACTACGGAAAACTAAAAGTAAATAAAATTAATAAATAAATAAATTCAATAAATAAATAATATTGCAAGTGTTCGAACTTTATTTCATAGAGCATCGCTGCCCTCTCTACTACAAATACATATATAAAGCTATGACCAAAAAAAAAAAAATGTTAGCCCTGCGTAAAAAACAAACAATAAAGACAATATTATATTAAACCACAGAAGAATAGAAATAAAAAACGTAAAAACACAATAATTGTTCGGTCACAAACGGATCCTCTTCAGCGGGCAAAAAACTGTTTCGGCTTATAAAGACGCGGACTAGAATCTGTTGAGAGCCATTCGCCTCTTGGAGTTACCCTTCTGGTGAAGAAATGGCGAAAACATTTCTCTATAAATTTTCCTAACGTGGGGCTTCACAAGTATATTATTTTCACTCGAACTTTGTTGCTACGATCCTACATATTTCCTGCGTGTTGTTTTGTTGTTTTTTTTAAATATATGTCCAAACTTTATATGCCCTCCATACACGTGAAGAAACTAAGGACCTGGAGATAGTGTTCTCAGTATTTCACACAGTATTCTAGCATTCGAAACTTCGGCTCGCCAGCAAATGCAAAAACGCAAAATATCCTCGCCTTTTTGTGGTTATAATTGATACAAATTGTTCACACTTTGTTTACGATTCCAGCTGTGATAAAACATTTATAGCATTCTACTAGATAAAGCGTCCAGCTAAGTTCTCCTGGCTGAAAAACTTCAATCGTGCAATCATTTTTCCAGTTGAGCAGTTTTAACCCCCGGAGAGCGGAGTTTTCTTTGTTTCAAGCCGCGCCTTTATCAGTTTAATGATCAAAGGTGGTTCCCTGTAGAATTCCCTTTACTGTCAATAGGCCTTTGAATTCAGGAGAGAGATACGGTTTATTTCTTTTTGTTAACAAATAAGTCCAGAGTTCCTTATTTCATTTTTTCATATCCTTTTGCCACCAGACATTTTTATTGGGAATAAAAGGGGAAATTGATAAATAAACACGTCAGCAACGAGTAGCATTTGGATTAATCAAATAGGTTTGGATAGCCGCCTTTAACACTGGAACTATTGCTGCTAATTCAAAAAGTCTATTTGTGTCGCATTGCAACACATTTTTAAACCTATTTACTACTAAAATTCTCATTCTGTTTATCTTTTTGTCCCCTCAAATATCGATGAGTATCGGACATATTGTTGTATTTGCCGATTTTAAGGGTTTGTCATGAAAGTGGTTCTCTCACTCCTAATTTTATTATGTATAAGTATCAGACGGCTGTAATATCCGTGGGCATTTTTGCTCAAGTTTCGATTTTGAAACGCCTTGTACAAAACCCTGATTTTACACAACTCTTCAAACTTTTAATCCTCATGTTCTCGAAAAGGCAAAACTGAACACACAACAATATGGAAAATACCCGACAATATATTAAGATCAATCCCTGTTCCTCTTTTCCTTTCCATTAATCACTCCCTTTGTCATAGACATTTAGAGAGAGCCAATCGACACAAAAATGGTTGTTATGCCTCGGCCGTCTTCCCCCATCAATGATCCTTGCTTAGGAGAAACTGCCTAAAATTCGGACATATAGCTCAATCCACTGACAAAAAGTGAATGCCGTCATAGCTGCCAAACTGAATACTTTTGACTTGAACATTGTTCTTTTTGCTGTTCTAACGAATGTTCAAGTCCAGGCAAGAAAACACTCAATTTCTCACAGAGGGGCACAAAGAGTTACAATGTTGTCCTGTAATATCATTAAAGATTCATGTCTATGGTTTTCTAATAGACTACAATAATTTTTTATTTTTTTTATATTTCTTTATCATCTCAATATAATTATTGAGTTGGAACTTTTCTTTTGTTCCACCACCAGCTTACACAAGCTGCATTTTGGTGATAACAATCTACAGCATGCATGTGCTAGTCGTTATCATTAAATGTAAAGTATATATCGCCACAGCTCGAGAAATAATGGCCTCTCTCATTTTTTATAGTTTTGCGTTAAGTAAGCATAACTGTTAATCAAAATGAAGTATTTCCTTTATGGAACTGACGTCGACTATTTAGATTATCACGGATACGCTACAGACTGGAGCATCTGTTCCTTATTTACATGACAGCTTTGGGATTGACTTCACAAAGAACATAATTATATAAGTTCAGCAATTTCGGCATAAGTCTGAGTTACGCCATTATGCAAACACACTGAGAAAGTTTACCCTTGAGTTGGTTGGATATTTAGCGACTTAGTACTCGTTTGCTCCATCTTCATTTTCTGCAAATCGGAAGGAAGATCTTTTCGTTTGTAGAAGAAATATAACAAATGCACACTTTGACACTTGTTTAAAATGCGTTGTGGCACTTACCAAGCTCTTTCACAGCGCGGATTTATTCTAACTCCTTGCAATAATACTAAAGCCGCAAGTGTTTAACGTTGAATTTCTCAGTTGTATGAAAAGTGGAGTTGGAACAAACAAAAAATGAGATGGTGGTTCCTGACCAAGGGATTCGCTCGTCTGTCCCGTCTACTGTAGGTTTAAAAATAATTCACAGTAACCCATTTCTTATGTACATTGATTCATTTTAACAAATTCATTAAAGAAAAATAAGAGTACAATGCTACCAGTTGGTGCTTTTTTTTTTTTTCAATCCAGCATGATGAAGTTAATTGGTGACCGAATTCTAGCCTGTTTTCTCTTAATTTCATTATTTTAGAATTCATTAAAGAGTTTTCGTTTTGTTGGCTATCAGCGTGAGTTTTTGCCAAGTAAAAAAAATTATTTTTTTTTTAATTTTTTGGCCACATTTCAACTTTCATATAAATTTTTACGATTACGTTGTTTTGGTACGTGTCAATCTCATAATACAAAGCCAGATATATATGATTCAGTTCAAATTACACCCTTCAAGGCGTTATTTCCCAAGTTTGTCGGCTTAAGTTGTGTATTAACTGGAGGCCAGCCACAACCCACGTACGCTCGTACTTGGGAAACAGATGTTGCCCCTGCGTATGGAACTCGTATAGTAGGGACAAGGGTGGTCTGGGTATCTCACGTACGCTTTTCAGGTAAGGCAGTGAATCAAAAAGTTTTGCTTTTATTCATGTTTTTTTTTTTTTTATTCGGGAAATTAAGTTGCTGGAGTACATAGAAATCAAGTTTGTAATGAAACAGTCAAATAGTCCAGCTAATTGTCACTTTAAGTTTACAACATCAAGCCTTATCAGGGACATTTATCATTCTAACGGTTCTGCGTTCGTTTGGGGGGGGGGGGGGGGAGAGAGATTGGGTGGGTCAAAACCTGGCTTGCAAAAAGCGAACATGGAGTCAAAATAGGTTCGAATTTGGCCAAAATCTGACCTAAGTACTTTTTGGGTGAGTCCATGAGCTAATTAGAATGTCCTACCTGAAGACAATAGAAAGAGGAACACAAACTCCGATAAATTCGAAGAAAGCCTTCACAAGTTATCTTGCCTTGGCACATTCGCTAGTATGTCTACATCACTTCGTCCTCAAAAGACGTCTCAAATTCAAATTTCTCCTGGAATTGGTAGCCACAAAATATGTGTGCCATAATATGAGTCCAAAAACACGTCTAAAAACACATGACGGTCCAAAATAGAACACCATAAACACACTGTGTCCTCTTTGATGGTTAACAGAACAATAACAACTGAGGTCAGGCCAAATTCTAAACAGAAAGTCTTTTTATCAGTCTGAATTCAATTTTATCACTTTCCTTTGTTTGCCGTTGAGTTGAAAGTACGCACAAAAGAAAATACAACGCGCCTTCACAGAATTCATTTTCTAATTTACTCTCCTTGTTCGGAATGCTTTTAAAGCAAATGGGAATCGCTGTAAAACTTTTAGTGCACTTTTCTCCGCAAATATTCAAGTGCCAGGAACATTTGGTTAAATGGATTAAAGCCTGCAATTCTTTTTGGTGTGCACCATTTGTTTTTTTTAAAATCCAGATGAGAAAAAGAACTTTAAAAAAAGTAACTGGAACCTGGAAAGAAAGGCTGAGACCCCGTGCGTTTTCAAGTTAGCCAACTGTTATTTGAAAAGGTGAGCTTCGCGCATGCTTCACGGCGCCCGGCGTGGGATGTCGTGGGCGAGCGACTGAGCGCGCGTGCTCTTTTGGACACGAGACGCAGAACTGGTTTCTCTCGCGTCGATGCCGGAGAGGGGCGGTATTTGGTGCCGGAACTTCGTCGTGATCGGCTCCAGTTTATAATGCCAGGTGTCACACTGATTGTGCATCGTAATACTTATAATTTTCATTATCTTTCGTCCATCATTTACCGATCACTGTTTCACCCCCAGCGCACGGAGACAATTCTGTTTGCCTCGGTTTTGCGGACATTGGTTTTGAATGGAACCTCTCGCACTACAATATTTCAGTGAAACTTAAACAAGTTTGTCCCGTTTGTTGATTTGATGGAGGAATTTCAAGTCTGAGTCAAAAGCGACGCATACGCAGACTTGACTCAGTGGCCTATTAGCTATATTTTATCGTTTTAAAAAGCGTCACTAAATGCCTCACCAAATTACGGTTTCAATATGAGGCAAATGAGTAGCTAATTCTCACCGAAGCTTATGTTTTTGGACGATGAGGGGGTTGGGGGAAGAGTAGAGGAGTAGTTAATTCTCACCGAAGCTTATAAATGTTTTTGGACGATGAGGGGGGTGGGGGAAGAGTAGAGGAGTAGTTAATTCTCACCGAAGCTTATAAATGTTTTTGGACGATGAGGGGGTTGGGGGAAGAGTAGAGGAGTAGTTAATTCTCACCGAAGCTTATAAATGTTTTTGGACGATGAGGGGGTTGGGGGAAGAGTAGAGGAGTAGTTAATTCTCACCGAAGCTTATAAATGTTTTTGGACGATGAGGGGGGTGGGGGAAGAGGAGGGGCTTTCCAGTTTCCCTGAAGAATGAACGATGATTTTAACCACAGTCTGTATGAGTTGAGTCGCTGTCTGACAGCAGCACACTTTTTCGTAGTAGGACGACGGGGAACAACAAACTATGAATGATTAACAAATCCAGCCATTTAAAAAAAAAAAAAAAACAGGAAGAACATCTAAATCTGTGGACAGCCTCGAACATTCACATATTACGTTCTATAAAGTCAATCCCTTCTACTGAGGTCGACTCCCACCTGCTACAAAAGTACCCCTTCGCATGGCAGGAGAAAGGCCAACCAATCACAGGAAGTCCTGCAATACATGTATATGTCTTTACTTTCTCGCCGACGTTTTGAAATGCCTGCAAGAGGGATAGTAGGCTACAAGGACGCAACTTGAGAAGCGTCCGTGATCGGGAGGTCGCATGGGGAGGGGCGGGGGTTCGCAAAGGGGGGAGAGGGGGGTGGGGGGGGTGGTTAGCCCTCGACATGGATGTTTTTATAGTAAATGTAGGGCTCGGGGATTAACCCTCACAACATGAAATAAGTGCCGGACTGGAGTTGTGTAACTCACACAGTACTCCTTCCAAATTTCTGATATGATTTTTATGAATATTCCTGGAAACTAAAACTACACCGCTGTATATGAACGTTCAAGCCATTTTCACAAGATGTAAACAAAGACAATTTTAGGGCATAGGTGGAGGGTGGGGGCGGGGGGGGGGCTTGCAGAATTTGAAGCCTTCAATAAAACAGTGGCGAGGGGCCATCCTTAAAGTGGCGATTTTTGCTTCTGGTAGAGTCTCCTTCTGTCGTTTATTCTGCCCTAGTCTGTCTCTCGTCGCGGTTTTTCCTAGCACAATAATTATTATGGTGGTTGTCTTGTCCACGTGCTGTCTTCAAAATCACCCAATTGACTCATCTTCTGTGGTCTCAAGTTTGGCAACGAAGTTGTGTTCATTCACGGTTATTAACCCCAAGTCCTTTGAGGTGATGAAGCTTAATAGGCAAGAGAAGTTATTCTCTACCACTGTAAACCTGACATTTGTCTTTTCTTTTGTCTTTGGATTCGAGACTTCCAGTATGGCTTCTCCTGCTGGTTTTACTTTTGTTTGGTTCCACATTGTCAATGTCTGTGTAGTTTTCATTGCCTGGTCTTTTCACACATTGTCAATGTCTGTGTAGTCTTCATTGCCTGGTCTTTTCACACATTGTCAATGTCTGTGTAGTCTTCATTGCCTGGTCTTTTCACACATTGTCAATGTCTGTGTAGTCTTCATTGCCTGGTCTTTTCACACATTGTCAATGTCTGTGTAGTCTTCATTGCCTGGTCTTTTCACACATTGTCAATGTCTGTGTAGTCTTCATTGCCTGGTCTTTTCACACATTGTCAATGTCTGTGTAGTCTTCATTGCCTGGTCTTTTCACACATTGTCAATGTCTGTGTAGTCTTCATTGCCTGGTCTTTTCGCACATACTTCTTGCAAATAATGTTTACATCAGCTCCAGTGTCTACCTGGAAGCGAACATCTTTGTTATTGACAGTGAGAAGAGCAGCCATTCTTCCTTTTTTAGCACTGACGGCATTCAACCAGTCCTCTTCACTGCTGTCTTCAGCATTGTCATTTTCTGTAGCGACCTTAACTGCTTTCGTCGTTTTGCACTTTGCTGCAAAATGGTTGCGTCCCTGGCAATTGGAACAAGTTTTTCCCCATGCAAAACACTTTTTTTTAACCAGTTCATGGCTACGCCTGCGAAACTTGCAATTGTTAATCTTTGTCTTGTGGTGGGGCCCCTTGTTTACAAGTTTTGACTGTTTTTTCCAGTGAACGCTGCCAGTTAGGTGGCTCCATGTGCACTTTCTCTATCTTTGTGCCCATTTCTTGTAGTTGATTGTTTGTTTGTTCAAACGATTGTCCAATTGCAATTGTTTTGGCTAATGAGAGTTCGTGTTCTCGCAATAATTTCTCCTGTAGTTTCTTTTCCATAGAGAACACGATTTTGTCCCTAATCATTCTGTCCTCCTTAAAATTGCATCTTTCTGCCCTGGTTCTGAGTTCTGTGACGAATGCATAAAATGGTTCACTGACTGGTGTGTTCCAGAATCGGTACGTTTCGAGAACTTCACTGCTGCATGGATTGCAATAAGCTTGTAGTTTCTCCAAGACTTTCGTTGGGTCTTCCTTTTCAGCGTCATCATTCAACTGGAAGTGGTCATACACTTCCAAAGCTTGTGCTCCTGCACAGTGTAGAATTATTGCTGTCTGGGTTTTCTTAGGCTTAGCCGAGCCTCCAGATGCTTCAAGATATATTTCAAGCTGTCGTTTCCATTTCCGAAAATTCTCCGCTATATTGCCCGACGATAGGTTAAGTTCAGGCGGTAAGCGAAAATTAGCTTCTGCCGTGTCCAGGGAATTAACTGTTCAGAGAATGGAGAATACTATTTCTTAGAGTGGCCTCCCTTGATTTCGCTGTCCGAGCGGCGTGGGGTTTTCCTTTCTGTGCGATACGGCGACAGGCAAACGACAATCGTACTTGTGGACAAACGGGGGAAGACCCACTCAATCGCTACACGTAAACTGCTTAAAGCTTTATCGCTGCCACTATGCTGACAAGTGAGAAACATATTTTGTGATGAAATAACAGCAATAAAAAGGAACTTTCAGGAGAACTTTAATCGACAGCTATAAGTAAGCGTACAAGATAAAAAACCAAAGGGGGGGGGGGGGGAGGGGGGGGAGGGGGGTCAATCTCAATTACTTGCTTAATCAGCTATTGTTTCACGTTGGTACTTTTCGGAGTTTTACTTTAACATTATAAGTGAATGAACTAACGAATGAAGCATACATAACAACACACTCCATGAATGCAGGATCAGACTCCATGCGGTTACTACTACCATCGTAAAAGTTTAATGGTAAGAAATGATCACCTCGGGTATTTGCCATATTATTGTTGTACGTGTATTTTTGCCTTTTCGAGAAAATGGGGACAGACGTTTGGTCGCCAAAAACGGGTAAAACCCATAAAACAGGTTACAAACACATATATCTCGAACAGTTTTTAACCGTTTGGAGTGACACTAATGCTGGCTACACACGTACAAATGTTTGCACAAAGTTTGCACCAATAGTGTTTGCACAAACCGCATTTGACGTGTGTAGAGTGTTTGTGCTGAGCTTCAAATGTTTGTGCAAACGTTTGCGAGAAATCAATTGTGCTTGATTTTATTTGTGCAAACAACGTGTTGGTCAAATTGAGTTTGCTCGTGTGTAGGCAATTTGCACAAACATCTAGATCTATCAGCACTCAACACTTAAATTTCATGTAACATGGCTTCAAACTGCACAAACATTTGAGTCGTGTGGAGGCGTTTCTAAATCTGTGTTTGTGCAAACTTTGCGCAAACATTTGTACGTGTGTAGCCAGCATTAAACATAATGAACATTTTAGACTAGGACTGAGAGGACCACTTTCATGACAAAACCTCAAAATCGGCAAAATGTCAGGAACAATATAGTACTTTCCTCTCGATTACTTCAGAGAGTATGTATTTGTAAAGAGATCTCACTTCCGCCAAATCGCCAAACTAGGCCGCTGTGGTAAACAAGAAATTGAAGAATTGAAAGAGTCCGCCTTCACCAAAGATAGTGTGCATCTCAGTTTACTGTGGTTTGGTCATAACTGAAACTATTTAGAGCCCTTTGTAAGTTTTTACGCCCTGTGGAAATGCACAAACGGATATTGTTTACCACAGCGACTTACTTTCCGCTCCATGCTAACAGTGGTTTCGCAGAGCCTCCCGTGTCTTGCAATGCGAATAGGTCAATAGTGAAACCTCTCTATACATCATTCTGTCCTCTCTGATTACTTGATGACATTTCAAATTGGGTTTTCTTTGGTTGTTGTTGTTGTTGTTGTTGGGGGGAGGGGAATTGAGGAAGTCTGTGATGGCAAAGGGAAAAGCCAGAAACTTTGAGAACCGCCGCGTTCAGGGTAACCCTTTCCCTCCCCCTCTCTCTCCTTGAGCGTAGACTAAACTATTCAAATTGGCTGTTGTTTGGGGATAGTAGTCTACTTCCAAAGCAGCTGTAGACAACTCTACTGAAGCTGTGTGCATTGTTTATTATTTATTGTTCAGCTATAGTTTATTATGTAAAGTACCATGATCTCCTAACATCGGCCAGAGACATCAGCAAAGACAGTAATTAAAATTTGCTCAAACGGAGCTGTGTCATCTTCGAGCCTCAAAAACAGCATGTACACAGGTGTCGCAGCGTTCATGGGCGGTGTCTCCTGGCGTGAAGACTGCACTTTCTATGAAGATAAGTCAGTAATACAATTATGTTACAGTGCTACCACAATTAAAATGCATAAAAACAACTGGCCAGAGTTTTCCTACAGCAATTGAAGTTATAATTTCAAAGTCAATCAAAGCACAGGGTGATAGTTGAACAAGGAACACAACTCAGTAGTTTCTCCATTTTTGGCTTTGTAAAATTCGCCACTGTTTATATTTCACTAAAATGGCTCGTGCCTATCGCAAAAGAACAACATCAATAATAATAATAATAATAAAAATAATGGAGATCATTTATACAGCGCTCTAATAATTAAAACACAAAGCCTTGTTGAAGCGAGGGTTGACTATCGCAGCCACAGCTGTCCCATTTTGTCACGTTAGCATACGAAGAGTATCTTTCAGCATAAATAGCAAGTCGCTGGCTGCTGCAGTCTGGTGTTCTCGTTCAGTGGATCAGCAACATTGTGACGTTTCACAGCCTTGACGAAGATCAGTCAAGTTTTCAGTTCATTTCATTTTGACCCGAGAGTCATCTGGGGACGGTTAAGTTGAGGCGAGTCCTTGTAATCCAACAGTGTATCTGCTAATAATTTTTTTTTAAAGGGGGGGGGGGAGGTCTGAATGTGTTTTGTGGCAGTATTTTTTGGAGGAGAGTGTGTTTCATGGCAATATTTTTGGGAGGACTTTTCATTGTCTCACGGCAATATTTTTGGGAGGAATTTTGATTGTGTCTCACGGCAATATTTTTGGGAGTACTTTTGATTGTGTCTCACGGCAATATTTTTGGGAGGACTTTTGATTGTGACTCACGGCAATATTTTTGGGAGGACTTTTGATTGTGTCTCACGGCAATATTTTTGGGAGGACTTTTGATTGTGACTCACGGCAATATTTTTGGGAGACTTTTGATTGTGTCTCACGGCAATATTTGTGGGAGGACTTTTGATTGTGACTCACGGCAATATTTTTGGGAGGCCTTTTGATTGTGTCTTACGGCAATGTTTTTGGGAGGACTTTTGATTGTGACTCACGGCAATATTTTTGGGAGGACTTTTGATTGTGACTCACGGCAATATTTTTGGGAGGACTTTTGATTGTGTCTCACGGCAATATTTGTGAGGGCCGAATTTGCAAAACGCGTAAACAAATTGCATTTCTACAAATCTTTCAGCCGTAATACAGAGATGATGGACAACGGGATGAGGAGTGATTAAAAAAAGAATTTCCCAAATTTTGGACTTACGCAGTTAACACTTGCAACGGCGGAACAGTGCATTCAAAACTATTTATTGTCTTAACTTTCGGCCGTTTATTTAATCTAAAATGGTATTGTTCCTTTTTTTTTCCTAATACATTCATTTGTAGTATTTACACTAGAAATTAATGATCTACGCATATTCTTCGAATCAGTAGTTTTGTTTTACGGTGTAAATCCTCCATAATATGTTTAAAATGTAAAATATGCCAAGTGTACATAAGTGTATTCCAAAAGGCTTTCTCTAGAGGACGCCAGCCTAATTACAAATCCGAATTGAGAAAAATATCGA
This sequence comes from Onchidella celtica, assembly GCA_963931925.1. NCBI lineage: Eukaryota > Metazoa > Mollusca > Gastropoda > Systellommatophora > Onchidiidae > Onchidella > Onchidella celtica. The sequence continues at coordinate 49,281,567 of OZ007577.1, read as the reverse complement.
ATTGTGTTCACCGCTCATCGAGAGCTTGTGTTGAATGCCACGGCTCCTAAGCACGGCCATTAAAAAAAAAAATACCATGTTTTTATATTAAACAAAATGTTAAACTCTAAGATAAAAAATAGGTCATTCCCGGGGGTAAATATTGCCATGAGTCGCATTCAGATGTCCCCCTGTGTCGCCTGCATTGGTTCAGTGTGTGTAGGATAATCATCGTGTACATACAGAGAGGTTTCTATGAACTAGGATAACACTTGATGTGTTTCACTGAACGCCACCCATTATTGTGATGCTGACCCGGGTGCTTTGCAGTGGACGCCACGTTTCAGAGGGTGTGGAAATAGCGAGAGGAATGGCTTCGGGAGGTCTTCCCCCCGTCCGCGCCACTTACCAAAAAGTTAACAAACATAATATGATTAAGATATAAGCTTAAACAACCTGCATTGGAATAGTCAGATGGACCTGGGGGGGTGAAGGTCTAGTCAGTTTGTATCAATGGGCGGTAGTCAGATTGACTAATCAGGCGAAAAGGGGCAGGGGTAGTTGTGTTTTCTTGACTGGCGCGGACGGGCGGAAGACCTTCCATGGCTTCTCCCAAATCGCGAAACTAGGTCACAGCGGTAGCAAGAATTGGAGGGGGTTGTCTGTATCATGGAGGCTGTGCGGATTTATTTACTGTCTTATGTTCATAAGGAGTTGTTCCATTTGAGTTAGACAATAGGGATATTACAAGGACGCGACTTTAGGAGCGTCGGTGTGCGGAGGGTAGCAGGGGTGTCCCCCTGGCAAGTCAGCCCTCTAGGTGGATGTTGTTGTGTTGTTGTTTTTTTTACAGTAAATGCAGGGCTCGGCGATTAGCACACAGAACATGAAATAAGTGCCAGACTTGAGTTGCGCAACTCATATCGTACTCCATTTTGTTCACATTTTGGAGTTGATTGAAATAGTTTAGAGCCGTATGTAAGTTCTTCCTCTCTATGAAAACATATAAAAGGACACTGTTTACCGCGGTTACCCACTTTAAGCTCCATGCTAACAGAGGTTTCGCGGAGTCTCCCGTGTGTCGCATCGCAAATCGAGCAATAGGGATTTCTCTCGTTATATACGTAGACTGTCTGATATTACGAGTGCTCAAAATGCTTCAGAACATCTGATGAAAGACGAAATAACATTTAAATTTCGGAGAAGCGTACGTTCTATGTTGTCCAGTGAAACAAGGCAATAGTACATTTTTAATAGTCTGATTTCAGATCGCTAGACAAAATGTCTGTAGCGTCCCACTAGTTGAACGATCGATATTTTCTCAACCCCCCCGCTTGGCGAGTCTCACTCGGCGACCTTCCTCCCCCCTCTCATCAGCAAGGCCGGTATTTCCCTTTGATGTTGCTGTGTGGCTTGTTTGTTTCACTGTAGAAAATCTAGAGAGTCTGGAAGATACTGCAGTGTCCGAGATTACGCTAGGTCGACCTTGAGTGATGTAATTCTGTGACGTGTCTGTGTACGATTGGGTGGCTTGTATGTGTCCCGAACGATCTAGGTCTGTCTCGTGCTTATGGGGCGGTTAAGGCGCTTCCTGAACGTTCCTGGACAGAATATATATAAGGAGGGCCAGGCGAGCAGGAGGGGTGCAAATCGTGGGTGAAAATCGTAAGGTGCAAATCGTAGGTGTTCAAATCCAATCGTAGTTAGAAGTGTGTCTTCCCGGCTAGCTAGATGTAAGTAACTTGTGGATATCAGCTTTTGTTTACAGTTATTAAACGTTAGTATTAATTGTTCATCGGATCCTGTTATTTATTTCTACAACAGTTCGAGACAGTTTCGTTTTTTAAGGGGTAGACGATCAGTTCATCTGACTCTCCCCATCATAACGTGCTGAAATTTGCATCAACTGTTACAATGTCTATGAAGATTATCACACTGAGCTCGTATGACCCTGCCGTCATTGAGATGCAAAAGGCCCTAGAGGTTGCCAAAACTTGTGCGTCTCCAGAGGTATCCAAAACCATTGAAGGTGCCCTGGAATTGGTGAAGTTAAGAGAAGATTTTACTCACCAGACTACTGCGAAAGAAAGTGCTGCCTGTGAAGACATTACCGCGGAGACGTACCGTCATGATTGGGAGAGAGTTCACAAAGAGGGGAAGACTGCAGGGAACTTAATTCCACGGATGTTAAGTGGAGCCCTTGAAGGTAATCATAACCTCGGTTCTTGTCTGTTCCAACTCCACTTCTCGCACAACTGAGAAATTCGACCTGAAATTTTGCTCCTTTTGGTATAATAAGGACTTACTATAAATCGCAATTGTGAACTGCTTGATAAGTGCCACAACGGATTTTAAACAAGTGACAACATGTGCATTTGTTATATCTCTTCTACATTCTAAAAGGTCTCCAGATTTTCAGAAAATGGAGACAGAACTAACGAGAACTAAGATCGCGTAATGTCACCACACGAGTGCTGGCGTCCCAAGTTGCATGACCACAACGTTGGTCTACAGCTCACATGAAGAAAATGGAGAAGGTTCCCTAAGTCCCGCCTTTTCGGTCAATCCCTAATCTTAAATCTAACCTTTTCTTTACTCCTGCGTACCCCTTTTCCCGTTCAGCCACAAAAGGACAAGAAACTACAGAGACAACCTGTAAAGGGGAGGTCTTCCGCCCGTCCGCGCCTTAATTTTTACCGCTATTAAGTGAAGCCCACGGTTACACATTGTCACTGTTATCAATTTAAACTCACAACACATGGAATGGTCAGATGGACCTGGGGGCGTGAGGGTCTAGTCAGTTTGTATCAATGGGCAGTAGTCAGATTGACTAAACAGGCGAAAAGGGGCTGGGGTAGTTGTGTTTTCTTGACTGGCGCGGACGGGCGGAAGACCTTCCCTGTAAAGAACTGTGAGAGCTCAAAGTAGCCTGGAAGTGCGGATCTCTCTCCAAAAAAGTGTTACCTACCATCGGGTACTAACAGTAAATCAGAGCTTATCACTGTGTCCCGTTCACTTAGTGAGTCAGATTGCAAGGCAACTACATGTATATTTTGACTGTAAGATACTTGTTGCCACAGTTGCCTTTGCCCCTTTGCGAGAAAACTGGGGTGATAACTCTTGATACACTCTCTCGACATGCATCCATGCGCCCAGACAGTCTTCCTAGCTGACTGCAGACCGAAAGCTCATTCTTCGTGCGATGAGACAAGCAGATTGAAAAACGAAACGAACGAACGAAAGAAACGAAACGAACAAGACGTAGGAGTTGTCATGATCTCTGTGGTCGTGAAGGTTTTCAGTAAGATGTGAATATCTTAAAACATTATCTTAATATTTCCAAGGGAAAGATATCTTAAGTTCCTCTTCAAGATGAAATTCTGTACACAGGTTGTTGATCAGCTATGAAGGAACGGTGTGTGTTGGATTGCATGGGGCTATGACAGAAGGTCATTGTGATGCTGGAACACAGTACTTCCCTCTCTGACTTGTGAAATAATAAAGTAGCTCAAAGCATGTTTGGCAATTATGCTGGAGAGTTAACCTCTAGTGGTCTTCGCCGTACGTCGTGGGTCTAATGGACCCAGAAGCAATTAGAAACTTTTATTATTACCTTATTTCTGGGAATTTTTACTTGAAAATCCATGAATTCCTCAATGGCGTCGTTGCTTATCTTCCCATAGTTTTAAATTTTAAAATATGCACGTGTCTGCTCACCAATTCACATGCATTTTTATTATTCCTACCCGTGCGTCCTGGTGTCTCATAGACCCATACTTTTAAATAGGATTGTGAAGTAGGCTTTTATTGTCATACCCTTAGACCATACTCCTAAAGAGGATTTTAGTTATATTTTAGTTGATTAGACAACACCACGACGTACGCCATGCATAATTTCTAGCGAGGTACGGCGAGGCTTAAAGGGATAACTTAACGATATTACACTGTTTCTAGAGAAAAGTTCTATTTTGAATCACATCATTTAAACGTAATGAATGTGATGCTTGGCAAAACTAGGAGCAAAGCCCTCCTGACACAGTCTCAAGAACAGTCAAGTTTTAGTCAATTTTGTTGTTGCTTCTTATTGCCTATCTATATATTCTTAACTTTCAGGTCAGTTTCTCAAATCTCTTGCCAGCATGCAAAAAGCCAAGAGGGTTTTGGACATTGGCTTGTTTACGGGCTACAGTGCACTTTGTTTTGCCGAAGCTCTTCCGGGTATGTTTTGTTTCGTTTCGCCCTGTCCAAAAATTCATGCATGATTCATTTGTTCCAGCTTTATCACAGTGAAATAGCTTACACCAGTGTATCTCAACATATTCTGTCCCACGCCATGCTTCAATTTAAAACAACAACAACAACAACAAACAAAACGTATGGCCCACCATGATCGAATACTGTTAGTGTACAGTACATGTATTTACAAAAAGTTTATTGATACAGTTAACTTAAAATACCCTATGAAATTAAGATTTCTATGACAAATCCCTTCGTTCCATTCTGAAGTTCCACTCTCTACCAAAATATTGTCAGGTCCCACCCTGAGAAACACTAGCTTACACCTTTCACCTTTCCCCTTTCACCTAGGCAGTGTCCAACCACTGCAGAATGTAGCCCCCCCCCCCTCCGACAATGCATCCATTCTCTTCTGTCTGTTGTTTCCCTCATCCATGTTGTTCCTCCTCTCTCTGTAATTTCTTCCTTCCATCTTCTTCCTGGTCGTCCTCTTGTGCTTTTTCCTGTCCTTGGTTGCCATTCAGTGCAGCGTTTTGTCTACCTATTGTCATTCATCCTCCCCACACAGTCAATAAATAGCAAAAGGCACTTATTGCAAGGTCTTACAGAGATAACAGATATAATTTTATCTCATGTCTTCGTTATTTAGCTTCCTGAATGAGCCGTTAGCTTGTCATTGGTGGTAGTTGATTCTGACAAGACCATGTAGCGTGAAGGACCACTTACTTTGTCAAAAACTGTTCTTATTTTTTAAATGTATCATTTCAATATATGTTGGAGATGGAAAATATATTTTTATAATTTGGTAAACTTATCATGCAAAGGAATTTTTCGTATTATAAAGGAAATAAGATCTCCAATGTAATTATGAAAGGCTTTTTAACCGCTGAACCTTAACTTCTACAACATATCAAATTACGCACAGAAAGACACAAAGGTGTAGTGGACATATTTTAAAAGGTCTTGAAGTTCGCTATAATTTTAATACTTTCGTTGATTTTGAGTCACAACTGAGTTGTACAGAAGAAAGTGTTCCGACATTTTGAGCTGGAAAAAAAGACGAATTTTCTTCGAGTAGAAGTAAAAAGTATGACTGGAAATTTCGTTCTGCGCCTCAATTTACACATTGATCGACACTCAACTTTAAAAATCACATCTGTTTCTTCCCCGAGTCAATGGGGCAAATACATGTACTAATATTAATTGTGATGTGAAAATGGTAACTTAATATTTCTTATTTCTATCCGCAGCGGATGGACAGGTAGTGTCAGTTGATATGGAGCAGTACCTCAAGCCACTAGTAGAAAATCTATGTAAAAAGTCTCCTCATCACAAGAAGATCAAGATCCGTATTGGTGAGAGAGTTGTGGTTGGTTCTTGAAAGTTGTGGTTGGTTCTTGAAAGAGAGAGTTGTGATTGGTTCTTGAAATAGAGAGTTGTGGTTGGTTCTTGAAATAGAGAGTTGTGGTTGGTTCTTGAAAGAGAGAGTTGTAGTTGGTTCTTGAAAGAGAGGGTTGTGGTTGATTCTTGAAAAAGAGAGTTGTGGTTGGTTCTTGAAAGAGAGAGTTGTGATTGGTTCTTGAAAGAGAGGGTTGTGGTTGGTTCTTGAAAAAGAGAGGTGGTTGGTTCTTGAAAAAGAGAGTTGTGATTGGTTCTTGAAAGAGAGAGTTATGGTTAGTTCTTGAAAGAGAGAGTTGTGGTTAGTTCTTGAAAGAGAGAGTTGTCATTAGTTCTTGAAAGAGAGAGTTGTGATTGGTTCTTGAAAGAGAGAGTTGTGGTTGGTTCTTGAAAGAGAGAGTTGTGGTTGGTTCTTGAAAGAGAGAGTTGTGGTTGGTTCTTGAAAGAGAGAGTTGTGGTTAGTTCTTGAAAGAGAGAGTTGTGGTTCTCGAAGAAAAGAGGTGTGGCTCTTGAAAGAGAGAGTTGCAGCTCGTGAAGGAGAGAGATGTGATTCTTGGAGGAGAGAGTTGTGGTCCTGGAAAGAAAGAATTATGGTTCTTGGCGGGAGAGCTGTGGCTCTTGAATGAGAGAGTTGTGGGTCTTGAACGAGAAAATTTTGGTACTCCACACTGTTATGTTTGTCCACAGACTTTTTGACTTGATGTCGTTATTCTGTTTACTATAAAAACACGGAGTATTATCATAGCATTAATACGCACTTTATTCTTGCATTTTACATTTCAGGAAAAGCTATAGAAGTTTTGAAACAAATGGTTAAGGACGGAGAGAGATTTGATATGATTTTTCTGGATGCCGACAAGTCAGAATACTTGGATTATTTCAAGGTGAGTAAAGAACAAACTTCGGTGATTTAAAGTGTAGAGCAAGATATGGTTGTTTCCTTCTGCTCTTATAGTAGTCAGTAATGGTTTTTTTATAACCATGACGTGTTTGAGATGGTTGACGTCGTCCATTTTGTGTTTTTTGGGTACGTTATTATTATTGTTATTATTGTTAAGGGGTTAGCACTAAGTTATTGGTGAGAGAAATTGACATACTGACCAGCAACCCTACGTTAATCCAACGATCCACGGAGTGAGACTGACCCTGTTCGTTCAGTATATTTATATCTTAAAATTTATTTTTGGTGAATGGATGTAATCAAATCAGGCTTAATGTCATAGACAAAATTCCTGAGAAAACACATCCCAAGTGGGAAAGATTTTCAAGGAAAATTAAGATTTGCTATAATATGAACGATTGGCCACTTTTCTGCATTCACTTGGAATATTTTGCTGAAAATCGTCTTAGAAATATTTTAATTTGATTTTTGGAAGAAGCATCTAATTTTCCCTTTGGCCCAGTTTTGTCAGATCCATCCACATATTATCATTATGTCAAGAATTTAATGGTCACTATCATTAAAACAAACGAGTCAGTTCTGCATCGGTCATTAACCCTCTAGAGCGCAGTGTTCCACATGTGTTCTATGTTATGGTGTCCGTGCTGTGTTTTTAAAATCTTTTTTTTTTTTAATTTGTCGAGAAGTAATTTTTCAAGATAGATATTCATACTTTTTTTTTTTTTTATCCCCGTATAACATTATTTTAAAAGCCATTTTAGGCGTTTCGACCGAGAAGATTTTAGATAAAGCAATATATATAGGTTTGGGCTCTGGAGAGTGGGTGTTTTTCTGGGTCAGTAAATTCTTGACATAATGATATGTGGGTGGATCTGACAAAACTGGGCTAAAGGGAAAATTAGATACGTCTTTCAAAAATCAAATCAAAATATTTCTAAGACGATTTTCGGCAAAATATTCCAAATGAATGCAGATAAGTGGCTATTAATGACCGATGCAAAACCGACTCGTTTGTTTTAATGATTGTGGTCATTAAACAGCAAAAGTTTTCAAACAGAACTGGGATAATAACGGAACTGGATAGTGAACTTTACAGTTTGAGTTTTATGGTGCGTCGGCACAACAGTGACCACTTTGCGCTTTTCACGTTCTGTTTCATGGGTTTTCTGACCCTTGAGGCTTTTTTTTTTTTCTTTTTTTCTTTGTTAAATGTTTTTCAAAGCTTGTTTGCGTGATTCTTCTGTCAAGTCAAAATTGGGCAAAAAGAAAAAGTGGTATGTAGCGAAGCCCTGCGTGAGAAATAAAACCCAAACGATACAAAGCAAACTAAAGAGAAGACAGAAATATACACAAAATTTTCGGCTTTCGCCTTTTTCAAGTGAAACAAAATCGAACAGTAAAAGATTTCCACAGGAAATGTATAGAATCGAAACAGGTTGCTTACCTGCGAGTTCTTGCTTCGTTAGCAGTTTGGGTTTTATTTCTCACGCAGGGCTTCGCTACATACAACTTTTTCATTTTGCCCAATTTTGACTTTGCTTCTAGCCCTGCTGCGACCCCACAGTTTTATTGTGGTTTTTATGATATTTCGTCATGATTCTTCTCTGTCTTTTGAATTGGCCATCAGACCTACAATAAACTTAAACTTGGTCATTTGTTTATGTTTGTTTTTCAGAGCTTGATCAATACAAGTTTCACAAATGGAATTAAATAGTTCAGTAGCCTATAGATTTTTTTTTTACACTGGTAAAATTTTCAAAATTGTTTTGGATAGATCTAAAAAGCAAGTTGTTTTTTTTTGCAGTTTGCATTTGAAGGCAATCTCCTGAGTCCGGGCGGAACTGTGATAGTGGACAATACCTTTATGCTTGGAGAGGGTTACATGCCTTCTAGAGGAAACACTGCGGCGAAACTGTTTGCCGAGCATGTCTCATCTGACCCAACTTTGCATACAGTGAGTACAGCGAGATACATACAGAGTGTCCCAAAATAACGTTTACACCCTTTGGATCATTATAACTTTCTTCGTTTATTGGTTGTAACAATGAAACAAGATTAGGTATCCAAAGGATTTGTGTAAAGATTTATTACGGAACTCAGGAGAAAAAATAACAAATAAAATTCTTTCCAGTGACAACTCTTCCTGGTTGAAATTGTAAAATGTCACATTTTACTTGCTTCACTTCAGGTGTTCAAACTGAAATCCGTTCTGCTCCAGGCACATCTCATAACGGGAAGAAATGGAAGTGCACACGTCAAATACCATCTAATCTGGTATTAAAGCACATTGTTCTTCAATTGCAACTCTCAATTCGTCAATTGTTCTGCTTCTTCTGCTGTAAACTTGGTCTTTCAGAAACCCAAACAGAAAAAAGTCCATGGGTGTCAAATCTGGTAGCTAATAAACCGTTTATATTGTTTCAGATTTGACCTGTGTCCAACGACGGCAGATAATCTTTACACAAATCCTTTGGATACCATATTTATCTTGTTTCATTGTTACAACCAATAAACAAGGAAAGTTATAATGAACCAGAGAGTGTAAACGTTATTTTGGGACACCCTGTAGAATAGAAAAGAGAGAAGGAGTAAGAGTAAATGCCTGAACAATGTTACCCATTTCACTATCACCTACCAAAGATACGAGATAGAATGAGATGGGACAACTGACGAATTTTACATGCACGCATAGTTCACCGCCACCCAGCGGCCACGGCACGAATGACATAAACATGCGTAATTTAGAAAGCCAAAAAAGACAAAATAAAGTGTGTTTGCATTGAGTTAAGTAGCTATTTTGTATTTGCCGTGCAACTTCAATCGCCCGTCATTTTTCTCTTTTTTCGGTGGCGGTAGCACTGTGCCAAAACTGTATAGACCCATTGCGCTTATCGGCCATCTTTGTTGTAAGGACCGACGCATAACAATGGCGATGGTAGCATCGATTTTGATTCGTTGGCTGATTTGCACTGCGAGCACTTCAGGCTCTAGACAAGGTGGTCTAGAGGCAAGGTGCTCGCCTCTCATGCCAAGGGTCCCGGGTTCTAAACCCGGGCAGTGCAGGCATGTTGGAAATTGGATTTTTCTCATATTTTCAAGTCCCTGGTCCTATTGGGGGGTAGGATCGAGTACCTAGTCTTCTCGGATAAGGACGAAAAAATTCGGAGGGCCCGTGTGCACGTTGCGCACGTTGCGCACGTTAAAGATACCTTGGCAGTTGGAAATCGTAAAGAGCAGGCCGAAAGGCCGCTGCCCGGGCAAAATTGAAAATTGAAATTAACAGATTAAAATTTATCCATATCACCCCCCCCCCCCCCCACCAGCAACAACAAAATTTATTATTCATTATTAAATATATATTGTTATTAATAAATATTCAAATATTATTTGAGTTGTATGTTGTGTGAACTGCTGTGAGTTGTGAACTGTTGTGAGTTGTGAACTGCGCCTAACAGGCTGCGTTACAATTTGCTCTGAGATAGAGAGAGAGAGTGAGCGAGACAGGGAGAGAGAAAGAAGCAGTGCAGTGTGTTGAGCGCTTCGCAGGCAGCTCCATTCTGCTCTGTGGTTGACATGTTGTTTCTGTAAAGCGCATAGAGCATTTTAAATGGATATGCGCTATATAAATGCCATACATTATTATTATTATTATTAACTAATCGGCGGCGAGCTAAAACTGGTTCACTACAGAAAACAATGACACCTGTGTACACGCACATAGGAGACGTTCGGTCAATTATTTCACTTTCTTTCCCTTGTTTACACGGATGGTAGCTAATCTGACCAGCTTGGATCCATCCTTTCCACCCATGTCATAACCGTCAACTGCAATGCAACCAGCAGGCATTTTAATCGCTTAGATACATCTCGAAGTTACACTCATCAGCTGATCCACCGGCCATCTTGGGTGTCGGAAGAACAAAACAAAAACACTCTGTGACGTCATGCACTATGGGCCTATAATCAGTTTATCATTATACCAAGAAGTCTTTTCATGAGATGCGCCATGCCCCCCCCCCCAGCTCTCCAATCAGCGTACTGCTGTGTGTACGCGTTTTTAGACGGCGCGAAGAAAGGGCTGTTCCGTCCTAAGTAACTACATATTCGTTGTTTTTATATTATTGATACCAGGGCGTTAGTTTCACTGGCAGAGGAGAGAGATCTGTTCAAAGTTTAAGAACTTTTTAAAAAACTTTGCACTGTAGTGGACGATTAGAGATTTGACATTGGCAGAACTCTTTCTAAGCAGGCACAGAAGTTATGGCATGTCGACTGCACATTATTTCAAAAATTACTCACCTTCAGTTCCTTATCAATGCAAGGATATCGAAATCCCAATTTTAAAGGTATTTGACGAAAGGAGAATCCATATCCGTATGACGATCATTGAGGTAACAAAATGATAATGGTATGAATAGTAGGAGGCCTGATTGCTCAGAGGAAACCTTGTCGGGCTTCCATAATCGCTTTTCTTTTCTTTCCTTTTTCAGGTAATGCTCCCGATGCGTGACGGCGTCATGTTAATACGAAGATTATCTGACGTTGAGGGCACAGAGGCCTGATACAAGATCCCAATTGACAAGAAATGTACTTCTAATTGTTAATTGCACCCGTCAGAGTTACCACTAATTGTTAGTACAAATTATACATTCTATTTCATTTACTTACAGCAGTCAAATAGTGAAAATCTCTAATCAGTAATCAGCCTTGTGGAATCCATATCTCTGAGATTGCACTTTTGTCTTTCAAAGAGATGGTGTCGATGCATTCATTGTTTGCTTTTATTGATCAATTAATTTATGACATAAAGTTGACAGTATGTTTTATTGCATTTACGTCTTGCCTCTGCTCTGTCACAAGCTGTGTGCTGTAGTGCTGTAGTGCTGTATCAAACACTGTTGTGTCCTTCATAAAATGTTTGGTATCATTTGGCCCATGTCGACCCCTTAGAATGAGAAGGTTCTAACTCCCTTCAATCGACTTTTGAGAAATTGAAGATGGAAGTTTCGTGTACTCATATCTTTTAATGATGCGACTTTTTTTTTTTTTTCAGCAATACTTACAAATTATACACCGAATCTGCTTGAATCTGCGAGAAGGCCTGTAGAAGTTGTGTGTAGTGTGAAACTCTATTTAGTCAAAAAAGTGGAGATAGAACCTTGTCATTCTACGGGAAAGATTTGCCTTGTTTGGAGTAAATGAGGGCTGAACTCTTCGCTACTGAAGATTTCAGTGACTTGCAAAAGCAAAGATTTCGTGGTTAAAATACCCACCGAAAAAGAACAGAAATACAACAGATATTTTTAGCAAAATCTCTTGATAGAACCAATTATCTGGAAAATAGCAAAATTATGGGATAGGCCACTTTTGCCCTACGGTGACCATTTATGTTGCAAGTGTTACGTTCTTTACACTTTGTGACCATATTATGTCCATGTTGCATTCTCTTCATCCAGCGTCTTAAAAGACAGCTCTGTGACATTACTTCTTTCTGTCTATCATTATGCATACCTAACAGTGGAAAAGTGTTATGTTGATTCAGAAACAAAAGCTGTGTACGCATGACGAGTCTGCGCTCCTCGCAAGAGTTCTAGTGCTGGCATTTGTTAGGGGACTGCAATAGTTTACACAGCAATCTATAAGGAACGGGATTGAATAACACATTTACTATATCTAAATTTACCGATGACGCCATGGGACATTCGAACTGTTCAACGCGGTGGTTAAGCACAGTTATGGACTTTGTAAGGGCGATTCGAGGCACAAAGATCAACTGCACATGAAAAGTGTGTACAAAGTCCACAACTGTGCTTAACCGCCGCGTTGAACAGTTCGAATGTCCCAGGACGTAGATCTAAATATAGTAACTGTGTCATCCAATCCTGTTCCTTATAGATGAGCAAGGAACACAACCTGGTATTTTCTCTGGTTGGCTTTGCAGTTGGACTACGGTCCTCTAGCAACAGCCATTAGTGGGCATTGAAGACTTATAAACAAAGATAGGATGGTATCAAACTAAGCCTCTGCACAGTCAGCTGCTGGCAGACAAAAAGTGCACGCCATAATTTCCTATATTTCAGGGGTGACCAAACTTGCAAGAACCACAAACGATAAACTTTCAGAGCCACAAGATATAAACAAAATGTACATACGGGTTTATTGTTACAGACACATTTTGTTGCAAAAGAAAATCTATCTATATAAAATAGATGTGGATGCTGTGACCGAGACCATTTAGTGTGATATCTCAATAACGTGGGATAGAACAGACCGTAACTAAAGCAAGACGTGACAGTACTGGTGACTCACAAATAAAAAAGACCACAAAAAAGGCAGTCCATAAACAATCTGTGGGCTGTTGTCACAGACAAAAGAAAATAAATTATAATAAATGATAAAATAAGCCTTCTATCATAACAACTTTCTCTGTGCAAAAAAAAAATAGTTATACAGTTTCATTATGTCGGAAACAAAACTTATTAATGCCCTCAACAACGGCTCCATTGTGAATATATATGCAAAGTATCATTATATAATGGAAACGATTGTGCGTTATTATCTGACATGGAGCGAATCCGCAGCTTCACGGGTAAAGGGACAACTTAAAGGCCTGTTTACACTGGTAGGTTTTAGGAATAGAAAGAAGGAATGGGGGACTGTGTGGGAAGAACTTTCCTGGCTTTCCCTCTTTTGTTTTCCGATTTCTCCTTCCGAAACGCTGTTTGTTTACACTGGTCCGTTTTCTGAATGAGAAGCGATGCGCATCATTTGTTTTGGTCATGTTTCGAAGGGGGAAATCGGAAAGCAACAGTCGGAAAGCCAGGAGAGTTCTTCCCACACAGTCCCCCATTCCTTTTTTCTATTCCTAAAACCTACCAGTGTATACAGGCCTTTAATAGGATTTCCACCCATCCTTAATCTCTTGGTTTTATTTTGATAATGATTGGCGTTGTTTTAAACCACTATCCGCTCATCAAAAGGAGCCCCAAAAAAATTATTTCATCATTATAGTAACATTTTTAAAAGATCGCCTGAAACTTCAATGAACACAATAGATCGATACAAAAGTTATTGGATTAGATGTTGTAACACTCAAGAAAAACTGTCATTGGATCTTCAAAGTTGAGCAAAAAAAAAAAAAGGCCAAATTGCACCATAATGAAATACTTCCGCCACTAATTTTGTTTTAAAGTAATAATCGTGTCCATGGCGTTACCCCGGCACTCTAGGAAAAAGTTCTCACAGTACATTGTATTCATACGCACCTTAATCGAAGAATCTAGAATGATAATAATATTTTAAAAAACACTCCCTCGATGTTTAACCATCACTGCCGCTACTCAGTTAACTCGGATTGGCGTGAAATTTTACAGGCGCCTTCCTTTCGACCTGCTGAAGGTTGTTTTTTTTTTTTAGATTTAGAGACTTGAAATTGTAGGGAAGTATTTTTATTTTTTAGTTTGCTTTGTGTCGCTAGGTGAATACCTGCGACCCTTCATTTTTATGAATACAATGGTGCTATCACTCCCTCCCTGCCATGTGTTCACTACTAGTGCGGCACAGAGTATTGCCTTTTCCCATAGAGATACTATAATACGCCCGAGTCCACACGCATGCACAAGTGCAACGCGTCGCCATGACCCCGATTTGGCCTACATGCGCGCCATGTTGAATTGGGTTGGATTCGCTAGCGAGCAAGCGCTGGCTGTTCGACGTCTCATGGAATAGTAACCCCATCCCCGCCTATAATTATGTCAAAGTCATAATAGATAATATACTACGAATACGACGCAGCACAGGCTGTTGTTACGGAGACAGAGTGTTTTACATAGAAAGCTAAAGCTGAACAGTGAACACCTCAATATTTTCTCTATTTGGTTTTGTAATCAGACTACGTCCCTCAAACAACGTTCTTCAAACTAACAAGTTCATAACTGGTAAAACTAGTAAGAGTTATGAAAATTACAACATGCACAGCTTTGAAAAGAAAATTATGAGAAAGGCATGTTAGTAGTAGGCCTATATAACAAGGAAAAATGTTCAACTTCATGCAGAGACAAAAAATATTTTAGGGGTGTAGCTGAATCATAGAAAGAAAGAAAGAAAAAAAAAGAATAGACACGAAAAGAAAAGAAGAGAAGGAGGGGAACAGAGGGAGAGAGCAAAACAAAGTCCTGTAAGAAAGGGAATAAAATTACCTTTGGCAATATGTAATCCCTGGGTGATGTGTTATGTTGACTGTCAGCACATGATCTACTGATGTAGAAAAAGAATCGTTTTGTTTAGCTTGTGTCTAACTGACCCTACGTCCCCGTGAACATATTTTTGGGTGAAGATTTTGCCATGGTGGTGCAGCATTGTCTTACAAAATAGTTCACAGGCCTTGTTAATGATCTGGGTTGGGTGGCTGTCTTGGCTTTGGAGATGGCATGATGCAGTATTAGATGACACGTAAATCTAGACACTATTAGCCCAGAGCATTTAGCATCCTATCGCCACCCCAACTCAAAATGGCCGCCACGCGATTCTAGTGGTTCCAAGCTGTGTGGCACCGTACGGACTCTAGTGTTTAATACTATCTCTATGCCTTTTCATGACAAAGTTCGTCTCGAATGCTGACAGGGTGCGGAGGGCATAAACGCACAAGGGAGTGCGTTTGGGGGGGGGGGCTTATGTAAAACAAACAACAACCAAATAATCTGAAGGAACGGGCAAGGTAAAGCAGATCCATTCTAATCACCCACAACTTAAAGTAACATTTTAAAACATGTTTCAGCCCGAGCAACGCTGGGTGCTTCTGCTAGACCTATATACTTTTTTTTTTTAAACTCACTGGATTTTTAACAAGACCTACCGCTGCTTGTGTAGGGAACGAGAGTGTGGATACTAAATATAGTTCTCTCAAGTCTTCCGGGGGCAACTGCGGCTACATGCATTATACTAGCACTGTTCAAAGGGGACTATGACAACACGAACGATTTCGTTTTATTTGGGAGTAATAATAATATCGTATTCCATTATAATTTAGCTTCAGGAGCATCGTCTTCTGTTGAGCTATAGACACAAAGAGCGTTTTCGACAACATTTTGTCCCCCGGAACAAGTAGGAAAGCAGAAAGTCGTGACGTCACTTCACATGAAAATTCCTGTTCCCTATGCAGCTTGGATTTGTATGGAATTTTACATGTGCCTTCCTTTGGTCCCGCAGAAGACTCTTTGTTTAGACTTGGAGACTTTAAATGGTGGGGAAGTATTTTCTGAGTTTGCTTTGTGTCACTAATTCCCCCCCCCCCCCCGATTTTTTTTTTCCACTAGCGCATGACATTATCACTTCCTGCGATGTGTTCACTATTGAACGCACCACCCAGTGCACAGATACACTGCCACTGAATGATTGCTGACGGGGTGTGTAGTGTAAGGCGTTCATGCCCAAAGGCAGTGCAGTTAGATTTATCAGAAAGCGAGCAAACAAACAAACAACTGCAACAAAATCATCATCATCATTCATATTACAAAGGAAAGTAAAGCCTCCAATTACTTTGGTACCAGCCTCCTCGCACTCGGGACACACCCATACGTGCTCAGCTCTCCGCGCCATCACGTCGGACAAGGTCTTCTCACTAACAACTCCAGTAAGATGTTGATTGAACAGTCGTCTTGCACTACCACACAACCGGCTCTTGACTCCACAGCCTCTCTGATGCCCAAACAGTTTTATACTCCTCCAATGTAATCCTGAAAGGTTTTTTACCGCTGAGCCTTAAATTCTGCAAAATATCATTTGCACATTGTCAAGAACAGATTTAATTCATAAATGTTTCCACTGACTAAATTTTTGTGAGAGAGCAGTGAGTAATTTTTACAAACGTAATTATTGTGCGAGCCAGCATAACTTGGTCTCGTAAACAAGTTGTTTTGAACAGTTTTTTTTATAATAGATAGACAGAAGATGTGGGGAAGGATAGACGGACAGCGTAGGTGTGCATGACTGAGCACTTGTTGTATCTCGTGTTTTGAACTAGGGTTAGTAAAGAGGGAAGGGGTGAGTAGGAATTAAATGTTATTGAGACGTCTGTTGACGTACAGAAAAACCGTGATCCAGAGTAAAAGCTCGGGGTTTTGAACATGTTAAGAATTTATTGCTATAAAATTTACATTATATTGTATTGAAGTAATTCGACCTTTGATGTCGACCCAAGGTCGTTGCGTAGGGCTGTTACTTAAAATAACTCAGTTCGGCAGCTGAGCTAGAAGTGGTTGCACCAATCACAATCCAGGAATTAGACGGTAAGCTGCAGATGCAGTTCAGTATTTAAGGCCATACAGAACTTAGTTCTGGGCCACATGTAGACAATCCATTTACGAGGTGGTCGGCGATAGTCCTCAGCCAGATGAGGGACATAGAGACGCAGTTGAGCAGTCCATCGTGAGGAGCCTGATTTAAAGCTCCAGAGCCTAAGCTACTTGGTTTGATATAAACCCACAGCGTTTACATCCAGCGCTCTCACTCCTAGTGAGGGCCGCATGGTGAGAGTCCATACTAATTTGTAATGATGAAAGTGAACCGTTCTACTTACTTTTGAAGACAGTTTCAGAGCTACCGCCAGACAACGCATGGTTGTACAAGCATTCTCCATGGCGTGTCTAGAGGAAATGTCCATATCATAACATGTCTCATTGAATTAATAGAATTTAAACTGTTATATCCGTCGCCACGTGCGCGGATTCTTTTTGCCATATAACTCATACGACCTGCAAGTTGTTAGATTGAATACGTTAGTCTTTATAAAAGCTGTAGTTCCATTAGTTAGATTCAGTTGCCTTTGAATTGATATTTATATTTATAATTATATTTGTTACATTAATTCCTGTAATTAAACTGCCCTACAGTTCTGCTAAAATTGAAAGCAATTGATTTATTTAGTTTTTAGAGTGCAAGTATTTATTTTTGTGTGTTCGTCGATTGTGGGAGCGGACCTCGAAAGAGTGTCAGTCGAAATATCCCCATGTAACCCACATCGCGACACACATAGAAAGACGTAAAGGTGTAGATCTAGATCTAGGTGGGCATATTAATTTTAGAAAGACTTGAAGTTCTCTATATTTTTTAATAATTTCATTGTTTTGAGCTCAACATTGAAAGTGTTCCGACATTTTGAGACATGAAAAGAAAAACGCATTTTCTTGGAGTAGAATTAAAAAGTATGACTGGAAATTTCGTTCTGCGCCTCAAATTTACACATTGGTGATGGAAACTCAACTTTAAAAATCGCATCTGTGTATTTCTCGAGTCAGCGGGCTAAGTTGTATAGTGGTATACACAAGGGAGCGGGCAATGTGAGGCAGATCCATTACAATCACCCAGAACTAAAACTAATATAATTCTAGACTTATCCCTGGCAGGGCCAAGAACTTCAGCTAGTCTTTATAGAAATTAGAATTAGGAAGAGAAACGAACCATATTTTCCATACACAGGCTTTAATAACAATGAGGAAGCTGCTATGAAAGATACATGCAGTGTTGATTCAGTGGCAGCCTTCGGGGACCTTTGAGAGGTTCGGCTTCTTCGTACTCACTGATAAAAGTACAAACTCTCATTTGATTTCAACGTGGTCAAAGACGCTGATAAAACAAAACTGGATTAGCATTTCAGGACACAAAAACAGCCCCACACTTGAGCAATGAGAGCCCCTAAAGTACAGTTTGGACGGCGAATGCGGGTGACAGGTGACCAGATATCATTTCGTGCATAGAAAGAAGTCATTGGTCCCAAGACAAACCTGATCAAGTTTCACTTAGACGAATGCTTTATTCATTCCACACTCGCTGGTAGTTAATTGAAGGGCTCATAATGTCTGATATGTTGTATGAATTTAGTCTTTGATGGTTTGTGTCATTTCCTTACGAGAATAGAAAAACAGTTGTCCTCTTGTGAAAAGTAAGGGCAGGCTGTATCATATTCATAACATATTGATTCATCCATTGTATAAATCAGTATGATTTGACAGTCAGCAAAATAAATCTTATTGTTAACCATGACCATAGAATATTAATAATATTGAAGTAAGAAGACAAAAGGAATGGTCGGAAGCTGCAATGATAAGAAAATGTGAGAAACTGTTGAAGCAATCAATATTTCTGCGCCATGTTTAATAATTGTATCCATAAGGGCTCATTCAAGCCGTGCTGACCTTTTACGGAGATACTTTAAACTGAGGGGGGAAGTGAATTGAAAAAGTCATGGCTTTTGCTTTCGTGTGGTAGTTAATTACTATAATGTAGAAGGACTGGACCTGGGTTCGTTCTTGAGGTGACATTGCGTTTTGCATACGATTAAAAAGATGTTGAAGTTCAGTCTATAAATGAAATAATAATCGCTACTGAATGGTTTTATAATTATTATGAAACAAACAAACAAAAAATGACCAAAGAAAACTTGCAGTAAGGCTGCGTCGTATTTCAAGGGTAACGGCTGTGTATTATCAATACATACCATCGTAGCCTAATCATTCCCATTAATTGCCATAATTATCTTGAGGACGAATGAAAAAAAAAATACATCAAGCTCTCTAATGGACTACCCTGAAGTTTGAAAATACACTTTGATTTTAATGACTTTCGATCTCGCTGTTTGTCTCACATTGCCAAACCAGATTAGCTGAAGGAGTCTACATTTCAGAAGAGCCCCAGATAAGTATCATGAGTATGTTTCAAGAAACCGTCAGTGTAAGAGGGGGGGGGGGGTATCACACTAAGCCCGGAACGGCAGAGTCAGCTTGTGGCACACTAGAAGAGCACACCATTATTTCCCATATATTTTCTTAGCAAATCCGGAAAGACCCTATCGCACTAAGCCCGTCAGACACAGTCAGCTTCTGCCGTTATTTCTTTGGTGTACATTTTGCTGGCAGTGACCGGCTGTGAGTGTGACGTTTCGGGCTTTGTATGATAGCCGCCATAGCCAGTGGGATCCTAAAGTATTGGATATGCAACATGTATCAGAGGTTGCAAAATCTACCAGTGCTGCACCAGAATGCACTTGAACGAAGACGTCATTCATAAGGTCTCAGTCAGCAACCCTGCGAGAATCCGACGCCTAGGGACAGGCCGCAGGTCAGAGAGAGAAGACAGAAAGAGAAAGAGAGAGAGCAGTTCAGAGGTTTTATGGGAAAGGGAGAAAAAAGCAGGGGGGGGGGGTTGAAGTGTTGTTGATTACGGGCGCGACAAAACTGTTTTTGTTGAGTCACATGGCAGAAATAGCGACCTGGCGCACTGAGTCAAAACTGCCTTATACGAGTCTCCCTTCATGGATACATTTTGTTTTTGTTTGGTCTTATTGAGGCTGTTGTTCCAAGTTTGAGGTCGGCGCATAGTTTTTGTTGTTGTTGTTGTTGTTTTTTGTTCATCCTAGCCCGACTTTAGTTTTTGTTTATTCCTACTCCACTTTTTGTGCATCTAAGAAATTCAATGTTAATTATTCTGCAGCTTTAGTATCATGATAAGGAGTTAGAATAAATCCGGAACAGTGAAACAGCTTGATAAGTGCCACGACACATTTTAAACAAGTGTCAAACTGTGCATTAGTTATAATTCTTCTACATACTAAAAGATCTCCCGTTTTTTCAGAAAATTTAGACAAAACAAATACTAACTAAGGTGGCGCCAAGCGGAACCAGAATTGAAATTCCCGAAAATTATCTGTTAGATGTAAAGTATTTGAAATGTACACTAAACTCGGTGGAACTGATACGGCAAATGGGAAACACAATGATAAGTCTTGACACCCGCTAACATATTTTACAGTACGGGCCTTTTCCCGTTAGCTTTTTAAAAAAAACTTCACATTTATTTGATCTTACTTATAGGCGTCTGGGGGCTGAAAGCTAGCCCAAAGGGAGATAACGAAAAAAACTGTGAAAGGGCTCAAACTAACTCAAACTAACAGACACGCGCTCTACGCAAGAGGCTTCTGGTGAGATGAGGCCACTCTGAGAGCTCTTGGCTAACTGCCAAAGACTAGACTGCATTACGAAATTCTGATCTTGAGACACCTTTCAGTTAACCCTTCAGCGCCCAGGCGTGGAGTGCCGCAATCAAAAGTGATTTAGAGTAGCCAAAAAATGCAAAGATAATTTTATAAATATGTACCGACAAAATTTGAAAGGCTTCTTTCTGTATCATGCCTAATTCATGGAAAGCTAATCTTGAGATACTGAGAAAAAAGTGCTCTTGACAAGACGGACGTGGTCTAGACTCTAGAGGCAAGGTGCTCGCCTCTCATGCCGAAGGTACCTGGTTCGATCCCCGGTCAGTGCCGGCATGTTGGAATTTTTTACGGGGGGAAAAAATGCTGTCCCTGATCCTATGCAGGTAGGATCGAGCACCTAGTCTTCTGGAGTAAGGACGAAAAACGCAGAGGGCTCGTGTGCACGTTGCGCACATTAACAGATAACTTGGCAGTTGAACATCGAGAAGAGCAGGCTGAACAAGACCGCTTCCCGGGCAAAATTCTACAAACAAACTATGATCCCTACCTCGAAAACACTAAGAAACAAGAACAAAAAAAACTAAAATCAAGAAAATCACGAAATATCATAAAAACCACAGAAAAACTGTGGGGTCGCAGCAGGGCGTCAAAATTGGGCAAAAAGAAATAAAACCCAAACAAAACAAAGCAAACTAAAGAGAAGACAGAAAATACAGTAAACTGTTTCACTTCGTTCCTGTTGAAGTCTTTTATTGTTCGTTTTTTTCACTTGAAAAAGGCGAAAGCCGAAAATTTGTGTATTTTCTGTCTTCTCTTTAGTTTGCTTTGTATTGTTTGGGTTTTATTTCTCACGCGGGGCTTTGCAACATACAACCTTTTCTTTTTGCCCAATTTTGACTTTAAAAACAAGAAAGGTGAAGTGTAAACGCCAAGGGCAGCGGAACCTCCTAAAATAAAGAGCTCAACACAAAGTCATATTCTTGGTCCGAAAAAAACGTCACGATTTTATTTATTCTACCACTTCGGAGTACTTGGTCCATGGGGAATGGTTAAAGTTTACTAATTCATTATTTTTTTATTACTTTTTTTCTTTTTTTTCCCGAGGGAGAAAAGGGGTGAGGGGAGTAAGGGAAGTGGCGGTAAAATGCTGTGAAGTATTATTTTATTGCCCCGGAACTCTTTCTTTACAATAAACGTTCTCGCAGGTGAAATGATGTATGCAGGGGGGGGGGGGGGGGGAGAAAGCCATTTTCATGAGATAAAAAAATGCCAAAAATCGTACCTGACACGAATTGGAAAGTTATGAATGGTGTCGTTTCACTGGAGTTTTCAAGATTAATTGTTGAAATTCTTGTATAGTGTTAATTTTGGCAAAAAACAATGTGTATGTATGTGCGTGTGTGTGTGTGTGTGGGGGGGGGGGGACTCTTATTGCGAAATATTTGTTCCCGAGAAGGGGGGAGGGGGCTCATGATAGGGGGAAAATTTGGACTATTCGCCACAGCAACAAACTTCCCCACAGCGTGAGCTGCAGACTGGCGGACCGCTAAAGGGAAATAACCACAGAATAGTCGTTGAAAACGACGGTGATTTTACTTGGACTTGCGTCCCTTGCCTTGGATGTCCCAGTGTAGCTCGAGCAGTTGGTTACTGTCCTGCATGGTAGCTTTAGATTTGATGAGCCCATTTTCATACAGCAACTTAGTTTTACTTCTTAAGTGCATGGATATTGCATAACTGGCATCTGTTCGCCTCTCTGTTCACCTCTCCATCTATAATTAAGGAATACTCTTTGTACAGTACATGTGGTATGATTGTGCTATGAGAGTATTCAGTATTTTGTATGAAGGAGCGTAAAGAGCAAATCGTGCTCCGATCACATCGTGGAACTGTGAGGGCCAGTTGTACTGATTCCCCCGCCCCCTCCCCTAGACCTTGGGATGATGGGCAAGTTCCGGGAAAAGGCCATAAAAACCCCGGGCCTGTCAAGCACCAAGCACCGAGTCTCATCGCCCAGTCGAGAGCACCTGTATGTGCTGTGTATAAATAAACGTCTTTTGTGCCCTACAACAGACCTGTATTCTTCTTTGACAGTGTGAGCAGTTTTACCGTCCTGGCACGAACCATAGGAAAAGTTGCGGCCTAATCAGCAGCCTGTTACTGCCGAGGATGCACACGGGTAAAGGCCGAGCAAGCGAACGCTTCGCCACTCACAGCTAGCACTCTTCTCGTGCTTTAACATGGCGTCTTCTTCAGACGACGAATATTTCTTCTTGGGCAGTGTTTTACCAGAACTTAAATGCTTGAAACAAGGAGAAGAGTCGGTGTCTACGACATAAATAAAGAAATAAGAGATGGTGAATACCATCACTTTTTTAGTCGGTTGAAACATCATCATACTAACAGATTTCATTCTTACATCAGGATGAGTCTTTATACATTCAGTTCTATACTAAGTTAAGTGAACCCCAAGCTGACCAAGACATTGTGTAACTGGCGCATATACCTATCCTGCCAGAAGATCGAAAATGACATTCTTTTTCATTAGCCTCGGTGGGTGTACAAGTGGAAGCTTGTACACCCACGGAAGTAAATGTAAAAGAATATCATTTTAGTCGATAGTTGCAAAAATGTAACTCAATGGGGATTAGAAAATATTTTTTAAAAACACTTTGGATGCGTAAATCATTAAATGCTTTTGAGACAACGTTTGTAAAATGGTTTAATATGCCACTTGTGGCAAGAACTCAATTTTGACCCAGCGTCACTTTGCTACCGTTTTTATCTTGCAGCTTGACCCTCGAAACGCGACAACTGCCATATTTTCACATACCGGTACACACATACGACAACCGCGTTAGCAAGACAATAATATTATCATAGCAAAAAACAGACATAAACTATAACTTGTTGACGCTCCAGCAGAAAAAAAAAAATTCAGCGAACGATAGAACTCCTAACGACACACTTGCAAAACAAGTCCATCATCAAGTCCGCCTGACAAAATCCGACTAAATACTCAAATATGTTATTTATCACACACACATGTATACACATGCATACACACACACACACACAGGGGTGGTGTAAGAGAGAAGGGAGGAGAGACGGGACTGGATCTTTGCCAGGAACTAGATGGAAGTCTGCAAATACATGTAATAATATCATGTGGTTGCGATAGCAAATATTATTTCCCCAGGACATAGACGATTCTGGACTAAAATGTCGCAAGTACCGGTACTTGGAACTTAACTGTTCCTCTTAACAATCAAAGGAAATTAGGTAGTGGTTTTCCCGAATATTTTCTTCAGCCCACCCACGATCAAACTCTATAGATCACATTCATTGGCACACCAGGGGCGATATGCATGGAAAAACGTATAAGTCTATATGCGTTTAGTCCCTAACTGCGGTTAGCTATACGCACACTATGCGCGTTTATCTTTTATCCGTTCTTGGTATGCACGAAGCACTAAACGGGTCCGTTTAACTAACAGCGCATAATCCAATGTTCTATATTTAGATATCGGGAAAACGTGTTTGACTCCAATATTTTTGTCAGTGCTCTACAGTGCGTTGTTTAGGCTATAGGCAAGATGGATCTACGAGTAAATCTAAAAGAGACAATATCGATGAACTGGCAGTTCAGAAACTGCAGTTGGCAAAAATAAATCAAGCCAAAGTTCAATTAGAGATGGACAAATTGACAGTGGAGAAAGAAAAATTACTCCTAGAGGTGGAAATGATAAAGGAACAAAAACTTCTTACAGGGATCAAAAGAACAAATGCCCAGCTTAAACAAGCAGTCTTGTATTTGAAATTGAGAAAGGGAGAGAGGGAAATGGGCGAGGATTGGGCTCCAGCTAATGTCACCCTTGACATCTTTGAACATCGCACACCCTAGTTTGTATGAATTTCATGTCATCTTTTGAAAATATGTTTCTAACAATTTGAAATAAAGTTGATAACAATATTGTTGTTTTTTTTATTAATCTTGAGTATTGGGTGTTGATTATTATTATTATTATTATTATCATTATTATTATTATTATTATGTCCAATTGTTTCAGGACCAAATTTATCATCTCCCCCTTTTTTGACACATACACATATGTTAGAAAGATAATGACCACCCCTTCCATCAATGATAAATATGCTCTGAAAATCTTATTAGTCTAACACAAAAGCACGGAGGAAAATATAACATATTTTTAGAGTTCAAATACTTTACTCCACCACAATGGAAGAAAACCCAAGGTTATGCTAGGTAATATGTATGTGCTCAATCTCTCAGTGATTCAAAAATAGTTTGCAATCAGTCTACGTCTGGCAGCAGCTCCTGCAGCATTTCGGACCCGTTCAGTCAGTCTGGCACTGACAGCAGCCGATTCTTCCTGATCATAGGTATTATCGTTGGGCTGTGAGGCAATGTCGAAAGTCATTTCATCATCGCTTTCATCACTGTCGGAGTCTGCAGAATGGACATTTAAGCGTCGACAACGATTATGTAGAGCAACACAAACCATAATTATCTTGTATGCCTTTGTGGGCTGTACTCGAAGACGTCGCAAACAATGCCACCGTCTTTTCAGAACACCAATTGATCTTTCAATTATTGATCTTGCCGAACTGTGCCTAGCATTATACGCCCTCTCATTAGCTGTTGTTGGATTTGCAAGCGGTGTGAACAGCCACTCACGTAACATGTAAGCACTGTCGCCAAGAATTATTCCATCAAGTGGCTTCTGAGCACTTTCAAATGCTTCAAAGAGAGGACTTTCACGTAATATTCGTGCATCATGTACACTCCCGGGCCATTTAGAGATGCAGTGAATGAACACAAGGTCGGCATCGCAGATAAGCTGAAAAAAAATTAAATAGAATAGATTTAGACACCTCTCTCCCCCCTCTCTCTTTATTCCCCCCCCCCTCTCTCTCTCTCTCTCTCTCTCTCCCTCCCTCTCCCTCTCTCTCTCTCTCACACACACACGCAGACACACACAAACCAGACACAGACACACATACAATTTAGGCCTAAACTGAAACTAAAAACGTACCTGTACATTCATTGAATGATAGCCTTTTCTGTTTACAAATTCGTGTTCCTGTTCATAAGGAGCTTGGATGAGAATCTGTGATCCGTCCACACAGCCCACTACATTGGGAAAAACCGTACTGGGTGAATATTTTCTTCTTTGTCTCATCTGCTTCCTCCTGATTTGGCCAGCGTATATGGCGATGGGCAGTTAGGAACAAAGCATTGATAACCCGCGTAACAGCCCTACTTACTGTAGCTTGATCTACCCCAATAAGTTCACCACACAAGTCTTGAAAACTTGAAGAAGCAAAATATCGTAAAGTTACCAACACTTGAAGTAGTGGAGTTAGAGAGTTCTTACGATTTGCAATAGTTATCACATCCGTGATTTCATTTGCAATATCCAAAATATCCAGTCGCCTAAATCTAAATTTTCTATAAAGTTCAATATCATCAAACACTTCGAAAGGGTGCGTTTTGTCCCTAAACACTCTGTCTCGTCTTAAAAGTCTTCTCTGTCTCAGTCTAAGAATATGTAAAGTCGCCATCTTCAGCCACTAACTAAACGCGTATAGCCGACTTAAACGCAGTGAGAACGTCCAATAAAGTTATACGGGTTTTGGAAATGAAGTCATGCTAACCGCTGCTTCGTGCATACGACTTTTTCGGGAATCCCTCACCTTATACGGAATTTTATACGCGGATAGGAGATAAACGCGTTTAGTCAGCTTCATGCATATCGGCCCAGACTGCCAGCGAGTAAGAGCGGGAAGTGCAATTCTAAAACTACTACATTCTAGACTGAAATTTTAATGTTGAAAAAAAAAATAATCCCCAAGTCCCCATGATAATAGAGACAAACAATAAGAAACCTAAGAAGATAAAAAGACCACAAGCTTTTGATCACCAAGGACTTCAAGAGGTTGAAAAATGGAATGACTGAAACAATTCAATTTCCGATTAATTTTTACATTCGACCTCAAGTTATCGGTAAATTGTCAATGTGGCAAACTGGTAGTTACGCGGAATGAAATCAGAAATGGGGAATTCCCGATCAGTCGATCTCATGATGATGATTTCTGCGGAATTCTGTGGCCGGAGAATCATGCAGGTTATAATTACATACTCACGAAAACTTGGGTATATAAACAGTTCCATGCCCTGCAGCTTCACCAGATCGAGACAGACGGCGTTGGATAGTGTATGTGGTTTATATTAGGTTACAATATTTTCGAAGTGCAAAGGCGATGAAAATTTTCTGTTTTTAATCTGCATGTTTGATTGTTCCACTCACTGCCTCAGCTACAAAAGCACAACCACTGAGGGGATAAAATTTCGGAGTTAGATCTAGTGGGATATTGAACTGTCCACATCATTCAAAGCAAAGCATATAGGAACCAATTCTTGGTAAGACTGTGATCTTTCATCACCATAATTATTCAGCTGGAAGAAATTAAAAAGAATCGTGAACTGTACAGGCAATCTACTTACAGTTGATTAGAATAATTAGATCAAGAAAAAGATCACAATATTCTTACACTGGTGGAAAGCAAGCTGTAGACATCCAACCTATCCCTTTGTCATGATCTTTCATTTCCTCAGTACCTTTTTCTATGAAGCCGTTTGCCATACAGCAGTCGGTCAGAAACTTAATAGCGTCAGTCCTAATAACCTAATTGTTTTCATTTGGTTTTGTGGGAAAGAGTTCCATATGTCTCGATTGCTATGAAATCTTGCAGTACCTTATAGATTGCCTCATTATTTTCTGGTTGTTTTTTGGTTAAATTAAAAAGGGATCATTGAATTTTTAAGATGAGGGATAGGATAGATTCGAAGGGATGAGGGCAGGGTTAGTGATAGGTTTAGTGCTAAGAATAGGGCGGTACTAATCGAATAGGTGTTTGTTTTATGTGCATCTCTTTCCACTTTCTTTTAACTACGTGTATACGTTTTTTAGGGAGGATTATCAAATCCAGCAATCTTGAATTGAAGTGTCGGTTTATCGACAGGACTATCAAAGGGATAGGTACAGGTTTATAACAGGTTTGGGATTAGGAATAGGTATAGTGTATACATTTCTCTCAAGTTTAATCATTTTTAATATCTTTTCTCACTTTTGTTCCATTAAAGGCTTTAATATGTCTTCTGGAGATAACAGGATCAGTAATCCTCCCATTTGTGTGCTACAAGATAAAACATGTAGAAGTTTGGGTCTTTACTCGGACTTTTAATCTGTGATAATGTTTTGTAGTGACAGGGAATTACAATTAATGGATTGAACAAAATGGTAATTTAAAATTATCCTCTTCCCTTTGATATTGAAAACAGGACAGTGGCTATGTTGGGATTCGGCTTTAGACCTACAACTCTCTCCAAACTGGCAATTTCAAGAAGACTTACATTTTACAAGTGTAGCCTGGTTTTTTGTAAAGTCCCACTTCGAAATGTTTCTCATATCAGAGGGAAAAAGTCAAAGTTCCTACACAGCAGCTGGGCTGAAGCACAGTCTTTCTCAAAGTTGTTGGGCCATTCAGCTGCCACATGTAAGATTTCAAGCACTAGCTCAGTGTAGTGTAGCATTGCATGTCATGTATAGTTTTCATGCGGCTATTGTGGGCATAAAGGCACAGAAAGCAGTAAAAGACCTACCAACTAATTCTTATTATTGTATTTAAGTCTTTATTTTAGGAGATGCGCTGCTCTTGGCATTTACACAGGACTTTCTTTGTCTTTATTATTTTTCTTGTTCTTGTTTCCTGTGCGTTTTTGTGGTAAGGATTTCCGTTTTTAGAATTTTACCTGTGCAGTGGTCTTGTTCAGCCTCCTCTTCTTTACTTTCAACTGCCAAGGTATCTTTAAATGCGCAACGTGCATATGGGTCCTCCGAGTTATTCATCTCTATCCAAGAAGATTGGGTACCCAATCCTAGCTACTATAGGATCAGGGACAGGAATTTTCCCTCCCAAAAAAATTCCACCATGGGTGCGCCGACCGGGGATCGAACCCAATACCTTCGCCATGAGAGGCGAGCACCTTGCCTCTAGACCAACATGTCCCTAATCATTATGGTTACAGGACTGCCCTGTGTTGGTGTTGGGAAAGACATGAAATTTTCATTTAGTTGGCAGGTCTGCAATAATAAGATAGTGTGTGCACTGTGCAGTGGCAGAAAAATAAAATCAAAACAAACTCTCTGGGGAAAAACTACCGGAAATGTCCTGTCTTTATTTTCAATTTTCAGTCTTCAGATGGTCATTATTATATAATCAGCTACATTTTTTGTATGACACTGAACACCAAAGGTGAATTTGGTTAGATTTTATCACAAAAATTTTTAGTTCTTATCTTTTTTGGGAAAGTCTTAAATAAAGCTAAGGAGGAGATCTTCCAAACCGACTTCTTGAGCAGAAACTAAAAAATATTTTTCACTGAATTTTCATGATTGAATGACCATTTCTTTGTCTTACTTGCATTGTATAACCTCTAACCCAAATGATTCTCAAATCTCAATAATTTATTTTTTTTTGTTCCTTGAAATATAATTAATAAAATCTTATCTTGCTATTATAATTCAAGCCATGTTTTTATTATGGGACCCAGGCTATATTTCTTGAAGATATATACATGACAGAAATCAACCAAAGTTTGATTATACTGTAGCTGGGTCTTTTGTTGTTGTAAAGTGAGAAAATTATTAATGTCTGTGCGTTCTCTCTCCTTATTTTGTCTATTTTAGCAAACACAGATATGTCTCAACACACACTGAGCCATTATGATCCAGCTGTGGATGCAATGAAAGAAGCCCTCCAATTGGCTGAATCATCAGGGGCATCACTGGATGTCATTAAGTCTATCCAATGGGCTCTCAAGTTGGTGGATTTGAGAGAGGAGTTTACTCATCATGCAACATCCAAGGAGAGCGCAGCATGTAAGAACATTGTGGAAGAAACCTACAGACATGATTGGAAGACAGTGCATGCCTCTGGGAAAACTACTTGGAATTTACGACCAGTGATGATGAGTGGACCTTTGGAAGGTAACTTGGCAACAAATTTCTTGCCGTAAAATTAAAGATATTTACAATCAAGAGAATGTTCAGATCCATTTTGTAAATTAAAAATTTTGTTCAATTACTCAGAAAATTGTACAAGAAGTCAGTGTTCCCGAAAACGCACGCGCGTGCGTCTGAGACGCACAGACAGGATGACATGACGCAGGGAAAAATCCACACAGAGTTTTACTGACGCACAAATTACAAAATTTGGGGGTGTCTGTGCGTCATGAAAGTCCGGCTTTCCGCAGAAGTGCGACTGTGTGATTATCGCGGTGCAGTGTTCTCAGAAACGGCAGATATTTCTCGGAAATGCGTTCATGCGTGCCTCTGACTTAGGCCTAATGCGTTGAGAGTTGCGGCCCTTCCTCTTCTCGCGAAATATGATTAGTTTTTCTGTTTTGAATGTTTTCATGGCGAATTATTCAATATCTGACAATGACTCTCACAATTTACAGCTGAGAGTCATGATGACTCTCACAAAAAAATCCTGTAGGGAACACTGGAAGTAAGAGCATTGATAAAATTGTGTACAAACCACAGAATACTTGTTTGGGTATTACAATGTATTTCTTGCATATGAGGCTTTGCTGCATACAACTTTTTCTTTTTGCCAGTTTTTGACTTTGAAGAAGTAAGAGCACTGTACTGCTTAGTGTGCACAATAGAACTTTAAAAATAAAATTAAGATATTGATAATTAATGTAACTGATTTGTAATCTGAAATCTTTGTAATGTAAACATGTCATGTCTATATATATAATATAATATATAATATTCTTGCAACGCATGTGCTCACTAACACTGTGCCATCGGGTTATATGTACACAAACATCCAATGACTTTGGAATATTCATTATGTTTAAAATGGCATGAAGGTGAAATAGTGAAATATGGTGTGATCCTTTTGCCCTGTGGATTTGAAATTTTAGTACTAAAGAGATACTTTCACTCAAAATTGTGGTCTTAAGCTTGCATTGAGAATAATGGTAAAAATGTTTCATATTATTTTTAGCCCATCAAAGTGCAAAACTTTCTCCTTCTTTCTCACTAGGTCAATTTTTGAAGTCACTAGTGAGTATCCACAAGCCGAAGCGGATCCTAGACATTGGAATGTTTACCGGTTACAGTGCTCTTTCCATGGCAGAGGCACTGCCAGGTATAAAAGCCTGTAAATTTTGTTGATGTATTGGTCATTATGGTATTTTGTAGACCCAAGGCAAATCTCCTTCCATTGAAATTTGCATGAAATCCATAAATTTCAACATGAACAAGCAAATACGGAAAACTTTCCATTAAGAAAGAACAATAGACTTCACTTCACCAAGATTACCAAAAATTTCTAAGATCTGTGACCTTAACCTTGCCCAGAAATGAGACAAACATTGCCTTTTGTACTACTATTAGTCAGTTGATATGATCGGTTTAAGTTTTACTTGTGGCCTACTGTTTACTGCACTTGCACTGCTCCCCTCCACTCACCTTGACGGTTGGATATTGGATTATTCCCAAAATCTTGTTTCTGACTACATATATTTCATAGCAAGGAATTTCCTCAAGAAATGGCAGCAAAATGTCTTTTCTTATTTTCTGATTGCATGCAGGGTTCACACAGGTCCTTGAAGTCCTTAATTTTCATAAAAGAAAAATAAGTACTCAAAAAGTCCTTAAATTCTGAAAATGATGCCAAAGTCCTTTAAAAGTCCTTAAAATTTGTGTTTCAGTTGAAACATTTGAGATTCAAATCTTCCAATTGCACAGTGGATAATTGGTACTTTGAAATAACTGAACTTTTCAGAGTGAATTTACTATGTTTGAACTCTGGATACAGAAACATCCCGTTTCGATGAGTGCTGCACATCACTTGTATAGTTGTAATATTTCTTGGTCATGGCCACATAGGTCCTTGATTTGTTCCCTGTGAGTCCTTAGGAAGTCCTTATAAAGTCCTTAAAATTAGTTTTCAAGACTTTGTATGAACCTTGTGCATGAAATCTTTGAGCCATCAATGCATCTTTAGTAAACTTTATCACTGAGCTCATATTGTAAGCTGCTAATTATGTATGACGCATTTTTTTCTCAGAAATATTAGACTCATTGAAATAGAATCTTCACAGCTTATTTTCATGACACTAAATCCTTAAACATCACTATTTTAAACTAAATAAAATATCAAGTATTGAGATTTTCCTTTAATAGATGAACAAACAAGCCTTCACTATAGGGCAGTGGTTCTCAGAGTCCGAGGCCACAGTCTTCCCCTTGCCATACCAGTTTTCTTGAATTCCTCCCCCATTCAGAATTGTCATCTAATAATTTTTTCACCATTTTGATTTTACAATGATTATTAATGAAACAATTTGCGAAACTAAATTTCTTTATTAATTCTACCCAAATAAAAATATAAGTCCTTATTTCAAGGGATCATAAAACTTCCATTACATGTATCATATACAATGTACAGACTACATGTACATTCTTTCCTAGTTCGGAGTTCCCCAAGCCAACAGCCCTATGTCAATGCGACACATTTCAAATTTGAACGTAGGAATGACGTCATTCCTACATAGATCCGCTGGTTATGACAATGCACTGTGGTCAGTGTGATGTAGAAATTCTGCCCTTATGGTAATCCTCCATCCCTACGCAATTCCTATATAAATGTAAATCGTACTAATGTAAGAATGCTGGACGGGCCATCTCCGCCTGAAATTCCTTGTCTGGCTAAAATTCCTCCCCTTAGATTTGAAATTCCTTCCCTGGGAGCCAGGTGCCTCCCAGATGAGAATCAGTGCTGTAGTGTTGAAGATAAATAACATTAACAGTATCTTGTAACATGTTAATTTGTTGAATTTAATGACATTTGCAGCTGATGGCGAGCTGGTGACCATTGACATGGATGAATACTTGAAAACTTATGTCTCAACACTTTTCAGAGAATCACCTCATCACAAGAAGATCAAGATTGTAGTTGGTAGGAAAGTTTTGTTTTGCATTATAATGGCTTGTTTGTAACAATACCTTTAATATGATCCTAGGTTGTCATGGAAACTGTCGTCATAAATGTGTGTTGTAAGTCCATAAAATTTATAGGTCATTGGTACTTCTTTAAACTTTCTAATTGCTAGTGTTATATTGTGTCATGCCATCATAAAATACGTGCCTTGTGTATGTGTCAAATTTAGTTAAACATCATAATTTTTAGTATGATGATGTTCGTCCGTTGTTTTCAATGATGACCATGACTTCGTCTTCCATGAATTACACATGTAAAAATATACCCATCTTTATAATGTTAAAGATGATAATGTTATCTCTTGCTTCTTCAACTTTCT
Source organism: Onchidella celtica (assembly GCA_963931925.1). NCBI lineage: Eukaryota > Metazoa > Mollusca > Gastropoda > Systellommatophora > Onchidiidae > Onchidella > Onchidella celtica. The sequence continues at coordinate 49,248,642 of OZ007577.1, read as the reverse complement.
TACCTTAATGCAATTTGCGACATGCCTACACAGATATAATGTCAATGAAAGAGCAATTAAAATGTGATTAAGACATTCAACGAAACTTGATTTTACTTCACTACTGGACTGAGAGGGTTAATTTCTTTGTGGCAATCTGCGCAAAATATTCTCAAGCTGTCTCAACTTTTCACATTAAATGTGACCCATTCTACCAAGCCCAGTTTACTACTATGTTGTATATAACCACAGGAAATGCCAGGGAATTGGTCAAAGAAATGTCAGCAGATGGAGAACAGTTTGACATGATCTTTTTGGATGCTGACAAGGGAGGTTATCTGCATTATTTAAAGGTAATTGTTTTTTAAGTGTATTGTGAAATGTCAGATCAGATAAAGTAAGTACAATGTATATATAATTTAAATTTAACCCCCTCAAAAAAGGAATTTATCTCAGGTAGAAACTAAACAGGTTATTTTATATTACTGTGACTTGAATGTATTGAATATATATAACTCAGCTGCTATCAGGTACTCCCATGGTAATATGAGATGAACGCCGGCCCATACCAGTCGAATGGCCTAAAGGGCTCAACCAGTTCACATGCCACTCTAAATTCTCCCAGCGTGGAATTCTGCTACTCTTAGTTTATAATTACCTGGTGTTGCTATATTTCTTTGTGGATTACAATGTTGAAAATCACTCTTGTTTGTTAAGTAAATCAATTGTAAAATGGAAAGGTAACATTCTATCCCTGCTACTGGGTTCAGTAATCAATCTGATTTCTGATTTCAGTCCCGAATGAACAATTTTTTATGGATCTTTTCCTGATATATTTTTATTAGTGACATTTCAATTAATTCAACTCTGAGAATCAAGCTACATTAAGGTACCCAAAAAATCTTGAAAGCTGCAAAATTAAAAGTGGTCCCTATTGTGCCAGCGTGCACTATAATATCAATCAGTTATATATATTATATGTAAATTAAACAATTCATAATTGTATAAAAAAATGAAAAAGATATTAACATTTGATCCTGATGTTGTCCACAGTACTGTTTTGAAGGTAACCTCCTGCGGGCTGGTGGTACCGTGCTGGCTGACAATGCCTATATGCACGGGGATGGTTACCTCCCTGCCACAGTCAACTCAAATACCAGACGGTTTGCTGATGTTGTTACTGCGGATCCAACCCTGCATTCAGTAAGTAAAAAGTCCATCATTAAATCATGCCATGGATTCAGTGCAAGAAATGTTTATCTCCATTGTCACAAATGTGCCCCCAGCACACGAAAAGTGTACATGAGGGAGGAGAGAGTTCTGGAAAGCATGAGAAGTACACTTTTCTTTCACAGTAATTATTATAATTTATAATTATAATTTATATTTTTGTAACAAATAAAGTTGTCTCTGATCTGGGTATTATGGGGGCAAAACTATTAAAATGTTATTTCTTTCACTTTTTTTTGGTGGTTAAATTAATAATAATAATAATAATGGATGGCATTTATATAGCGCATATCCATTACAAAAATGCTCTATGCGCTTTACAGAAACATGTCAAAAAATACATGGGTAAACTCACACACACAACCCACATTGATACACACATAATACATGGCTGTAGTACATAGGTGCATCAATGCTGACATCTGGAAGAAGGGGAGGCTAATGCAATAAGAGGAGAGGAAAATTTCATAGTGGAAAATTATCTAACTTCATCAAGCATTCAGGGGAAAGTCTGGTTGGAATAAGTGATTGTTCTCTCAGGTCCAGAATTGAAAGTCGTGCTTTTACATTCTCCCCAATTGCAGACATGATGAAAAACTCTTGACTATGAATATGTTCCCAGTTTTAGACCCATAAAGCTAACAAAACATGTTGATGTTGTTTTCAGTTCTAGACATTGAAACTGGAAGGTCCATGACTATACACGCATTCTCCACAGTTCTACATTTTTTGTCTTGATACTACAGGCCCATGATTAAAATAAATAATTTAAATGAATACATATAATATAATTATAAATACTGTGTGCATCATAATTCCAGGCACTGAAAAAAAACACCACTGTGACTATTTCTTCTCAGTTTCATACACTGCAAGGTTTATGATAGTGAATATGTTTACACCTCAGATTTTAAACATTTTAAACTCTTTGACTGTGAGTTAATAGTTCTCACAATTCCAGTCATGAAAGAATCTCATAACTTTATTCTTCTGTTGTGTAGGTGCTTGTTCCAGTCCGAGATGGGGTCTTGGTGATTCGCAGAATGTCAGATGTGGAAGGTGCTGTTGCGTGATGACTAAAGAAACCTCAGATTTTCATGAGAGAGACAGTTATCCATGGAAGCCAATGCTGAGGGATGATGTAGACTCTAAAGTACTGTCTTTATCATTGAAGGATCATGGTTCTGTGTCAAGCCATGAAAAAAACCTTTATATTTCATTTAAAGAGCCTTCTTCTCTAGACGACATGTTTCTCATTCATCTAACACACACTTGGGCAATCAACTGCCTGCAGGCTGCATCTAATACGTCAAGCAGTTTGACTGACCCCTGATGTTGTCTGAAAACTACTTTACACTCCGGTATGAGCTATTAAAAGAAAGGAAAACCAATTCATCAAATTTTTGATCATGCAAATTGGGCACACGTTCTGAACACCTGATGCTACGACAGAACGGTTCGATTTTCACATTACTTTAGCTTGTTTAATTTGTGCAAATTATGTCATTTATGGAAGGGTCTTAAATTGATTTCAGAATATCTAGACCTGACAGTATGTATGTGAAAGGTTGTCCATGCCTTGTCTAGAAGTAACGGAAATAAGGTTTGCTGTTTGGAAATGATGAGCAATTCTCATCAGATTTCTGTGAAGCAGTACTTGTCTTTCTTTAACATTTTGAGAGACTCTTATGCAGAAATAACCCTTACTGTAGCCAACTGGTCATTATCTAATTATTTTTTGTATGATCTCTCAACTTTATATTATATGGAAGGGCTTTGGCATGGACAGCCCATGTTGTTTGTTTGGTCAAAAGTGACCAAAAAAACATACATTTCCTGTTCCAAGGAGTTCCTCAGACATTCACTTTAATCATATGAAAACTGTCCATGCCAAACCACTTCCACATAGACATGTATGATGTTACGTGTATGTCAATTTATACCAGAATAAAATATTTTTGTTTGGATTGCACAAATTTTTAGTAATTAAGATATGAACTGGGATTCATTCTCTAGTATATATACATGTACTACAAAGAGCACTGTAAATCAAGCTAGACAATTTGCCAGCATAACTGACCACTACACAAACACATTTTGAGAAACTTTATTTGTGACAGTTTAATTGATCAAGCTACGAGAATCAATGCCATAATATGGCAAACAGAAAAAGTTGTATCATAAAAACCACAGAAAAACTGTGGGGTCGCAGAAGGGCTATAAGCAAAGTCAAAATTGGGCAAAAAGAAAAGGTTGTATGTTGCAAAGCCCCACGTGAGAAATAAAACCCAAACAATACAAAGCAAACTAAAGAGAAGACAGTGTATTTAGTTTGCTTTGTATTGTTTGGGTTTTATTTCTCACGCGGGGCTTTGCAACATACAACCTTTTCTTTTTGCCCAATTTAGAAAAAGTTGTATGTAGCTATAAGCCTTGCTGCTACCCCACAGTTTTTCTGTGGTTCTTATAATATTCTGTGAGAATCAATCTGCAGTAAGGTATTCCAAACAAACATGAAAGCTGCAAAGTAGACGTTGTCATGCCAACATGCAATTAAACTCGAACTCAAACTGTTTGTTGTCACTTTCGTGTTCTGCCTGAGTAAAGTAGAGAACTGTGTCATCTGCAACGTACTGAACAAATCTTGTCAGCACCACTTAATATTACTGAAAATAAATTCAGAAGAATGATATTATTTGTCACCAAACTAAATATCTGATTGCTGTGGATGGCAAATTTTAAAAAGTCTATACATCCCTAGTGGTAACTACAAGACAATTTTATCACCTTAACAATTGTGAAAATGCCAGTGCGAGTAAGTGATAATGTAGAAATTTGTGCAATATGTTTTCCTAATCCTTCAGCAAATTCCTCATTCAAATGGTAATGTTGTGACAAAATTATTTAGTACATATATTTGTGCTTCAGGCCTTCTTGCTGAGAGTTATCATACCATTATACACATTCCTCATTTATCAGTCACAGTTGAAGTTAAAAGAGTAAGCACAGCATTTCAAACAAGCTTATTCAAAATTAGTTGCATTTATTCTAAATATATGTACAACTTACAGAATAAGATGTAAGGAGCATTCTTTAACTGATCCGACTGATTCCTCTCGGTGGTTGATTTTAATTTATTGTTCATCATTAGTTTTAGATCAGAATTAAATGTCCATTTAGAAAGATTGCTGATTCTACATGTTATATTTGATTATTGTTGATATTAAACTGGTTGTATTTATATATCACCTCTCTTTATTTCATTATTTCGATGCTAAGCTTCATGTCATCTGTTTAGAATTTAAGATAAAAAACAACAACAAAAAAAACACACACACACAAAAAAAAACAACAAACAAGCATACAAGTTGTTGTCGATGTAACGGATGTTGGTCTCTTGTAATAATAACATCATGATCATTGGGAGACCCATGCAACTATTTTAGGTGGTTTGGAAAATTATTCTCTTAAGAATCTTTTCTTGCCTCTTTATCCTAATGAACATCTCATTTCAACCGGCAACTAACAACATATGAGTCCCTCGTTCCCTTTTGGCCACAAATTATGTATTATATTGCTTTTAAATGCTGCAGCTGCAATATTATAATTATTGTATATGCTTGTAGTTTGCAGACAATCAATTGCTCCACGTACTTTCAGACATGTCAGCTGTCCTTCATTTTACAGGATTATTCTGGTGTCACGAGGACATGAGAATTTTTGTTTTTTTAAGAAATACCCCGGAGACAAGAAGGAAGAGTTCCAGCTGACACTGAGGAATAGATTCAAACCCCTTGTTGACCTCGAAGAGACAGTAGATTTGGAGACTCACTGGGCTAAGGTAAAAGGAGTATTTACATCGACATGCCAGGATGTTCTTGGGGAAAAGAAAGTGGAACACAAGGAATGGATCAGTCAAAAATCACTGGACTTGATAAGGATAAGAAGAGACCTAAAAGAACAGGTAAATGCAAGTCGTACAAGAAGCTCAAGAGTTGGTAACCAGGAAGAGTACCGAGCATCAGCTAAAGAGGTAAAAAAATCAATTAAAAAAGACAAAGAGGAGTTTATAGGAATGTTAGCAGAGAAAGCAGAGAAGGCAGCAACAGGAGGACACATGAGGATCCTCTACCAGACTACAAAGACTCTTGCTGGAAAATATGGAAAACCTGAAGTTCCTGTCAAGGATTACAACAGGAAGGCTATTTTTGGAAAGGAAGCTCAGGCAAAAAGATGGATAGAACATTTTAACAGCCTCTTGAACAGACCTCCACCAAGCAACCCACCCGACATTCTACCCGCAAGAAATGATTTACCGATCAGTTGCGACCCTCCGACTAAAGCAGAGATTAATGATGCCATAAAGCAGTTAAATCGAGGCAAGGCAGCTGGACCAGATCAGATCCCACCAGAGGCGCTGAAGGCAGATGCTGCGGGGGCTGCAGAGGGTCTGCACTCACTATTCTCGAGGATTTGGACCGGAGGCAAGTTTCCAAAGGACTGGAAGGAAGGACACCTCGTGAAGCTTCCAAAAAAAGGGGACCTCAGCAATTGTAGTAACTACAGAGGAATTACACTTCTCTCCATCCCAGGAAAGGTTTTCAACCGGGTTATTCTCAAGCGAATACAGAATGCAACAGACCCAAAACTTCGTGAGGAGCAAGCTGGTTTCAGGAGTAATCGATCAACCACCGACCAGATCGCCACGCTGAGAATCATAGTAGAGCAGTCGCTAGAGTGGAACTCCCAACTGATAGTGAACTTCCTTGACTACGAGAAGGCCTTTGATAGCATCGATAGAGAAACACTGTGGAGAATATTGAGACATTATGGAATCCCAGAGAAGATGGTGAACCTTATCAAGAGCATGTACGAGGGGACAAGTTGCAGAGTCGTACACGATGGCGAGCTTACTGACAGCTTTGATATCAAGACTGGGGTTAGGCAGGGTTGTTTGCTGTCCCCATTTCTGTTTGTCCTGGTGATTGATTGGCTTATGAAAGAAACCACCAGTGGAGGAAGAAATGGCATACAATGGACCCCATGGACACAGCTGGACGATCTAGATTTTGCAGATGACTTGGCACTATTGTCGCACACACACGACCAGATGCAAGCAAAGACTACAGCTCTAAACAAAATTTCAGAATCTATTGGATTGAGGATACATCCTGCGAAGTCGAAGGTCCTAAAAATTGTTGCACCCCCAAGCGCACAAGTCAGAGTAGGAGATCAACCACTGGAAGATGTAGAGTCCTTCTGCTATCTTGGTAGTATCATTGACAATAAGGGAGGAACAGAGGCAGAAGTCAAAGCACGAATTGGAAAGGCACAGGCAGCTTTCACGTCCTTAAGCAAGATTTGGAGAACCAAGGATATATCTCTAAAAACAAAGCTGAGGATATTCAACTCGAACGTGAAGTCAGTCCTGTTGTATGGATGTGAGACTTGGAATGCGTCCCAGGCCTGCATAAAGAGAATCCAAGTTTTCATCAACAGATGTTTGAGGAAGCTACTTAAGATCAGATGGACAGACAAGGTCAGCAATGAAATTGTATGGAAAAGAACAAGACAGAGCCCAGTCAGAGAGGAAATTGGTAGGAGGCGATGGAGATGGATCGGCCACACTCTCAGGAGGCCAGGAAACAGCATCACGAAGAAGGTATTGGATTGGAATCCCCAGGGCAAGAGATCAAGAGGAAGGCCGCGCGGAACGTGGAGAAGAGCCAGAGAAAATGATGTGCAACGAAGCGGAAAGACTTGGAATAATGTAAAGAGACTGGCCCATGATAGAGAGGGATGGAAAGTGTTTGTTGGTGGCCTATACCCTGATCCAGGGTGAGAAAGGCAATGATGATGATGAAGAAATACCCCCCCCACACACACACATACCGCGCTCGCAGGCACGCACATATGGGGGGTGGGGGAGGTTGGGGATAAAGGCCAGTCCAGTGAAGTTAAAGAAAGGGGTTATACTAGTATAACATTGAGTACACTGTGTGGTCTGCAGAGTATTTGGTACATTTGGTTACAAAATTTAAATGTTCTCGTTTCTCTGGAAATCACGAAACTAACTGACAGTTTCAGTTTGCCTTCATGGGGCACTTATTCATGTGCCAAGTTGCCCTTATTGAACTTGTAATTTAATTGCCAGGTCTGTACTCGATACCTATACCATTAGCCAACTCACAGTCTCTTTTTGCCAAATTTTGCCCTTGCTTATGGACCCTTTTCATTTACCGTCCTCCATATCACGTGATTTGCAAACAAAATGGCGGCGTGCCCCACTTGTAGGGCGGAAGCGGTGGACAACGGTCGAACGATGCCATCCTCTTGTTGGGCACCCAACTGTAGGCCTACAAACCGGTTACGTGCTGGTTCTGGCATAAAAATGCATCTTTGCTTATACTGTGCACATATTCAGATGCCATCACTAAGGCAAGTGGAGGTTTTTGCCCTATACGGACGTGTACTTTTCGAAGCCGTGCGGCTCCCCGCAAACAACCGTAACGCGGAAGCGACCCCACAGTTTTTCTGTTGTTTTTTTTTATTTCATCACAGTCTCGTGGTCTAACAAGAAAAATTGCATTGTCGATGAGATTGAAAACTTGTAATCCGACTTGTAGGATTGACGTCAAGTTTGCATATTCATAGGAATGACATTGTTCCGCCGTAAAGCCATTGTGGTTACGTCATTGCAGCCACAACAGTTTGATGCAGGAAAACCATCACAGCGGCAATCCTATACGATTCAACGTCGGACTGACATATTGATAGTGGCTGAGAGTGTACCCTATTCCTCAGAAATTCCGAATGATTACAAGAAAATTTCAAAGGTATATCCCAATCAGCATCCCTACGTCAATCAGATGTAGATCTGTATAGGATTTGCGTAGGGTTGATAAGATTACCGTTCCCTACATCAAACCGACGTTGGCAAGGTTTGGTAATGAACGGATCTATTCAGGCACGATGTCATTCATGTGCAAACATGATGTCAATCTTACGCTCCTGATTTCCCTAGGGTTGGTGGCTGTGACCAAACTGCAGATCTTAATTAAATTTCAAGCCTTAATTCTGTTAAATAATTATTTAATGAAATTTTATTCTCCTGCTGAAGTACAGTACTGACGCAAGCTCACAGCTAAATCTACTTCTAATATCTATTCACCCACACCACGAAGATCGTAATTATGAGATCTGACACCTTCACAGACCCCCCCCCCTCCCCTTTTTTCCCCAGACCCCCGAAAAAAAAAACAACAACAAAAACAAACCTCTCCACAGTTTCAATGACGACGCGGACATTAACATGATATAAATGAAAAGTAGGCAAGAATAATGTTCTCTGAAACGTGAAAACGAAGAAGTGCTACTTTGAGCATGTTGCGCTGAATGCCATAAAGTGTAAACATCAGTCCATTTCTTGCATAAATTTAATTTGATTTCGTGTAGCCATATGTCACCATAACTTCACTTTCAAAAAACTCATTTTCATCTTGGAGCACATGGAACATTGAATAAATTGAACTAAACAACGCTACAACACTGATAGTTACAACAGCAAAATATAGCCATCAAAGACAACGCACCAACAAACACAGATGTACACAAAGCAACGAAGGAAGAAAACGGGCCCATCTACCAGTCTGTTAAGTGTTCATGTTAAGCGGCCCACACACGCTCAAACTTTTTCATCAATAGTATTGACGTCAAACTTTTTGACAGTTTTGACGGTTGCCATACACGCTCAATATTATTGTGCAATATTCAGTCTGTGAACGGCAATGGACGGAGCAACAGCGCTGGCTCTTGCGCTAGTGTGCCGCAAGCGAAGAAGAAGCACAAAAAAGAAACGAACTAAGAGGTCCAAGCAGTGGTTTCTTCAACGCACTAAATTTGGACACAGCGAACTATTGAAAGAACTGAGGAACAATGAACCAGATGATTATAAAAACTTTTTAAGAATGGATGGACTTTCTTTTGATGAATTGCTGGAACTGGTGGGACCTCACATCATAAATCAAGATACAAATTTCTTTTCTTCTTTAGACGGCGCCATGATAGATCTCTTCTCTTCTGAAAATCAAAAAGTGAATTTGACGCAAAATATTGAAGAGTGCCCACACACGCTCAATAGTTTGACGGTTTGCGCAAAAAATATCAACTGAAACAGATCCATCAATATATTGACGTCAATACTTTTGAGGCCATCAATACCGCCCCTACACGATCAAAAAAGCGTCCAAATGTTTGACGTCAATACTATTGATGAAAAAGTTTGAGCGTGTGTGGGCCGCTTTAGATGAATGACACACATACAAAAAAAAAAAAAAAGCTCAATTAGAATAATTTGCTATTATCATAGCGTGGTAGTATAAATTCAGGTAAAATTCTCTTTGAGCAGGCTGCTGTTAATTCTTTAAATTTGGACTAGGCGACCAAACAAAAAAGAATCACCCAGCTTCGTGGAAAAAAAAAGAAGATAAGCTTCACAATACCGTCCCAGATGCATTGCACCGCAAATGTATTTGTTAAAAAAAGAAAATCGTCCAGTCCACCCTTTGTCTTCCAACAAATTTCGTCTGCGTTTACCGGAAGTTCATATTTTTCCACTTCTCCGGCGCTCTATTTGTTTGCAAATTGTGTAATGGTCTCGTATTTCGCCCTCTGTGACCAAGACGAATCAACTTAACAGTTAACGCCCAGTGATTTGCTGGTGAATGCATCATGTAGCGGGTATTTTTTATGTTCATATTGTAAGAATTGACTCGAAGAAGTGGTGAAACTTACTTTCTGATGCGTTTCAGTGATTTTGCTGATGTAAACAATTATTCAGAATGGAGATGTCGCGATCAAAATGCTTGGGTTCCTAGGATCCCAAGGAAAGCGCCAAGATGAGATGAGAGGTAAGCATTTATTTCAGATTCACAGTGAATATAGTTTGTTCATCAAGTCATATCCTATCAATATATTCCTCTAGGTCTAGATCTATACCCACTGCTAGCAGATCTAGATCTAGAAAAAAGAACCAAAGAATGACCAATGGACAGTACATCTAGATCTAATTAGATCTAGATTCTAGATCTAGATTTCTATATATAATTAGATGTAGAATCTAGACTAGATCTACCAGTACTACTAGGGTCTAGGTTAGTTTATGGTTATTCAATGCAGATACATCGTCACAAAGACCGAGCTTTAGATCTGTGCTGTCATGATTACATAGGTGTAAGTCAGGAGTGCAGAGCATTTAAGTGCACAATACACAATATGACAGGCCTAGTCTATCATCTATGTCATGACCTGTCATTGCCAAACCATTTGTCTTGGAACGTTTTCAGTTTATTTTCACTTTTTTGGCTCATTCAAGTCAGAGTGCTGAAATCCATTGATCAAATGCAATATTAGAGGGCCTTTATCATAAAATTTTGAGATAGATCTAGATCTCTGTGACCAAGGCGAATCAACTTAACAGTTAACGCCCAGTGATTTGCTGGTGAATGCATCATGTAGCGGGTATTTTTTATGTTCATATTGTAAGAATTGACTCGAAGAAGTGGTGAAACTTACTTTCTGATGCGTTTCAGTGATTTTGCTGATGTAAACAATTATTCAGAATGGAGATGTCGCGATCAAAATGGTCATTCCACTTTAGGAATCTAGTTCTAGTCTAGGCCTAGGCCTATATGACGAAAATTTTTATGCCCATTCTGTGCCTGACAGAACTGTTAAATTCTTTTATGCACTAACTGCATGAGACCATGCATAAAATGCTGCTGACCAACAGTCAGCTGACATGCTGGATGTGCATGTCCCGTGATCTGTCATGTACAGAACGAGTTCGGCTTACTACAGCGGCTAGCAGCTGGTCCACCAAAAAGAAAGTAGGCCCTCTATGCACAATACACAGCTATCTCCTGATTACAAATCTTTACGACCACTACACACCAGCATCAGAATGCACAACAAGAAATATAGTTTCCTAACAATAACATGCAGTGTTGAAAACAACTTTTTGCTATTAATCAATTCATATAATACTTTTTTTTTAATAGACCATTTTTGTTCCATCCCTTGTAAAATTAATTTTGTTTCCGGGAGATAGGCAGTTTGGCCACAACACCGATGATGTATAATTTTCGAATTTGAGGAGATTTCAATCATCTTTGGCCTATCATTAAATCATATTCATTATTCCTGGAAATGTTTGCAGATTTGGGTGAGTGAAAGTGCCACATAGGCCTACTTGGTAAAAAGCAGGATGGACCTGTGTCGATGTTGTCGATGTGCTCACCGTAACCTTCATGGAGGTGCAGCACCATCCAAAGCAACAGAAAGTGATGAAGAACTCCTAAATGAGACACTTCTGTCAGGTAAAGTATTTGAAGGTATTGTGGAATGGTACTTATTTCAGTAGGTACGGACTCAGCAATGTATTGGTGTGATTAAACATCATTTTATTGAAATCCAGGGAAAATTTGTAACTTTGTCGAATACATTTCAGTATTTTCATTAAAATGATAAGCCAAGTTAAAAATAAACAAACCAAACATGTGGCTGAAAGAACCAATATGAAGGAGTATTAAAGTGTATTCTGTGTGGTAGATATCGACTAGCCATTTTGCACTCAATAGTTTTAACCCTTGTCCCACGTTGAGTGAACTCATCCACGTAAAAGGTCATGTCCCGTGCGGGGATAGCCAGCGGCCAGTCAGCCGATCGTTCGCGTGTTGCCGATAACCTCGGCGGTCGGGTCAATCCTATCCTTGTGAACACATGTATCGTGTTTACTTTAGGACGCAATAACAACAATAGTGGTGGATAAATCGTAAGTGACCCCTGTGATATTTGGATACGGTACTTGTGATGAAGAAGAGGGACAGCAAAGAATACATCTGACGTGATACTGCGTGTCGTAAGAGGCGACTAAAGGTGCAAAGGTCCTGGTCTCCCGAGAAGAGCCAGTTGGCGGTGGGCCAACTACCCACCCTGTAAAAATAAACCAGTTACAGAAACACAAGCAAATACTTTAAATCAGTCTTTTATCTTGGGAGAAGGGGGAGCATCTGCACCTGTAGATTCAATGAAGGACAATGGACAAAGCCGAAAGGACTCCACTGGCCTGACTGCTCCTTCATCAAACAAGTCACTCCGGATTGCGTCGTGGAATGTCCGCTCCATGTATGAAGCAGGAAAGAGTGCCCAGGTTACAATGGAGATGAGGCGATACAGACTGCACATACTTGGAGTTAGCGAGACCCGCTGGATACAGTCCGGACTGAAACAACTTAACTCTGGGGAAAAGATTTTGTATTCTGGAAGGGAGGACAAAAAGCATACAGAAGGAGTAGCGATCATCTTGAGCAAGCACGCCCAGAGGTCACTGAGGGGATGGGAACCCTACGGAAGGAGAATTATATTGGCATCATTTACTACAAAGAACAAGAACATCAACATGAACATTGTGCAGATATACGCCCCAACAAATGAAGCAACCGATGAGGACAAGGACGATTTCTACAACCAGCTTCAGGAAATAGTTGACACATTGCCAAGAAAAGATGTGAACATTATAATGGGAGACGCCAATGCCAAGATAGGACAGGACAATACAGGGTATGAGGACATTATGGGGTGCAATGGTTTGGGACAAATGAATGAGAATGGAGAACGGTTTGCAAGTTTCTGCGCATTTAACAGCTATGTGATTGGAGGTTCAGTATTCCCACACAAGAGGATCCATAAGGCCACTTGGATTTCACCGGATGGAGTAACTGAAAACCAGATTGACCACTTTTGCATCACCCGACGATTCAGACGCTCACTGGAGGATGTCATAGTACAGAGAGGAGCTGATGTTGGATCTGACCATCACATGCTGCTGGCAAGACTCAAACTCCTCCTCAAGAAACAAGGTACCAGAGCAGGAACAAAGAGGAGAAAGTTTCAAGTGAGCCTTCTGGATGGAGACAAGAAGGAAGAGTTCCAGCTGACACTGAGGAATAGATTCAAACCCCTTGTTGACCTCGAAGAGACAGTAGATTTGGAGACTCACTGGGCTAAGGTAAAAGGAGTACTTACATCGACATGTCAGGATGTTCTTGGGGAAAAGAAAGTGGAACACAAGGAATGGATCAGTCAAAAATCACTGGACTTGATAAGGATAAGAAGAGACCTAAAAGAACAGGTAAATGCAAGTCGTACAAGAAGCTCAAGAGTTGGTAACCAGGAAGAGTACCGAGCATCAGCTAAAGAGGTCAAAAAATCAATTAAAAAAGACAAAGAGGAGTTCATAGGAATGTTAGCAGAGAAAGCAGAGAAGGCAGCAACAGGAGGACACATGAGGATCCTCTACCAGACTACAAAGACTCTTGCTGGAAAATATGGAAAACCTGAAGTTCCTGTCAAGGATTACAACAGGAAGGCTATTTTTGGAAAGGAAGCTCAGGCAAAAAGATGGATAGAACATTTTAACAGCCTCTTGAACAGACCTCCACCAAGCAACCCACCCGACATTCTACCCGCAAGAAATGATTTACCGATCAGTTGCGACCCTCCGACTAAAGCAGAGATTAATGATGCCATAAAGCAGTTAAATCGAGGCAAGGCAGCTGGACCAGATCAGATCCCACCAGAGGCGCTGAAGGCAGATGCTGCTGGGGCTGCAGAGGGTCTGCACTCACTATTCTCGAGGATTTGGATCGGAGGCAAGTTTCCAAAGGACTGGAAGGAAGGACACCTCGTGAAGCTTCCAAAAAAAGGGGACCTCAGCAATTGTAGTAACTACAGAGGAATCACACTTCTCTCCATCCCAGGAAAGGTTTTCAATCGGATTATTCTCAAGCGAATACAGAATGCAACAGACCCAAAACTTCGTGAGGAGCAAGCTGGTTTCAGGAGTAATCGATCAACCACCGACCAGATCGCCACGCTGAGAATCATAGTAGAGCAGTCGCTAGAGTGGAACTCCCAACTGATAGTGAACTTCCTTGACTACGAGAAGGCCTTTGATAGCATCGATAGAGAAACACTGTGGAGAATATTGAGACATTATGGAATCCCAGAGAAGATGGTGAACCTTATCAAGAGCATGTACGAGGGGACAAGTTGCAGAGTCGTACACGATGGCGAGCTTACTGACAGCTTTGATATCAAGACTGGTGTTAGGCAGGGTTGTTTGCTGTCCCCATTTCTGTTTGTCCTGGTGATTGATTGGCTTATGAAAGAAACCACCAGTGGAGGAAGAAATGGCATACAATGGACCCCATGGACACAGCTGGACGATCTAGATTTTGCAGATGACTTGGCACTATTGTCACACACACACGACCAGATGCAAGCAAAGACTACAGCTCTAAACAAAATTTCAGAATCTATTGGATTGAGGATACATCCTGCAAAGTCGAAGGTCCTAAAAATTGTTGCACCCCCAAGCGCACAAGTCAGAGTAGGAGATCAACCACTGGAAGATGTAGAGTCCTTCTGCTATCTTGGTAGTATCATTGACAATAAGGGAGGAACAGAGGCAGAAGTCAAAGCACGAATTGGAAAGGCACAGGCAGCTTTCACGTCCTTGAGCAAGATTTGGAGAACCAAGGATATATCTCTAAAAACAAAGCTGAGGATATTCAACTCGAACGTGAAGTCAGTCCTGTTGTATGGGTGTGAGACTTGGAATGCGTCTCAGGCCTGCATAAAGAGAATCCAAGTTTTCATCAACAGATGTTTGAGGAAGCTACTTAAGATCAGATGGACAGACAAGGTCAGCAATGAAATTGTATGGAAAAGAACAAGACAGAGCCCAGTCAGAGAGGAAATTGGTAGGAGGCGATGGAGATGGATCGGCCACACTCTCAGGAGGCCAGGAAACAGCATCACGAAGAAGGTATTGGATTGGAATCCCCAGGGCAAGAGATCAAGAGGAAGGCCGCGCGGAACGTGGAGAAGAGCCAGAGAAAATGATGTGCAACGAAGCGGAAAGACTTGGAATAATGTAAAGAGGCTGGCCCATGATAGAGAGGGATGGAAAGTGTTTGTTGGTGGCCTATACCCTGATCCAGGGTGAGAAAGGCAATGATGATGATGACTTGTGATGACATGCAGTAAGTTTTATTGTTAAATGGGAGGCCCAAAAATCAAGAATTTTCTGCATTTACATGCCGTTTAACACACGTTTAATCATTTTCCCAAGCCTCTGCACTTTTTCTGTCCCTAAGTCAGGCCATTCAGGTGAAAAAATTATTTTTTAAGTCAGGCGCTTAATTTACTAACCACATGTATCGTGGCATTGCCTTCTCCCTCCTCTACCATGTAAAGCTTCCACCTAGGCCTACTACATGTATGATGTTAGTTTTAGCGAGAGATTTGATTTCCACCTCGTAGAGCACGTACATACTGAAAGGGGTTTAATCAAAGCAATACAATATCTCTCTAATTACCACATCAAATAAAGACAACGACCAACAACAAAGTCAGTCATTTTCTCCCAGTTTTCTCTGATGAAAAACCTATAGACAGACGCCCTTATGCAGCATGTCCTAGTATTACATCGGAATTCATAATTACAGACGTAGAACGGCGTCTCAAATACGCACATGACCATTTTCTTCTCATTTCACATGCAGACGACACCCAGCATCAAAGTAAAAGTTTCCTCAAGATTTTCCCCAGTTCGAACTTCAGACCGTCAGTACTATTACATGAGTATGACGAATAGTTACGAATAGTTGCATTGTAATAAACGTAATAGGACGATACCATTTTGTTCTAAAGATATAGTAGGGGTGACAGGATAGATAAAGACGCGAAAATAGTGTGGAAAAAAAAACGTGAAAAAAACGATAGTCGCGGCAACCGAATAAACAAAACGCGAGGAGCAGCGCTGCCATACAATATATTGGCCTCCCGCAGTACGAGGGTTAAGAGTACTTATAACCTTTATCTCCGTTGATATTCAATGGGATGTGAACTTTCCTCACACGATAAGCAGATTTTTTGTATTGTTGCTATTTTAGAACTGGGAGACAGCAGTCTGAGCTGGCTTGATGACTTGACAGAGTCTTACCTGACAAACAACTCAGAGGACACTGCTGGGGCGTCACTCTTGTCACAAAATGCATCAGTTGGAGGATGGTCTCCCTGCCCAAAGGGGGGCGTTTTTACTATTCCTCGTAAGTCATTTTCTTTTCACTTATTTTCTTAATCTTTTATCCTTTAATACTTGTCTTTCTTTGCTTTGATTTGCATAGTTTGTATGGTCTTCCTTGTAGAATAGCACTGTAATAAAATTATCTGTATTTGCCTCTCTGTGCTGTCATGTTGGTTTGTCTGTTAATCTTTCTGCAAACCTGCCTAATTTTCTGCCTGCCAAACTAACTGCTGAAAAGTTATGGATTTTGTTAATTTTATTAAATATACAGTGTTTTTCATTTCAGCTCGGAAAGGGAGAGCTGGGGATGTGACTTCAATTTCAGCTTTGCTAGCTTCATCACATGGTTCACCATCGTTCAAACCTGACAGGTAGGACTGACAAGATATGTGGAGGCCTATTGTCTGCCCCAGCAAATATCTGTAGCTGTGGTGAGAGACAACACAGCTGATATACTGCCACGCCTGATGAAATAAAACATAAAATATCACATTGTTTGTCATTGTCGAATATTTAATCATTCTGAGTGCAAAAATGAGATGTACACAGCACCATGAAAGGATGCCATTTTATGATGCAAATTCAAGAATCATATTTTGGCTGTTCCATATATTTATTTAACTGTAATGGGACTTCAGTTTGGTTCCATAGATTTCCCTTTCTTTTCTTTCTAAACTTCTTCATGATGTTTTTTTTTAGCCATACCGGATTGTGTAGTAATGATAATCTATGGTACTGTATGCTTATTTTTAGCAACTTTTAATAAATTAGTGTAAACTAATTCTGTCTCACTCCATGACAGGTTACTAATACAAACTGAAATTGTTTACTAATGAAACTGGGCCCAAGTTAAGAGATTAATGTGAAAAACTTGCATTCAGATTAGCAGGATGTCATTCAATGGAAATGAAAAATTTTTGGTTTTTGTATTTATTTGTTATGAATTACTGTGTTGGAAGTAATTAGACTTGTCAGCATAATTTTTTTATTGTGAAAAATTATTACATTTCTGCATTCATGTTTTACTCAAAGGCCATACATACAGCTACAAACAATACATTCCTACAAGCCATAATTCTCTGATAATTTTTATTGTCATCCATTCAGGGCTGTGGCTGTTCCAAGTCCCTCCTGTGATGAGTTGGGTGGTGACCAGATGGAGATCAAGTGGTCGACCTCTATGGCCACACCTTTCCAGGCAGCGTCCTCCTTCTCTCCTTCCATGAATGAAAGTGACTGGAGAGGTAAATTCCTCTTAGATGCTTCTCCGAAATATTAAGACTTGAGCTGGTTCAAATACATGTGGAAATTAACTGAAGAAACTTAAACCATGTGTGAAATTTTGTCGGCTGCAGTTGTTCTAGTTACACCTGGCTAGCAGCTTGTATTTTCACTGGGTGTAAAAATAATATACTATTGGTAGTATGATTCCTACAGCAGTTTAATGTTTTATCTAACTGATACTAAATCTGTCTTTTTTATGCAAAGATAACTCAGAATAAATTTTTTTTTCTGTCTTTACCACTGGTCTTATGTTGATTTCTGTCTTTTAGGTTATTAATGTGACCGTGTGTCCAATTTTTCAGCTGAACTGCTGCTATTGAACATTCACCCTTGACTTGAACAGCTTGCTTGCTGTTTAATTGTCATTACTGGCATTACATGCAAAATTGCAATCACTGTGAAGATATGTTCCATAATTCACACTGATTCGACCTCTTGAGGAAGTGTTTTGCCTCCTTTAATTTTAAAGAAAAAAATTTATTATATTACATTTAAATACGCACATGATGCTAGACAGGGAACGGATTAGCAAGAGGCGTCTGATTGATTGTTGAAAGAATTAAGTAAAAATGATCTGCTGCAATTTCAAGTTAAGCAAAGTGTAATGATTAACTTGCTCCCATGTCCATCAAATGATACATTTTTTTCCCTGTGCAGATAAATCAGCCATTCGGGATATAATGACGCCTCTCTCCAGTGAAGCAAAGCCCAAGGTAATGTGTTTGCTGTAGCAGTTTGATATGTAAAATATTCACTAATGAAAGTTTGCAGATTTTCATCAGTTTTCCAGCTTTTTGGCATGTGTCGGCGTCAGACTGATGGCTTCCTGCCTATAAATTTGTCTTCACATTAGCATAATAGCCACTACCCACGGCATCGCACTGGGTCGGGGTGTGGGCAGTACCTATTGTGCTTGTGTGAAGCGAAATTTATGGCCGGTGAGCCATCGATGATCCTATACCTGCTTTGGTCATTTCATCCCTTATTCATGAATGTTGATGTGCTCACTTGTTATGCTGATCTGGGATTCACTGCAACTGTGTTATGCTACAATTAGATCTGCATGTACTGGTAGTTTCTATTTGGAATTTTCCTACTTTCAACTGAAAGGCCGCTTACATTATGCAATATGCAAATTGCTAACTCTTTTGTTTGCCATATAAATTTCATTGGCCTGACCTGAATTGCACTATGTAGTTTTGCAATGAAATCCATACTAGTACCAACAGTGATGTATCCATAGAGCAGTGCAATGAATAAAACTTTATCCATGAAATCAGTGCCATTGTTAATCCTGTGAAATCCATACTAGTACCAACAGTGATGTATCCATAGAGCAGTGCAATGAATAAAACTTTATCCATGAAATCAGTGCCATTGTTAATCCTGTGAAATCCATACTAGTACCAACAGTGATGTATCTATAGAGCAGTGCAATGAATAAAACTTTATCCATGAAATCAGTGCCATTGTTAATCCTGTGAAATCCATACTAGTACCAACAGTGATGTATCCATAGAGCAGTGCAATGAATAAAACTTTATCCATGAAATCAGTGCCATTGTTAATCCTGTGAAATCCATACTAGTACCAACAGTGATGTATCCATAGAGCAGTGCAATGAATAAAACTTTATCCATGAAATCAGTGCCATTGTTAATCCTGTGAAATCCATACTAGTACCAACAGTGATGTATCTGTAGAGCAGTGCAATGAATAAAACTTTATCCATGAAATCAGTGCCATTGTTAATCCTGTGAAATCCATACTAGTACCAACAGTGATGTATCCATAGAGCAGTGCAATGAATAAAACTTTATCCATGAAATCAGTGCCATTGTTAATCCTGTGAAATCCATACTAGTACCAACAGTGATGTATCTGTAGAGCAGTGCAATGAATAAAACTTTATCCATGAAATCTGTGCCATTGTTAATCCTGTGAAATCCATACTAGTACCAACAGTGATGTATCTATAGAGCAGTGCAATGAGTAAAACTTTATCCATGAAATCAGTGCCATTGTATTTATTGTTAATCCTGTGAAATCCATACTAGTACCAACAGTGATGTATCTATAGAGCAGTGCAATAAATAAAACTTTAGCCATGAAGTCAATGCCATTCTAACTAAATTTTCATTAAATTTAATTTTTTAAAAAAAATGAAATTGGTCTCTGGTGATATTTGTTGTAGTTTGAAGGAACACAGAACAGCATGTAAAAGATGCTGTATTTCTGGAATTTGAAATCTTTTATAGCATTTATATTTATGCCAAAATTTGTGTAAAGGAGTTTGATATTTTCTGACTAGCTGTTTTGGTGAACTATGGTTAACAAGCCTAATTATCTGATGTGAAGCAGTTATTTCATTCTATGGCAGTAGTGTTGTGAAATTTTGTCCTGAAAATGACCAAGGTGCATTGAAACTTTATTTCCACATAGCATTTGACTGTTTCAGTTCCGTCATTTTATCTAGGATTCACTGATACTTAAAGAGCAGTTGTCTGGATACATCACTGTAAATGACTTTCCTCGGAATGCTTTAATGGATTGTAATTAATTATCTTCTTGTGTATCAAAAGTTTTCTCTTTCTCAACAGGTCATCCACAGGAAACTATTCTCCCCGGCTTCAGTAACCTCCCACAATGATAGCTTGTCATTGGTATTTGATGCTGTGGATGGTAACGTCACCTTGGAGCAAGAGAAGACTGTCAGTAATGAGGAAGAGGTATCCACCTTTTTTGTTGAAACAGGGCAAGTCAGTCAGCACAGTGGTAGTGCCAGTGATAAAAAGGGCAAGACTCTGGTGGTTCCAGAAAAATTCCCTGTTTGTCATACTGACCTGGAGAAAGTTGGCTTGTCCAATCAGACAGATGAGGCTAAATACAGCGACACATCTCTTAATGTCAAAATGATATCCATCGGTGAGAGAGACTTTTCTGCATCTGTTAATCAGAGTATGTCAGAAGCAATGGAAATTGAATGGGATGGTGATCAGAATGTCTCTCATGAGGCAGATATTCCTGCAGATTACAAGAAAACTTTGGTCATTGGTGAAGAAGATACTACTGTATTAAATGTAGACCAAGTTATGAACTCCAAGCAGACCTGTCAACACAATGACGGAAGGAATATCTCTTCAGTACAAACGCGGACTTCTGTCATAGACAGTGCATGCTTTTCTAACGAAGATGGCAAAACTAATGTTATGGAAAAATCAAATCTGCTCTGTACAGAGAGAGCTGACTGTAGCTGCAGAGATCCTTGTATAAACAAAGGATTAAAGTCACTCAATAATACTGCTGGTGTGATAGTAAATTCTGATCAACTTTCAGGTTGTAGAACCTGTGGTGAAGCCGCAGTGGGTGCTAATATGAATAACAATCTTTCTGACAGTCTAGACAGAATCGCATTAAAAAAGGCACATGTAATTTCGGACGTGGGTGATGTGAGGGACATACGGGTCCCTGGAAAAATACTGTATGTAACTGTGGATCCCGAGAGTGAAACAGTTTCACAAAAGAAAGATAAAGTGATCCCCCAAGATGTTCAGAAAGATGTATGCGATGATTCCAGTGTTTCTCAAAAGATGACAGATCCAGTCAATACTTCGTATCCAAAATCTGATATCATTCCGAACAAGAGAAAATATACAGTAGCCAGTGACTGTGTGAAGGAGAATGAGAATGATTCATTTAATGAGTCAGACTCCCAGTTTGTTGAAAGTCTGTCGGCTGCTGAAATGGAACTGGTGGAGGAGCAATGTGTAAAAGAGTATCAGAAAAAGGAAGCTAGCTACAGTATAATATCAACATGTGAATCCAAGGCAGTTCTGAGTGCCAACAGTGATGAGAAGATAAGACTCTGTGATAAGAGAAGAAGAGATGGAAATAATGGTGTTTTGGCTGATGAAATACACCCTAGGGTTTTACTGGACTGTGATAATAGACAAAGCAGAAATCATATCGAAGCTGTGCTCTCAAAGGTGTTTGCGAGTCAGGAGAGTATGGAGAATGGAAATAGTGCAGAGGCAATGGGTCTTCTTATGAATGAAACTGTAGGTTGTGGGATTTTGTCACCAGAGGATAATAGGATTAGAGAGGAAGGAGTTGGTGAGGAACAGTTACAGTTTGGTCACAATAAAGACAATCATCATTATGACAAGGAAGTGGAACAAGCGCATGTGACTGCAGTTTGTATTCAAGACTCAGTGGACGGTGAAAAACTGCCTGTGAAGAGAACTAAATCCAGTAAGGAGGGAATGGCAAAGAAAAGAAAGCTAAGTCAAGATGAGTTTGAAACGTCTTCAGTTACACAGATTGAGAAAGGTAAGAGCACAATATATGTTGCCAGGACTGACCAGCAACATGTGGAACAGGATGAGTCATCAAGGAAAGGTCCTGAAACAAAACATTCAACCCCCCAGGTGGCGAATAAATTAGTCTCAAGTTCCATAAGAAAAACGGTTAATCTGAATCCCATTTTGAAAGACCCGCAAACCCCGAGGTCTCTAGTGAGGAAAAGAGTGAGATTCAGTTCAGAATCTTCACCTGATAATGATTCTGCATCCCAAAAAGATCATTCGGATCAAGGCATGAAAGCACAACATGTGGACGAAATCCCTAGCATGAGGGAATGTATAGAGCCACGAATGAATACTTTGAGGGATTCAGAATCACTTCGTGATACAATGATAGATAGAGTTCAGACATTTGGGAATGAAATTTTCCATAACACCAAGCCATTGCCAGTGAAATCTAATAGTGAAGTGAAATCCATTAGTGAAGGTTTAGAGTATGTTGAGTCGGTTGTTGGTGAGTTTGATGATGATGAGTCACTTGTAAATTCATCTTTGTCTCAGTTTGATCAACATAGCTGCCAGAAAGACATGAAGCATTCCAACGGTGATTTATTGATCAGTTCTCAAGTGGAAAACACTTCTGTGGTGTGTGGACATAGAGATGGGATGGAGTGCTCACATCAGACAGACTTGTCACCGGTCCAGAAATGTGATCTTAATAAGGTAAATAGTTCAAAATGTGATACAATGGAAAACAAGCCTAGTAACAATGAGACATATGAAGACTATAACTTCAGTGACTCATTTGAAGTTTCACCTACTTTTTCAAGCCAAGTACTACTCAGCTCTCAAGTAGAGGAAAAAGAAGTGCTAAATCACTGTGGTGATGGACCTATTTGTGAAATGGAAAAACAAGTGACTCCGATCGGTGGTGAAAAGAAAGATTTCACAACTTACGGGAAGGGGAAAGCAAATGAAAGTCCTGAGTGTGGCAGTGTGCAGAACACAGGACAACTTGAAAATTCTACATGCAGTAAGGCTGTTGTAAATGATAATTTCAACTTTGATGATGATGGTGATGATGAAACTGTTTGTGCTGCTGCCGCCTTGTTGGACAATGCTGATTGTGCCTCTCAGAATGAAAGCTGCAGCCATGTGGGAGATAGACTTGTCGCAAACCCAGTGCAGGAGTCATACGGAAAAGGGTCACCTTCTCAAAATTGTGACAATATTTCAAATGATGTGGACAGAGACACTGATGGTGGCGGAACTACAGGTATTGCCAGAAAGAAAGCAACGGACACTACTGCGGATAAATCTGAACAGGGTTTGAATGCAATTGATTTACCTGTATTTCCTTCTAGAACACAAGCTGAGACAGATTTTACTGCAGTTGACCTTCAAGATGCGTCCTGTTTGCCATCAGCTGCAACAGTATCAAATGTGATTTCATCAGAGAACTCTAGACATCCTGAGTCTGCATCATCTCTTGTTTCATTTTCCACTCTTACAACAGCATCATCAGCAGCTTCCACATCTCATACAAATTCAAAGACTTCTGGTTCCATGTCACATACCTCACAGACTTCATCAAGACATTCACAGTCACTGAAAACATCGCTTGGCCTCTTTGCTAGTAAACGAAGGAAGTTCATATATCCAACTGCAAAGCAGATAGAGAGTGTGTGCCCTGAGACACAAATGACTAAAGACACAAGTGTTACAAACCTATCTCCAGCCTCATTCCCATTGGCACTTAATGATAAAGATGACAACAGGGCCGAGACCAGGGAGGATACTGTGGCAAAAACACAAGCGACCACAGCAAAGAAGGGCGTCACTGTAAAAACACCAAAGTTATTAGGTAAGTTGATGATGTATTAAGTTTTATTAATCCATTCCACACATTTAAAATTTGATCTGACTCCATAAGTACCATCATAACTTCTCAAATCATCAGCAGGCACAAGAAAGTGTAAAATTAATAAAAATGTCTCAGAAGGCCATTAGTGAAAAATCATTTTCTTCTCAAAGGCCTCAGATTTGAAATTCTCTACCTCAGTCTTTGAGAGAGACTGATAATGTCATGGCTTTTAAACATCAGCAGAAGAGTTATCCTTTAACATCGTGAATAACACCCATAGATGTTTATTATTTTTTTTTCTGGTTTGTTCATTGAATAAATTTCTGTGTTTGTATATGATTCAGTATAGGTATGAAATAAATTTTGTAAAGCGCATAGAGGTCATTAACTTGATGGGGTGCTCTAAAAATGCCGTGTATTTTATAGCTGGACTATTCCTCTATAGCTTTTATACATCTTCTGTCCTATCCCCATTTTGGAATTTCTTTCAATCATTTATGCTTTCAGATTTAACTCAAGCACAATTCACACGTGGTTCCAAAGTTTCTCCGCTGTACAGCTATAAATTTATATGCCACTCATTTCATCTACCTGCTTTGAAAATGTTATAAACCTCAGGAATTTATGTTGAGAATTATATATGTCCTCAAAGCTGAAACGTACAAATTATATCACAAAATATTGTGATTGTGATGCATTTTTTTCTCTTAATGTGGTTTGTATTTTAGTCTCCAGATTTGGTCCGTGTTTAAGACATTCTTTATCTTTCTCCAGGTTTTGCAAAATTTTCAGATGTCTTCAAGGAAACAAAAATGAATCAGTTGCCAACCCAGCTACGATGTCAAAGTTCTCCATCACACATCCAAATGCCTGTACATGTGGATAACAGAAGCATCAGCAACAAAGACCACTCTGCACCACATCTGAAAGAATCCACTGTTCCAAGAACACAGAATATGACAGTGGTAAATCCTGTCAGTGGAAATTCTGGTAACATAAATAACATAATGTCTTCTTCCAGTAAGAGTTTTACACTATCGTATTCTACAGCTTCCATCCAGCAAGTGAGTGGAGCTACAAATTCATTATTATCTGATGTAAACCCTTCCAGCAAGTGCAGTACAGGTGGAGAAGACAAAACTGAAGACATCACAAACGAAGATGATGATACCACTTTCTCTACTCAGATGTGGGCTGAAACAGAATTTTCTCAACTTTCAAAGCCTGATGAGCCCTCCAAGGGAAACCACTTATCAGAAGACTCCCAGAATTATTCCCAGTCTCAGACCATAAATCATGAGAGTGAAGTACCAGAGGGGAGTGAAACATCTTACCTTGTTCAGGGTGATAGTGAAGTTACTGAAAATGGACTGAGTAATGAAAGAATTAATATGTGCCTTGCTAGTAAGTCAGTAGATTCTTCAGTGACCGTGACAAAGGTTAGTCAAGAAGCTCCTGTTGCAATGACTGGCTTCGCTCCAGCTTCAAACATGTTGAACAGTTCAAATCCAGAACCAGCTGTTGGTAGACCATTAGAAGATGAAGATTTTGAGGATCAACTTGAGAAAATGTTTACAGCACACAGACAAAAAGGACATCATAAACACAATTTCAGAACTCCATTTAAAGGTGCAGATTTCACTTTACAACAAGCGAAATCTTCAAATAGAATTGGATTGTCAGCAGAGCAAATGTATGAAAGTAGGGACAGGCAAGAGAAAGTACTGGGTCCTAATAGTGCCTGCATGTCACAGCATGAAAATGGAAAACAGATTTCAAAATTGGCAGAGTTTGACAGATTATTCGTGCGGATGGAAAGTGGTGACAGCTCATTGGCTCATGCTCCTACTGCAATCACAGAGCACCATGATAGTGAAACCACTCTTGCACAGAGTAAGTATACAGGGAGAAACTCAGAAAAGACATATTCTTCAACATGTTGTGAATCTGAAGAACGGCAAATGGCAGCAGTGTCTTTCAAGCATGACTCTGGGAGACCCAAATCCACAATGAATGGCATTAATAGCTCAAATTCACTTTCATTTCAGGATAAAGCTTCACCCAAATCACACCTTGAGACATCTGTTAAAACTCAAGGCACAATGCAGCAAGAGGGAAATTTTGTTGGTTTCTTGGAGCCAAAGAAACCAGAAGTTCAGAAAGGGCTCAAGCAAGGGCCTATGACAGGACATGTTACTGCCAGCAAGGATATCTGTAATACCAAACTTTCTGTATCTTCCACTGATGTCTGTACAGTGTCTAGGGAAAAGGCTGGACTGTCTAATGATCTGGGCTGCCTTAATTCTGGGTTTGCTACTGCTAGTGGTAAAGACTTAACTTTGTCTAATGCCTCCACTAAAATGGCTAAGCAGCTTTGGGAATCTGTTTCAAACGAGGCAAAAACTCCTGTTCAGGTTTCAGAAAGAGATGTTGAGAGTGAATTAGATTTGGAGAAAATGTTTGACAGAAAAATGAAGTCCCTGAATAGAGATGCCAATCCTCTGTCAAAGCCGATAATGCATTTCAAGAAACCTGCCGTCATTAGTGATGAAACAGAGAAATCAAACACTCCAAAATTTGACAAGAGGCACAAAGGTTTCCAGCCATTTAAGCCCCCTAAAATCTCAGCTGCAGCCAGGAAAAATAAACAAAAAAGTTTAGGCTGTCAAAGACCAAATGGAGTGGAGAGAACAACAGAGGCAGTTGTGAGCAAAACAGGCCAGGTAGAGACTGTACTTTCAGGTACTGGTGTATGGCCAAGTGACACAACTGAAAGTGAAGGAACTGGTGAGAAAGAATGCAATAACTTGAAATGTCTATGGAAAGCAAGTTATCTTTCTGCATCTGAACCAGCAAAGGACAATTCATCTATGCAGAATGGAAATAGATGTCATGTCACCATTGATGAAGCTAGTTCAGTGGGAAGTGCTGGTGAGAGGCAGGGGAAATGCAGAGGAGATAAAGACAATGGAATTGACAAACTGCCAGATGACTGGGAGGACGATTCTGATTTTACAGATTTGCTGGATGATCAGTTAATTAATAGTGACAGTGGAAGGGGAGAAAGTGCTGGCCAGTGCTCTGACCATGTAGAAAATGATATCAAGGATTTCATTGGTGTTGATGGAAATTCTAATATCACAAACAAGATGATATCAGGCCATCAGACAGTAGTATCAAGTCATACTGGTTTAGATTCAGCAAATAAAATGATTACTATAGGCAGGCTAGAGAGGTGTCCACAAGGTATCATTGAGTGTAGAGAGAACAAGGCTGAAGATGGGACAACAGACATTGAGACTCCTATGGAAATGGACATAAGTGGTCTTGGAAATGTGTCAGACTGTGCATGGCAAGCTGAAGTGGATTTGGATAAGTCAATAAGAAATGCATGTAATAATTCCAACAGTATTAATGATTGTTTAGGTGGATTTTCTACAGCAAGTGGGAAGAGAGTGAGAGTGAAGGTTTCTGATAGTGCCCTTAAACAGGCAAAAAGTTTACTTGATGATGCAGAAATCCTGCATTTTGAAGAGACAGAAAGCTGCTCCGCAAGAGGAAATTTAAGCAGTGATGTGAATTCTAAATTTTCATCTGTCAGTGAGTTTGGACATATTTCTCCTGAAAAGTCTAGAATGCACACAGAAAAAATTTGCTCAGAAGTTAAGGACCATACAGCAAATACTCCAAAGAGCCCAGCAGTTGTTGACTGTGAGGTATCAGGAGCTGAAGTTATGCAAGATTCTGATGTGGCCCTGGAATGTGCAGGAAAAGGAGACATTAAGAACAAAACAACCAAGTTTGGTAAAGATGATCCCAAATCAGTTGAAATAAGGAATCCAACATCAGCAGAGTCCATTTCTTGTGAGACTAATGTTTTTGAAGTGGATATGAAGACTTCAGAAACCGGTGCTGACAGAAGTAACTTGTCCAGTTTGAATAGAAACAACACACAGAATAACCCTCAATATATGATTGCTGCCACTGCAACTACGCATGGCTTGCCATTCTCTGATATGCCAGAGCATGCTTTAATACAATCAGGACAGTGTTCACAGGGCGCTGAAGGAAATGTGGAGTTGGCCCCATTAAAGATCTCTTCTACCAACAGCAAGGAATCTTCCACTACCAAATGTCCCATCAACATGGGATTTTTGACAGCTTCTGGTTTATCTGTCTCTGTATCACAGAAAGCCATGAAACATGTGAGGCACTTACTTGCGGACTCTGGAGATAATCAGGATGTTGCTCCTCCACAGCTTGTTACTGCTGCTGTCAGCCTGTCTAATGGTAGAAGACCATCACATTTTGGATTTACCACTGCGTCTGGTTCATCAGTAAAGGTCTCGGAAGAAGCCCTGGAAAAGGCTAAAGAATTTTTTGAAGAAGTTGAAGTTGAAACAGCTGGCATACAGACAATCAGTAGAGTGGGTGATGCAAGTACCACATCTGTCTGTACAGGCTTTACAACAGCATCTGCTTCATCAGTGACAGTCCCTGACAGAGCCTTAAAACCAGCACTTCAAACCTTAACAAGTGTGGAAGATGAAGTGGACCTCACTGCCTCCAAGATCAGCCATGGCATCACCAAGAGTTCTGCTAACACTGCACCTTTGTATATGGGATTTGCCACTGCTGCTGGTTTGGCTGTAACTGTTTCTGAGAAAGCTTTGAGACGTGCTAAACAGGTTTTGCAAGATACTGAAGACAAAATGGACACACTTTCCCCCAAAACTGACCAGGAATCAGTCATAAATGAAACAAATGCCTCATCTCATTCTGTGGAATTTGCTGTGAGCTCTAGCTCAGCAGTGGCTAAATCAGAAAAATGTTTTGAAGAAGCTGATGTTAAAATGGATATCATTTCACACAAGTCTATCTCCAGCACTAGCAACAGTGCCACAAAGACCACACCATTGTGCATAGGATTTGCGACAGCCTCAGGCACAGCAGTTACAGTGTCAGAAAAAGCCATGAAATGTGCAAAACAGTTTTTGGACAATCCTGATGACAGTCATGATCGTAGCAGGCAAACTAACAGTACCAGGATAACAGAGAACAGCTGCACACCTGACGCCGGAGGTAGAAACTGTGACATGGAACCCACTGACCAAATTTCAGTATCAGGAGGATTTTTGACAGCAGGTGGTAACAGGGTGAAAATATCAGAAGCAGCGCTGAAACAAGCCAGAGCTGAGCCGTCTTCAGAAAGAGAGGGACAAGAAGGCTTCTGTGACAGAGAAATTGTCACAGAAGGTACTGGAATCAGACATGAAGATGGAACAGGTGAATCTGCTCATGCAGTGGAGAGTCCAAGAGCACAGAGTGTTGGTGACACACTCACTCCCTCAATAGGTAAGCCTTCTATCATAGTAACTGAATGGTTTTAAGATGTACATCCTGGATAAGAAGACTATGTGTAAGGATGTGTCATCATGGGCACTTGGCATATCTTCAGTTGGCTGTTTTGTTAAAATTAGCTTTTGGAGGCTATTGATGGGGGACCATAGTATATTACATGGAAAGCTATAGCTGAGCAGTGAACACAACTCAATATCTTCTCTATTTGACCCTGATCCACCAAGAACGACAGTCTCGAAGGCTAGCTTTGACGAGGTTCCAACAGCCGACCAATGATATATATCTGTATATACATGTATTTTGGCTATGTTGTAGAAATAAAAAAGAACTTATTATGCCTGTTCTCCAAAGCCAGAATTGAGAAACATATAGGGAACTGTTGTAGAAAGTACCTAGCTGCCTACACTAAAAATTTGTTGCGAAGTTAGTTACATCAGATCAACAGTATGGTAATGATTCATGGTGTTGATGCTCTCGCAGACAAGATACTTATATTTAGTGCCTGTAATGGGAGTGTTTCCAAGTCTGTTTGTCATTTTTTTGTCCCTACAGTGGACAGGGTCAAACTGAGAAGAAGATCATGCACACCACTGAGATCAGATGTTGAGGGTAAGTCAGTTGAACAGGTTATCTATTGGATCATCAATTGTGATAATTTTTATTTGTGGAAAAATCCAGGGAAGAAAGCTTCTCTCAGCGAATGTAAAAATATTCAGCTCATGCATTATTTGAATCAATCTGGGACATTCTAGCCATGTTATATCAAAATTTGTTTGTTTTAGTACCAGTTCTCATGTTATCTGAATAGCTGTTGAAGTAGTAGAAAGTTTGATCAGTGAAAAGTTTACATCATAATTTAAAGACCTGACTATGGTGTGGACCATTATGAAAATCCTGTCATTTATTCTCTGGGTTATTCATTACAATATGCATATTTAAACAGTCTCCACTTATTTTACATTGCATGTGCAACTGGTTTTCAAATTCATAGACTACAGGCTTTTTCTAGCACTTCACATAACACTGGCATGCCATGTTTGAGACCTATCTCACCGTTTTGTTTTGATGTTTAAGAACAAACAAATTTGATATTCTGATCTAAGTTCTTTAGATATTTATTCCAGGCTGATTTCAAATGCTGCCTCTTTTTTTTTTTTTTTTACCTTTTCTTTTTTATTTGTCTGGTGAGGGTCAGTGAAATCTATGACATATGTGTATCTTCAACTTTTAATCTTCTTTCAGAATTTCAGTTTGATCGCAGAAATGTAAGAGGAAAAAGACTAAGTGCTCTGCATTCAAAACCATTGGAAACCCAGCAAGTGTAAGTGATACAAGGGGTGTTGTTGTTGTTTGTGGCCTTGCTTTCTGTGGACAGCATGATTGCTGATGCAAAGCAGTGCATACTCTTAAATTTGGCCATTAAATGACATGAAACATTTTAACACAAGTAATTTCTTTTGATTTTTAACATGTACAAATGCACTTATCTTTGCTTGTTCTCAGTCCTTCTTTACAACTTGTTATGATTATCACATGATACATAAAGTAAAATCAAATCTTGATGATGTTGTGTTGGAATGGGAGACAGAATGTTACAACCAGAAGTACTCTTTAAACGCAACAGAGCATTCTTGAATTGTTTTTCAATTACGATAAGAATAAACCAAAGAAATGATATCTTTTTGTAAAAAAAAAAAATTAAGTTCTGTGTTTTCTGCTATCATTGTAACATTTTCTGTGCATTTAGTTTATATTTCATCTCACAGAGCTGCTCCTCATTTGACTGCCAACCCATCTTTGTCGTTCAAGCCACCTTACAAGAAAGCCAGGATTTGTAACAGTGACAATGACCTGCTGGAATCTGGCATTTCTAGTTGCCACAAGAACCTGATGAAAAATCATGCTAGTAAGGATACCAATTCTGGGACATTTGTGTGTGTATCCAAATAGTAAACCATGGTTAACAAAAGAATGCCTTGAAGCTATTGTTGACAAAAAAAGACTCCGAAAAACTATAGTAAAAGCGACCTCGCTAAAGTAAACAAACAAATTAAAAAGAGAATCAAAGTGTGTAAAAAAGAATACAAAGATAAAATTGAAGCAAGTTTTAAATCAAATGACATGTCATCTGTGTGGAAGGGAATGAAACAGGTTACGGGGTACGATTGTATGAAGAATAAAGTGAATGAAAGCGAATTTGCCAATGAATTGAATCAGTTCTACTGTCGCTTTGACAAACACGATTTCTCCAACCAACACCAGGAAATAAGAGACAGTTTTGATTTTGATAATGATGAATGTAATATTTGTTTTGATTATGATGCTGTTGTGAAACAATTTAAATCTGTTAAGGAAAGAAAAGCATCTGGACCAGATAACATTGGAAGCAAAGTAGTGAGAACATGTGCTGAACAACTAGCAAAAATTTTTACTTTCATCTTCAACAAATCCTTTCAAAACCAGTACATACCAAACATTTGGAGATTGTCAAAAATCTTACCTGTCCCCAAAAAACCAAAAATATCTGAAATGAACGACCTTCGCCCAGTTGCATTAACTTCCATTATCTTTAAATGCTTTGAAAAACTTGTTTTAACTGAACTAACGAAGGAGGTCAAACAAATTCTCGATCCTTTGCAATTTGCATACAAAGAAAACAGGAACACAGAAGACGCCTTATTGTTTTTATTGCATAACATCTACAGTCATTTAGACACTGGTAAAACCTGTGTTCGTGTGCTCCTAGTCGATTTTTCGTCTGCGTTTAACACCATACAACCGCACTTGATGTTTCAAAAGCTTACCAACCTACACGTGAGTTCATTTTTAAAGAGCTGGATCTTCGAATTTCTAACACAGAGAAGCCAGTTTGTGGATATAAACAACACATTTTCCAAATTACTCACAACAAACAGAGGAGCGCCACAAGGCTGCGTGCTGTCACCTGCCTTGTATACATTGTATACAAATGATTTCACTGTGACACACAACAACGTTTACCTTCTTAAATTTGCCGACGACTCTGCTATTTTAGGCCTTTTACCTAACTCTGGCCACGAATATTCTAACATTGTACAATCCTTTCATTGTTGGTGTAATAACAACTATCTTCTACTGAATGTTAAGAAAACAAAAGAGCTTGTTTTTGACTTTAGGAAAAATAACAACGATCCTGTTTGCCCTCTTACTATCAACAATGAAGAGGTTGAAATTGTCACAGAGGCCAAATATCTTGGCATTATTATTGATTCATTGCTTAACTGGCATGCGCATGTAACATATGTATACAAGAAAGCCAACCAGCGCATGTATTTCCTCAGAAAGCTCTGCTTTTTAAAAGTTAGCAAAAGCATTCTGAAAATATTTTACACCATGGCTATTCAGAGCGTTTTGATGTATGGAGTTGTCTGTTGGGGAGGAAACATCTTACAAAAAGATAAAAATAAGATCAATAATTTAATTAAAAAAGCATCCAAAATTTGTATCTGTGATCTGCCATATTTTGATGAGCTGTACACTGGTGCTTGTATTAAAAAAGCTAATATTATTATAAATGACCCCCAACAT
Source organism: Onchidella celtica (assembly GCA_963931925.1). NCBI lineage: Eukaryota > Metazoa > Mollusca > Gastropoda > Systellommatophora > Onchidiidae > Onchidella > Onchidella celtica. Next base: position 49,215,905 of record OZ007577.1, on the reverse strand, counting down.
CCCCTGAACAAGGAATATATAAGATCTGTAAGAAGTTTAAGGCTGTTGTCAAAGAAAACTAAAACTGAGCGCTACTTTAAATCGTTTATTCCATCATCAACTAGGATGTTACAATAATGTCGTCATCTTGATCGTAATCTGTGCACAGTTGAATTATGTCCTGCGTGTCAGGTCAATGTGTTTTAGTTAGGGAAGCATATTGTGTGCACTGTTAATTTTGTTAATTTAGTTAATTTATCAGTGTGTGTGTATATATGTGTGTGTGCGCGCTATGTATCATACTTTCTGCTTCTGTAACTGTATTGTTATGTATTCAATGATCAAAACAAATTTCCTTGTACAAGGACGAATAAAATTTATCTTATCTTATCTTATCTTACAGTCCCATTTTCTTCTTCAGCGTCTTCTGTGTCATCATTCCAACAGAGTAAGACTATATCATCCGCAAAGAAAGGCCCCGTTTTCTTACCCAAAAAGGCAATGGCAGACACCGTCTCCAAAACTATTCCGAGAGAAGAAGGAGCTGCAGTTGGGGAAGAATGTGACTTGGATGATGAAGAGGAGAACAAATTACTGTGTCAAGAGAGTGAATCTGGTAAACAAAGTAGTCCAGAGAATAAATTGAACGACAGAAATTACAGTATGCCAAATGTTGACAATGCTAGTAAACCTTCACTTGAAGATTTACAATCAAGAAGAAAAGATGTTGAACACGATCAGTGCACTTCAATGAGAACACAGGTTGCATGCGATTCTGTGGATTCCGCTGGATCTGCAAAGACTTTCAGAAATATGAAAACAAACAGCATTATAGAAGAGTGTGCTTTAGAGATGGAAAGAATGAAGCAGGAGAAGATGACTAGGAATAAGAAGAAACAGAGAGTCCGTCCACTGTGTGGCCAGTGGCTGGATGCCAGAAAGTGCAAGAGAAGCATGAGAACATATCAAGATTGGGGTCTGGACCCAGTGAAGGATTTGTCTAGAGATGAGGTGAGTATGGTGCCCAAAGACAAACTGTAAAGATATTTAGAGGGAGCAGATTCTGTTGGGTAGCAAAAGAAATGTTGCCACATTTCAAAACGGACAGTTCTGATACATGATACCTTGAAGATTTGACTTGTTAATGCATGTTTTCAAAGGAAGATGGACAGCAGATGACAGTATTGTTCTATAGCACAGCTAGAGAAAATTGGTGAATTCGGTTGCTGAAATTTCCAGACTTCTAGTATTTCATATCTGAATATTGTCACAAGTATCGATGGCACAGATGTTGTCTTAATTTTTCTGCCAAACGATGTGTGAAATACAATATCACCCATAAAGACTGCTGTAAGGGATGAGTGAGAAATGATAATTGTATGAAACAGTCCCTGTGTACCCAAGCTTGTTGTAAGTAAGAAGTAGAGAAAAACCTTTAAAGAGTGAAGTCAGGATTCATGCAGACATGGAGATTGTAAACACTTGCTAAACTGAACAGTGCAGAGGTGCTTGTATTGTTCTATTCTCTATTCTCGCCCACAGCTGATGAAGTTAAGTGTATCAGAGTCAGTCATGGATATCAGTAGCCAGAATGCCAAAGACTTCCGTTTTGACCTGCATAGGTTTTTTCCTGCCCTGAGTTCCAGTGTGCTGGTTGGTGATGGAGCACTGCTTGTCCCAGACAGACATGGATTTGCTGGTGTCACAGAGTTCTACAGGTGAGATTGTCTTGGTTATATTGATTCATTAACGATACTTGTCTTTGAATAGATCTCCAGAAGCATCACGTTTGTTTCTACTTTTAATGATACTATTCCAGTTTTTGTACAATCTGTGATATCAGGGCTCCCACTCTTTCGCGGAAATCCGCGGTGGAAGAGATCAGCGTTAATCTTTCTGATGTCCATTTATTACTATTATTTAAGTATTTTGTTGTGTATTTCTGTGTGTAGGTGTAATGTATGGTCCATTATATCAAATTTATGCGCAGAATATGGTCAATCATTTTAAATTTACACTCCGCATAGGCGCTGCGCATAGATTTCAGATGTTTTTTTCTCAGTTGAGTGGGAGCCCTGGATATTTTTTTTTTTTTGTTGTTCTATAGACAGAAGATAATTTTGATTTACAGAACCTACAGTAAGTAGCCTACACATGTTTATTACTATTACACCAGTACATGTTTCAGACGAAATAAAAGAACAGACATCTTTCTCTGGTAGAAACCTTGCAAGTCCAAAATATTGCACATTTTGGGCATGAAAGAAAACAGAACATGACTTCAGTTTACATCATGTGTGAAGAATGGCCCTATCAAAGAACACATTAGAAATACAAAAAAAAGTATATCATGATCATGCTCTTTCCATCTGTGATCAATTTCCTTTTTCTTCCTGTAAAGTTGATTTTTCACAAAGACTTGGTCGCCTTATGCCACCGATATAATTTGGTTTGTCACCATTGAGAGGAAGCATCTCTATACTCAAACATAACATTACATATAACAATCTATTATATATTTCAGTAACTTGCAACCTTTGGCATGACTAACTGACCAAACTATACACTCTTCAGGCCTTAAATTTGGCAGGAAGGTGGCAATCGAGATAAGGAAGATGATGGCTATAATTAAAAGTTGTTTACTTCAAGCATGTATTTTTAAACAATAACAATGTTTATTGCTATGTAACATCTGTATTTTTGCATGTTTGTTTCGTAATATATTATAGTATCGTACATGTCATAAATAGTAATCGTATCAAGCGTTCAGTTCGGTGCGTAGTGTTCTGGTGCTCATGAGTTCTGAAGCAAGACTGTAGTTTATTGCTTATTAATATAATCATGAGAGAGAGGGGGGGGGGGGGGGGGGCACATGATTGTTTATTCCGGGCAATGCCCGGTAGGTCATCTAGTATATTTATAAGTGGTCATTCCTCTTCAATTTCTGTATTAATACATGTACATCACCAGAGCCTTCTTAACTTTGAATGGAGTGGATCCAGCATTGGTAGATGAAGCTTGGCTGGAAAATCATTACAGATGGATTGTATGGAAACTGGCAGCTAATGAAGTTTGCTTCCCACAACAGTTGGCTGGCAGGTAAAACAGTGGCGATGTCAGATTAAAAAAAAATTATTTTTTTGTTACTGAATTTGGACTGATCTTTAGTTTACATTATTTTTTTGTGGATGGTTGGTGGCCATTTCTGGTCGGGTCTTCCTCTCCCCTGTCATGATGCTGTATTCTATTCTCTTGCTTTTTTTTGGCACAATATGGCCTTTATTGTGTCGGCATATGCGTGGTGCTCTAGGAAAACCCTTCACATGGGTCAAATTTCACATTTTGAGATATACAACTATTATGAAAGAGGGACATTTTCTGTGTATTTTGCTTTTTATTTGAAGTCAATATCTCAAATAGTTTTTGAAATATGGCCGTTTAAAATGTCAGGTGTAGTAAGAGGAGAACTGAGAAAAATGATTCTGTAAGCTTGTCTCTTAAAAGCAGCCTGTGCGTCATCCGACGGGTTTCCCTGGAGGGCCACACATATTTTCTTCAAACTTACACTCAGATTTAGGCCTTCGGATTAGCCTAGGCCTTCGGATTAGCCAGAAGAAGACAGAGATTATGACCCTAAATGTAGACACTCCAGCACCAGTGCAAGTAGATGACAAGAACCTCACCACGACGGACAAATTTAAATACCTTGGTAGCATTATCAGACCAGAGGGTGGCACAAAGGAGGACATCCAAAGTAGGCTGGGAAATGCAAGGGCTGTCTTTCAAAGTATGAGCAACATCTGGAAATCGACACAATACGGCATCAACACCAAGATCAGACTGTACCAAAGCTGTGTCCTATCCACACTCCTGTATGGATCAGAGTGTTGGCGAATGACAGAAGGTGACCTCGCCAAGTTGTCTTCCTTCCACACCACATGTCTTCGTAGGATTCTCCGCATCTTTTGGCCAAACAAGATTTCTAATCAGGAACTACTAAGGCGATGCAAGCAAGAAGAAATAGCCAACATCATCACGAAGAGACGATGGAGATGGCTTGGACACGTGCTGCGAAAGGAAGCAAATTCTATAACCAAAACAGCACTTCAGTGGACACCGGAGGGACGGCGCAAGCGAGGCAGACCCAAGGCAACCTGGCGGAGAACAATCGAGGCAGAGATGAAATCCTTCAATCACTCATGGGGAACTCTCGCAAAGATGGCCCAGGACAGACAGGGCTGGAGATCCTTTGTTGCTGCCCTAAGCACCAGTGGGTGCAACAGGAAATAGTAGTAGTACACTCAGATTACTTTATTTTCGATGTTAATCACCTTTTTTTTTTAAAGATTTATTTTTAGGGGATGGGGGTGGATTATTTCTTCAGAAGTACTTCCTCAGTCATTCCTGCTTCTCCAGATATGCATTCACCCATTCGTACAATCCAACTATCCATTTAATTAATAAATTTACTCTTATCCAATTGTCTGATGGATATTTTGATGTGTTTCCTTCCTGACCAGAAGTCTGACACCTCACAGTGTGATGCTACAGCTGAAGTACAGATATGACAGGGAAATTGACAATTGTCAGAGGTGAGCACATTCACTTTGATAAACGTGGTTGGTGGATGTTTAAAATTTCATGAGGTTGTCTTAGTGAGCTTGATGATATTCATGTCATATAACAGACTGTACATGTACAGATATCCATGACTTGATATGAAAATGTATGTGACCATATACTTCTTTTTTGCATATGACAGAAAAAATACATTTGTTTCATTGTTTAAAACAAAAATGAAGAGAATCTAGTGATGGGGTTCTTTTTTTTTCTTGTAAAGGAAAAAGGGGGGGGGGGGGGATTATTCTATTGCTGTTGATTTTCTGGGATATGAAAGCTTGTCACTGTCAGTGTTCAAGCCCTTCCATTGTAAATTTGCGTTGTTGTGCAACTATTGGGATGCAAAGGCTTTTGGTGTTACATTAAAGAGCTTTTAAAATAAGTCAATTTACATGATTCATGATAAGAAAAGTAGACAACAAATAGAGAGACATCTGCTAATTTTCTTTTTAATAAATTCAACAGATCTGCTATAAAAAAGATAGTAGAGAAGGACGACACACCATGTAAGAGAATGGTCCTGTGTGTAGCAACTGTGACAAAAATCTCAGAGGAACAGGTAACATCTGTGAAACTATTTCAACAATAAATTACTTTTCTCTTCAGTATTCTTTTCTTATCAACATATGAATGGGGCAAAAGGCTGTGTATTACATGACAAAGTTCAGTGTTAATTTGTTGTTTTGTTTTCTACTTTGAAGAGGTTTTCAAAATTCCAAATTGTACGTATATATTGTATTATGATAAGTTTTACAGCAAAGGACTATCTGGCTATATTACTTTATAGGTCAAGCAGCCTTTCATGTTCATACATAGATATTTGTTAAGTGAAATATTCTCATGGGTATGGAGTCAAGATTCAGAACAGCCAGAAATTAAACCTTTTTCATTGTAAGTTGTCATCATGCTTTCATTATAACCATATACTTTCACAGCTCAATTTGTCTAAAAATTTCATGGTTCTGCTGAAATTCACTATTTATCATCATTAAGTTGAGCTATTGTGTTGCCAGATGCTAACAATCAGTGATGGGCTCTGAGCAGTTTAAAAAAAAAAAATTAACTTACCGCTTTGGAATATGCAATTTCAGCTTCAATTTTCCATACCAGTATCCTTTGTCGGGCCATACCAGAAAAGAGCATATCAGTCGTTCAGTTGGCACTTACTAAAATAGTTTGCATCACTGGGCCAAACTGGAATAACTGGTGATCTTGTGTTTGGCAGTCGTTTGTGGCCGTACCGTAAGAAAGTGGAATGACCTACTTTTCGAATCTTCACACATAAGTCTCAGTTAAGCTCACACACAAGAATTTACACATGTAGGCAGCAGGTGTTTTATTTGGTGCCTGATTTTAATTTCTAAATGATTGAAGAAATATCATTCTATTACAAGGCTTCGAAATGGGAAACATGTAATACACCTGGTCAAACGACACCGGTTCCTGAATGTGAACACCAATTATGGCAGTGCATTACACTTTTTCATGGTACAGCTCAATGAAAATTGGCATTTTTCGAAGGCGCTCGCTGAACAAAGGACATTATACAGTTTCAATTCCTGGGTTGCCATGCCACTGTACAGTTGTTTTTAACTCTACAAAATGTCTTTTCTATGCCAGTATGTTGTTGAGGTGACAGATGGCTGGTACGCCATCCAAGCCCAGCTGGACGGTTACTTGATGGGTCTGATTCAGCGTAAGAAGGTGGGACCAGGGGACAAAATAGTCACCAGTGGTGCAGAGTTAGTGGGCTGTCAGGAAGCTTGTAGTCCTCTGGAGGTATGTAAATAAATGATGTAGAAAGGGCATAATGGCTTTGATCTCCTCACTATGAATGGGAAAACCATCGGTGAATGTTCAGCAAACAATGCCCCATGCACTAGACTACATTAAGTTGAACACTTTTTGAGCATTTACACAGTTTGGTTGGGTAGGAATGCTTTTTTTTAATAATTTGGTCTATATTGTTATGTTTTACAAAGTTCAAAGGCAAGCTCAAAATCGGTTTACAGTCTAAAAATAAAAAATTACTTCCCTAAGATAAGTGTAAATTGTGAGTCTATGTAAAATTCGAAATAAATCCAACAGAGAGTTTCTGAGAAAATACATTTTGATTCAGCACATGGTAAAATAGACACACTATGCCTGCATCCCTTTTTCTTTTAAGCTCCAAACTATGAATGAATATGTGGACCACCATGCTCACTGTTACATCCTGAATTTGAGGTTTGTTTATCCCTGACATTTTGACAGGTCAAGGAAGGAACAATGCTCAAGCTCAATGGTAACTCCACACGTCCAGCCCCTTGGCATGCCAGACTGGGTTACTGTGTTCCTCCCTCAGCGCTGTGTGTCCCCCTGGGCTCCCTGCACCCTGGGGGAGGTATGTCTGGGGTGGTAGATGTGGTGGTGGCCAGGAAATATCCAGTTATGGTGAGATTTTAACATGTGAGAAGAGGGGCGCAGACTTTGAAATATGCCACAGCCACCAAAATCATGGTTGGGGCTCAAAATACAGCTTTTCAATGTTTGCCAATTTGGACTATTTTATCCACAACTGTATTCTATTAAAAGAATGGTAAAATTTTGTTCCAACCATGAATTTATTCAATGTCCTCAATTTGGGCAGCAGTGACATGACAATATTACGGATTTTGTGTCATCACCTCACATGTCACCACTGCTCTACATTAATGGCGTAAGTAATTTTTGACACTTTTGAGATATTAAGAAAAAACTGTTTCTTTTTCCTGTCATTTGGTGACATGCCATTACATTATGATTCTACTGGATTATTACATTTTCCTATTGGCGCATTTATTTTTATATACTATTATCTGACAGCCCTCATGCTTAGGAATGCAGTAACTGTCAGTTGCCTTTGGCATAAATCTGCCATATGCCATTATCGTGGAGAAGTGACATTATGTGAGAAAGTTAAAATATGGTCTTTGCTTTTTGAATTTATTACACCTTCCTGTTTAGGATACATGACATGATGAGACATTTCATTGCCAGAGCCAGCAGTATTTCCTCTGATCACGTTTCTCATCTTCTTCACTCTTGCAGTTTATGGAAAGACTGCCAGAAGGAGGATGTGTTTTCCGCTTAACAGAGGAAGAGGACAGAGTGAGACAAAAAGATGAAGAAAAGAGGCAAGCACAACTGGAGAAAATGTATAACTCACTGCAGACAGATATGGAAGACAACAGGAAAGGTAGGATCATCCTTGCATTCAAAGCAACACTACATAAAATCAGATTAGAAATTGTTAGAAGAGCTAGTTTAGAATGTTCTAGAAAATATTCAGAAAAAGAGTTAATAGTGTCGCTGTCACTGTCAATCAAGTGAAGAAAATGTCATACAAATATTAAACATTTATCTCTACAATATGTAATAAAAAAAATATTTGTCTTTCATATCTTCAAGCTGGCATTTGTTAAGTTACAGATAAAATGGCAGTTTTGTCTGCCCTATATGTTAAAGTTGTGACAAGTTGCAGAGGTTCCTTACCTTCAAATGCATGATACTTAAACTTTGACTGTTTTGTTCCTGATTCTCAGGCAGAAAGACAGGATGTCAGAAATTCAGTAAAAAGGACGTAGATAAACTGTGGACAGGACAAGAGATAGCTGATGCCATAGACAGTGCCATGAACCCAGAGGAAGTGCAGGTGAAAATTTCTTTGTATTTTTTTTTTTTTTTGCCCTGTCACGTAGGAAAGAAGTTAAACCTTTCTCATTGTAGGTTGTTGTCAAGCTCTTCTTTATAACCATATTCTTTCATAGCTCTGTTAGTCCAAATCCCACAGCTCTGCTGAAATTCATTATTTATGGTCATTAATACGTACAGCTATTGAGTAGCCAGATGTTAATAATCTATGACTGACTGAGCATTTTTGCTCCATTTTTAATTTTTTGCCTACCATATTACTTCAGGAATAGATAGAATGTATGAGAAAAAATGGTGGTTGTTTCCTACAGCTACAGTGTCAAATTAATTTCAGAGAGAAGAATTGAAGTAATTCACTTGAAATCATTCAGACATTCTTTAGCAGGATTGAACAGTTGATGGCCTAACACGGAAGGTGACACGCAGATATGACGGTGCCATGGAAGGTGTTAGTATTACTCAAAAGTTTTGAACAGAAATAAAATATATATTATATAGAATGTTTATCTCATAGTACTATCATAGTATAGAATAGAATTCTTATTGTATCTAAATTCGAAATATAAATTTGTTAAATTTTTTGCGCGTCAGATGCAGGGTAAAGCAAATCTTTTTTTTTTAAGTGTTGAAGCAGTCCTTTGTTTAAAATTACACTAGTCATTTGATTTTGCCATGTTTCTGGGGCAGCAATCTTTGAGTACCAGTCAGATGGAAAGATTGATGCAGTACAAACAAGCTGAGGTGGACAGGAGACAGCAGGAAATGAATAAAAAACTACAAGAAGCCATGGCAGATGCTGGAAATGTAAGTTTGTTATCACTTGAGATTCCAGTGTGTGAGATTCTTGTATTCTTAGTTTCGTATGCTAGTATTGTATAATTGGCAGTCATGTACAAGACCATATTAGTATTATTATCATATCTAAGCTATTCTTGTTCGATTATTAGACAAATACATTTCTTACTAGTCTTATTAACATAATTGACACTTACCATATTGACTGTAATTGTTGTATAAGCATTTTCTTTTGCTTGATACAACAATTGATGGAACTGCTTAACTATTTTAGCCTGTGTTAATAACCTACCAACATGAAAGAAGAAAACTGACCTCCCCACTTTGGTAAACTACACACATACAACATAAAATCCTTCAAGCAACGGGAAAGAAAACTTTCCCTTTTGGATACTTCTATCTACATTCACAGTTTTAGCCTTTGAAGCATGAAAATAATAGTCATGATGAAGCAAATGCAAGAACAGGAACAGCTGCATTGAAGTGGCAGGCGTAATTGCTCTTCTTTTATATATCACTGTAGTATATTTCTGTTCCTGTTCTGTTCAAACTGGTTAGGGACTCTGTTGAAACCTGTAGACCATACCTGTGTTGTTGCATTATTACGTGATTTTTTGATATATTTTTTTTTGCATTGTTTTGTTCAGAAACCCAGAAATGTTGCACCAGTGCAAAAATTCAGACTGTTGGGATGTTGTCGAAGCGATATTGATGAAAAACTAAGTAAGTATGCCATGTAGCTCAAGTATGACTTTTAATATTTCCTTTGAGCCTTTTAGAAAATGGTTAAAGATCAGAGCTTTATATTTATAGTCAGATCGTAAATATGAGAGATTAGTTGAGCGAACTTGGAAATTACTGTTTTACTAATCTGTATCATTTGTGAAAAGATTGCAGAAAGAAAAATCGTACTGTTCATTCTGAGTAGGTCTGTATAAATTTCTTGTGTGGGTTATAGATTTACAAATCACTAGTTCTCCTGTCCTGACAACATTGTTACCAGTTTCCAGGAATAGCTGTGTTATTTGAAGTTGACTCAATACCTCATATCTACGGCCAGTCCAAATTTTTTTGGTCAAGACATGAAGGATAGAGTAAACGTTTCATTTTCTTTGGTAATTGTACCCCTTGTTCTCCGTTCACAATTGATCCAGATTGTTTGGTGACTGTGTGGAGACCTGGCCCAGAATGGAGTGAAATTGGAGAAGGCAAGAGATACAAGCTGTTTAATCTGTCAGTGTCTGCAAACAGGTGTGTGAGATGTGTAGAGCTTTGCTGGTGCATTGTTTTATATCAGAACACAATTTCAATGATGATGATGGTGGGAACAGTTGTTTGAATACAAACAGTACAGAGACAACATCAAGTTTCAGCTTTGAGAGATGCTCCTAAGTCAAGACCCCTCTGTTTCATATCAGTGCTCAGATGTGTCATTTTTGCATACTGTAACTGGCTTTCTTGTCGCACATTGTGGTTAAATTTTATATTGATTCTTAATTCATATGGCTAATCATACTGTTGTGAAACAAACTGTTTTTATTCTGTTCCAATTTTTCAAACTGTAACCAGGTTTCTTTTGATCATAGTTGGTAAACAGACATTGATATTTAAACTTTATGGGACTTATGTTGTTGTTAAACAAACCGTTTTATTTATTTAAATCTCCCATATCTATTTCAATCTTTCAGAATATGTTTAAATTACCAGCTGATGATTGTAACTGTGTTATGATTATATGTGTGTGTGCCTGAGAAAACCAACAAAAAGTCGACAACATGACATTTTGAGTTCTATACATATAATAAAAGACAAGACATTTCTGATAAATTGAAGTCAGTGATTCCCCTAAAACAAGATTTTGAGAAAACGGCATTTAATCCTATAAGTGGCAATAGCTAATTGACCAAGTAATATTGGAGTGATTGCTGTTAGGAGACCGTTGTCTAATAACTAAGTCGTTATAGAGATCATAGTGAGTAGTGTTCACTGCTCATCTACAGTTTTTCCTGTAACATGCCACAATCCCCTAGAAAGAGCCAAGTCGGAAGTTTTTTGGATCTTGTTAGGAGACCGTAGTCTAATTACAAAGCTGTTATAGAGATCATAGCGAGTAGTGTTCACTGCTCGTCTACAGTTTACCCTGTAACATGCCACGGTCCCCTAAACAACAGCCAAGTTGGAAGTTTGTGTCGGAACCATATTTTCACTTCAAAGCTGTTTTTCTCAAAATCAGCTCTGCCGACTTTATGTGGGTTTTCTCATGCACACTCACATATTTATGTAATGAAGCGTTAAATACATATACCATGTATGTGCTCTTAAACACTATGTGAAAGTGAATTTCACTCATGGAATAGTAAAGTGATTCTTATTTTCTCTACCTATTTGTGACAGAAATTATTGCAAATGCTGAAAGAAATTCAGCTTATGATTTGACATGATAATGGTTTTAACCTAGGGAAATGTCATGAAATTCAACAGGAACAGGAATGACAAGTGTAAGGTGTGCCTGACAGCAACAAGACAGAGTTATATTGAAGCAAGACCCATTGGAGACAATCTGTTGGATCTGGTCTATGAACCCAGAGATGTATGTAGAAACTGTGACATTTTTCATTGTATTTTGTTGCCATAACAAACACAATTCTAGAATGATTTTTGAGAAAAGTTTATCATATTCGCAGTAAAGATACTGCAAAGTGTTGATAATGACATCGGCCAATTGTTAGGTGAAAATTTGAGTGATGTAATATATACAATAGGAGAGAAAGAGTAGATTAACAAATAGGTAAAGTAATATCTATGAAAGGATTCAGCAACTATGAAATGTACCTAATACAAATCCATGTAAGATTGACTGGCTTTTAACCTTAATTACATCGGAGCATGTCCATTTTGTCATTATTGTATCAGGGGCGTCACTGACAGTTTCAAACTATGGGTGCTCAGTATATAATTCTTCTAATATTTGGTGATCCTTTGCCTTTTTGTTGTAGATATAAGCATGGGCGTCAGTTGGCACATAAACGAGGCATGAGGAAAGAGAGAAGGGATCATTGGCTTTAACCTGTGTCTCATTTTTATTGTGCAGGTCTGGACTGTGTCAGAGCTGAAGACAAAGCAACCTGGGCAGGAGTTTGATTTTGTTGGCGTGGTCATTCAGATTACAAGTGCTCAGAGGTATGATGCTGACAGTCGTGGCCACAGAAATATGGAGAAAATAATCTGTTCTTGTAATTTGTCTATGACATGAGACTGAATCAGTTCCTAAATCGTCCCTGCTCTACAACAACGCCACATGTGAGACTCATGTCAAAAGGCAGCTGGTGGTTCATTACATTCCTGAGCATGAAGGCTATCAGATATTTATAGAAAAAGAAATGCGCCAATAGGAAAATGTAATAATTCAATAGAATCATAATGGCAAATTCTACATGAAAAGATACAGGAAAAGCAGTTTTCAACTAGTTTTTATTATTATTTCTTTCAATATACGAGCATCCTGCAGTGGCAGTGATATCTCTGTGTGTGCAAATTCTGGAGTTGTTCTGCCACAAGGCTAAGAATGATGGCTCAGGCTATATAACAACCCGAAAAGCTTTGCATAGGGACCGTAGTATTGTACATAGTAAACTATAGCCAAACGGAATACAACTCAGTACTTTCTCTGCTTCGGCTTTGTAACCAAATCATGGTCCTCCAATAATTAGCCAACACAAAATTCTCGTCCTTTGACCTTAGTTCTTGTTTGTGCCAACTCTCACTGTTTGCACAACTGAGAAATGCAATGGTTAGACATTGGCGGCTTTAGTATTATTATGATAAGGAGTTACAATAAATCGGAACTGTGAAACAGCTTAATTAGACACATTTTCAACAAGTGCCTAAGTGTGCATTTGTTATACCTCTTCTACATACTAAAAGATCTCCAGGTTTTCAGAAAATGGAGATAGAACACACAAGAAGTGAGGTTGCACTCTGGAGATGAGTCTTACTTTCAGGAGAAGTTTGAAGCGAGAAAGCCAATGGTGCTTCAAACACAACTCTTAAAAGTTAATATTTTTCATAATTTCTGGCAGGGCTTCTGGTCCCACAGTTGTTTATGCATCTGACAAGAACAGAGACATCTTGCATATAAGAATATGGTCATCTCACCAGGTAGGTCTTGCTTTCAGTTTTAGTGTCAAACACATCAACCACAGAGTATGGTAAACTTGCTAGATCTTGTTAGAATTTTGAAGGGGAGACAGTGAAAATTATGTCTACACTTTTCTGCAGATTTGGTTCTAATCATAGGGGCTCTCTTCTCGTGTTTATGTAACTTTGCAAAATAATTTTTACGCACTGGAAAGGTACTCAGCAATATCCAGGATAAACCTGTACACCCACTTTCCTATCTCTTTCTGATCTAGAAAATTTCCCATAATATTTTAGTCTTGCTACATTTCTGTGCTTGGGCATTACGCATACGTCTCAGCACAGGGAAATAATTGTACCAAACAGAATGCGTGTCCCATACAGTCTCCCACAAGCTGGGCTTATCAAAGGGAGCTAGAACAAATGTGTGCTGCTCTAGGAAAACCCGTCAGATGGGTCAAATTTCACATTTTGAGATATACAACTCTTATGAAAGAGGGACATTTTCTGTGTATTTTGCTTTTTATTTGAAGTCGATGTCTCAAATAGTTTTTGAGATATTGCCATTTAAAGTGTCAGATGTGGTAACCGGGAAACTGAGAAAAATGACTTTGTAGACCTGCATCTCAAAAGCAGCCTGTGCGTCATCCGATGGGTTTTCCTGGAGTGCCACACAAATATCCTTGTATTTTGCAGTTTTACAACTTTGTAAAAATAAAATTGCCTTAAATTTGAAAGCACACATTGTGTAATTTTTGAAACTGATGTTCAGGCTGTAGCGTTGAGAAAAAAAATGGCCAAACTGCACCACAGTGGAGCATTTCCTGCCACTGTTTTTTTTATTATAAGATTATTGATTTCTTTTTTTGATCAGTCTTCTTTTCATCTCATTCCATGTATATGACAGGTATGTATTTCTTTCTTGCACCACTTACTAATATTGTTGTTTTTCCATTTACCTTCTATGTTACCTCATATCTATGACAAGTTTGATATTTCCTAAAGATAATTTTCTGTATTTCACAACTGTAGGCTGGTAACCTGAAGATGAAGCGGTGTTTTGTGGCCTCCAGCTTAACACTGAGCAGAAACCATCAGTTAGACAGGGGAGTGAAGTCTCACAGTGTCACAGCTGATGCCAGGTCAGAGTTCACAACCTTCTCCACTTCAGCTGGTCACCTGGGCCAGTACTCTGATGTGTTCTCTCAGCTGGAGAAACTCAGCAAGGTGAGGGAACACAAGGGACCAAAATACTTCATAGTGATTTGTGCCATCACTCTAGTATACAAATCATAACCAACTGACAGTTTGGCTTTATGCAACAAATAGGTATACATTAATGTTGGGCAGCAACTTGCTTGTGAATGATCCAGATTTCAAAATATCTGGATATCCAGATAATGAGCCAACTTTTAGATTGGTTAAGAAAAATGGGTCTCGATCCTCAATCTGGTTCGAGGAGATGGTTGTGACGTACAAGTTCGCTGACTTTAAAGAGAGGTCAGTAGGTTAATTCTACTTTCTTTGATTTGTTGTTTTTTTGGGGGGGTGGGAGTTCCTTTTGATCGAGGCACTAGCAATTTTGTGAGAGTCTATGGGAGGAGGCCAGAGGAAGGGGTATTTTTATGATGAAGGCCTGGAGATGAAGTGCTTGTTTCCGGATAACTGGATTGATCCATTTAACTGGATAGCCAAATCTAAATCTGGGCTTGCGCCCCTTGAGCCGCCCCTTATTGAAGTGGTCATTCAGTTGGCAGGTTTGATTCAGGAAGTCGTCCAAACATAGAACACTGGACATTAGGTGATTAATCCAAATATGGAACATTTGGCAGTAAAGGGTTAATGTCTGCTCATTGTGTGCTGCACTCTGCAAGCTTGGATTCATTTTCAAATGCCTTACTGGAAGTTCATTGTCTAATTTCACAGGCTCCCAATTTCCTGCAGTCCATGCAAGCCAAGATAGGACCACAACAACAGCTGCTCTCATTCTGCAAGGAACCACGGCCCACTGGGATGTCTGGAGTTGATGTAGGTCACTTATCAAATCGGAATTAAATACTATTGACCTAAGGCAAAAACTGTCCGCGTTATCAACATTACTGAAAGGTCGACAAAAAACTGATTAAATGTAGAAAGAGTGAACTGAGATAAATAGTTTAATCGCAGTGTATAGTTTTGCATTTGTATTGTGTTCTAAATTTTTACCCAAGATGTAGAATGATTTCTCTCTCTGTTTCCACCAGAATAAAAAAAAAATATATTAAAAAAATGTAAAATAGTGAAATATTGAAGTTGGGCAGTTAATTTCAGCATACTAGTAGGTTAACCATATCAGCCCAAGTCTCACACACCAAACTTAAACGATGTGGGTTTTTTTCCTTCTTATCTGAGAGCCACAAAATGATTTTATTCTTGCCAAAGGGTCATCCATATAGCACACCAGCTGGCGCATGCGAAATTTGTGAATGCAAAACTTCCCAGCTGTCCTTTGTGTTTAACATCCCTGGTCAGACTGCTGAAAAACGTGATACATAGTTTCATTATTTACATGTGGTATTTCTGTTCATAAATTTATCATTTTTTTTCTCTCTGACAACCAGGATTATTATGAAGATTTCCCTCCAGAGATCATTGAGAAAATTTTCACTCCAATGAGTCAAGGCCTGCCCCCTGATCAACACACTGGCAACAGGAAATCTTCTACTGTAGGCCCTAACAACTCAAAATCAGAGAGGTCTACCTTGTCTGTGTGTCGTCAGAGCATCACATCAGCTGATAACAGTGCAAATAGATGTGATGCCTCATACAACGAAAAGGAAAAGATTCTGGCAACTTCCAAGTATGCAGAAACCAAAGGTCCACTAATTGAAAGATCAGTGACCAGTAATGACAACACATCCAACAGCTCCAGTGTTGAAGAAGCTGAGGATGTAAATACCAATTCAGAGTTACTGAAGAAACGCAAACTGGCATTGCGGCAGAAAATGTCCAAGCTTCTGGCATACGAACGTCCATCACCTCTGACCCCACTGTCTTCAAGAAGGTCACCAGCAGTTGGAAAGAAGTTTGTTTCTCCGGTACTCAAGAAAGTGTGAACTGTGTAATAATATGGGCCAATGATGTTCTGAACACACAGGCACAATAGCCTCGCTTTGCTATTGTAGCGGCCCAAGTTTTTTTTGCCCTGAACACACAGGCACAATAGCCTCGCTTTGCTATTGTAGCGGCCATAAGTTTTTTTTTGCCCAAATTGCACTGGCCATTTATGCTTTATGTGAGGTCAAGCCCAACATTGTCATGTAAGCAGAAAGCAAATGGGCCACTTTGTACCCACAGTAAGAACATAAATATCTGACACCATTCAGGGATAGAACCTGTTCCGTCAGTGTCGAAATTTTGGTATTTTTTCTTTATCAGAAGAAAAATAACCTGTTTTTTCTTTTTGCATGACATGGGTACTTATAATTTCAAAAGAGGGCACTTATGATGGCTTGATTTAGCTTTTGAAATACATAAAATCCATTTTCGACACCTGTCCAAGGCACTCTCTGTGGGGCTCTGCCAGGGAGCATAGGCTGCCTAAAATTCTATTATTCTGACCATGTAAAGAATTTATGACAAATCTTTTGCCTGTCCTGGCTTCTGGCACAAAAATTTATGACAAATCTTTTGCCTGTCCTGGCTTCTGGTACAAAAATTTATGACAAATCTTTTGCCTGTCCTGGCTTCTGGTACAAAAATTTATGACAAATCTTTTGCCTGTCCTGGCTTCTGGTACAAAAATTTATGACAAATTTTTTCCAGTCCTGGTTCTATTCCTGACTACATTATCCCATAAATGTTTAACCCTGATAAACAGTCTTATTCACTTTTCTCAGAACTATGAAAACTGAATACAGCTATTATTTTAGCACAGTGACACTGTGTCACTTTCTGTGTTAGCTATGAAGTGGTGTTTCAATCGAGCAGGAGTGCCTCTTGCCGTGAGGGTTCATGCGTATCCTTAAAATTGAGAGTTAAACCCGTTGTGACCTAAAAATGTATGTGGTACCGTACGTCATTCATTCAACGGAAAGATGCCACTCTGATGTACCAGGTATGTCATAAAATCAGCTGTTCTTGCTAGAATTCAAGATCATAGGACTTTCGTCATGCATCACACATTGTCATTGACCAGAAAAACTGTCTAAATATCAAAATCACTACTTTTCAGGAGTTTTAAAAAAACAGTTTTATTCATATTGTGTGTGTCACACAGAAGGGCACTTTAGTCCAGTCTGATTCCTAAAACTAGGACTTGTAACCCAACTGGTTAGATCAACGGGGTCAAAAACTATAACGGCAGGTTTTTAATTTTTGGAAAATTCGACATTTATGGCAGTTTTCTTTGACAGTGACGATATTTTAATTACATGTATATTTTTGTGATTGTATTGTAGGTATGTCCATAATTGAAGTAGACACTTGGGTGTTAGGTCTGTCATTTTGAATTGTGTGCCATGTTCTTTATTGCAGAAAAAAAAAACTAGTGGCAGAGCTATCACTTGCATTGAAGTAAACACAGAGGTCAATTTTTTTTATGTTGGCATGATTATGGTACACTTACATTGAAAGAGTGCTGCTGTATGTGAAATTGTTAGGTACATGTATTTGATTTTTGCTGAAAACTTGCCAACATGGTGCATGTTGGAATTTCACAAACAGATTTGAAATGTCACATTTTACTTTTTTTATGTGATTGTTTTGTACATGTATATATCCGGTGCTCATACCAGCTAGTATTAAGATGCTATGTATGTCTTTGTGAAATGTAGAAAATGTACATAGAATGCACGCTGTCTTTCAGACAGTCAATTCGTCGCCTTAGTCCTGCTTTATTCTATCTCATGTTTTTACAAGAATTGAGATGAGGCCATGCTATGGCATAATAAAATATATTCTATCTTTCCTACTTAAATATTGAAGTTATTCCAGCCATGGGAATTTTGAAAAGTAAAATTTAACCGTTTCTCATTGCGGAGATCACAGCTCTCTTACACCCACTGTATGTTCCTTCTTTACAGTGGCTATTACCTGTGTACACACTGTCTTGGGGGTGCTTTTGAAATTTCATAGAAAATCTTCTGATAAAGCTAAATTTATAGTTGATATCATTGGAAAGTTTATTCAGAGAAGAATAATGACAATTGCGTGTTTACAAACACAAGAAAACAAAAACAGTATGTGCTATGAAACCGCGTGCTATTCCAGGTGATATGGGGTGCTGGAACGGGTGTGCGAGTGGCTGCATCTCGTGGGCGACCGGTGTATCGATAGGTTGTAAAATAGCGGGCGCTCGACAGGTGCAGAGTGATGTAGAAAGGCGAACTTCAAAACTTGGCAAGCGGTTTTCTAGAATAATAATAATAATAATAATGTATAGCATTTATATAGCGCATATCCATTTTAAATGCTCTATGCGCTTTACAGAAACAACATGTCAACCACAGAGCAGAATGGAGCTGCCTGCGAAGCGCTCAACACACTGCACTGCTTCTTTCTCTCTCCCTGTCTCGCTCCCTCTCTCTCTCTATCTCAGAGCAAATTGTAACGCAGCCTGTTAGGCGCAGTTCACAACCCACAACAGTTCACAACTCACAGCAGTTTACAACTCACATCAGTTCACACAACTCAAATAATATTTGAATATTTATTAATAACAATATAGACTATATTTAATAATGAATAATAAATCCCGGGGGGGGGGGGGGGGGGGGTAATGATATGGATAAATTTTAATCTATTAATTTCAATTTTCAATTTTGCCCGGGCAGCAGCCTTTCGGCCTGCTCTTTACGATTTCCACTGCCAAGGTATCTTTAACGTGCACACGGGCCCTCCGAATTTTTTCGTCCTTATCCGAGAAGACTAGGTACTCGATCCTACCCCCCAATAGGACCAGGGACTTGAAAATATGAGAAAAATCCAATTTCCAACATGCCTGCACTGCCCGGGTTTAGAACCCGGGACCCTTGGCATGAGAGGCGAGCACCTTGCCTCTAGACCACCTTGTCCCTATAGTGCAGATTTGGAGATGGAATAAATCATCACTGGGGCGACAATTTTGTGAAATCTACAAAATGTGCATGAGATGAGTCTGATTATCTTGTAAGTATGCATTGGTCATTCCAACTACAGTACATGTAGTATTAAAATCATAGGTGGAAACTGTCCACTTCAGGAAGAATAAAGTGGACGTTCCTGTGCCGAGATGTTATTAAACTCAACCTCAAATTCAGACTCAAAACTCATTGCCATGCAGGGCCTTCATTTTCAGCCCTCTGAAGATTTTTCAGTTTCCGCTTATGAAGATGCATTGTCTTTCTTTTTGAACTGTACAAAATGTTAATGAGATGAGACCTGTCCTTTGGACATTTATTTGTGGGCACGGGAATTATCATTTTGGCTGTAATGAACATTACAAATTATGTTTCTACCAAATAAACAGAGGATTTAAGATATGATCACTGTTTTTCCTAGCTTTCTTTTGTTTGCTGTATCTTCAATTTGCAAAGTGTTCAAGCTGGAGGGCTACAAAGAGTCCTTTTAATTTCAGGGCTGCAAACAGTTTTTAATTTCAGGGCTGCAAACAGTCCTTTTAATTTCAGGGCTACAAACAGTTTTAATTTCAGTGCTACTAACAGTCCTTTTAATTTCAGGGCTACAAACAGTCCTTTTAATTTCAGGGCTACAAACAGTCCTTTTAATTTCAGGGCTACAAACAATCCTTTTAATTTCAGAGCTACAAACAATCCTTTTAATTTCAGGGCTACTAACAGTTTTTAATTTCAGGGCTACAAACAATCCTTTTAATTTCAGGACTACTAACAATCCTTTTAATTTCAGGGCTACAAACAATCCTTTTAATTTCAGGGCTACATACAGTTTTTAATTTCAGGGCTACAAACAGTCCTTTTAATTTCAGGGCTACAAACAGTCCTTTTAATTTCAGGGCTACAAACAATCCTTTTAATTTCAGGGCTACAAACAATCCTTTTAATTTCAGGGCTACATACAGTTTTTAATTTCAGGGCTGCAAACAGTCCTTTTAATTTCAGGGCTACAGGCAGTCTTTTTAATCTCAGGGCTACAAATAGTCCTTCTGAGGGCTGAACAAGAAGCAAGAACAAAAAGAAAAGGAAGGAGAAACACACAAAACAAAAACGTGATGTAAATGTCCAAAGCAGTGATCCTCCAGAAACACACAACCTCTGCATATTATTACATGTATTAAAATGCGGGTGGTTGTTGGTCCCTTCTCCTAGCGTCTCTCCTTGTGCTGTCATTCTGTTACTTTCTGTCTATCCTCTCGGTTTTTTCTAGCATAATGTGGCCGTGATTTTTTCTTCTCCAAACTCGAACTGCATAAAATTTAATAAAACAATGCGATTGTAAAATACAGCCAATGCTTTTAATACATGTAGTGTAGTCTTAACCAACACTGAGAACGCTGTACGAGGGGAAAAGACCAACAGTGAAACCTGCAATTTTATTCAACAACAACAAAAGTAGTTTATACAAATTGGGTTTTAGCAGAAAGTAAGAACTGAACAATGGAAAGAAAATTGCTAAACGTCAGGCTGCAATTAGGTAAAATCTCTCACACTGAAACACGCAAAACAAGCAAAGCTAACGGACATAGTAAACTTCATGCTACGTCAAAAGTGGAATTGGGCTGGACATGTGGGTAGGATGAATGATGATAGGTGGACAAAACGCTGCACTGAATGGCAACTAAGGACAGGAAAGAGAACAAGAAGACGACCAGGAAGAAGAGACTGCAAGAGGACATAAAACAGAGAGGAGGAACATCATCGATGAGGAAAAACATCAGACAGAAAAGAATGGAAATCACTACATTCATGTATAGGACTGAGGGCTACATCCTGCAGTGCATGAACAATGCCGAGGTGAACGGTGAAAGAAATGAACAATCTCAAATGATTTTTTTTTCTTCAGTGAATAACTCTGCAAATATTCAGAGAAATAAGTTTACAAAAATTTATAAGCCAATGAGACAGACAAAACAGTCAATTCCCTCATTAATCCTAACCGAGGCTCTGAACAATGTCATACTCATAGGGCAAACATACATGCTCAGTGATGAATACAATTTTTTTTATTTAAAACACATGGGCGCGCATACATACACACACAGACACACACATTCACATGGTTAAGCGATCTGTTTTCTTCTTGGCAAGGCGACGGGTGCCGTAGCAGAGGTCGCGGGTTCTAATCCCATCTTGATCATTTCTCTTTCTTCCTTCTTTCACTCCCACTTTGCTTTTCTGAGCACTAACTAGGCCCTGCAGCCTTGGTTCGCCTAATAATTATTTTCTCTTACACGTTCACATACGTAGGTTAACTCCAAGTTCATAAAATTGAGACAAGACAGACTCGTCTCAGTGCGATATTGGCCTGCTAGTTATTGACCCCTTGATACGGGGGACACTTCGGCGTGCTTCATCCAGTGGGCCGATGGACTGGGGTCTTGGTGGCGGGGTCATTGTGTTGCCAGCCAGCGGTGATGTTATGATGTGAAGAGCTATACCCCGTGCCACTGACGCCCGTCTACAAGTACAAGCCTGCGTCTGAGAACACTGTTACATATATTACAAAAACCACGACACATTTCTATTTCAACAGTGGTGTAATGACCTAAGATTATGAGTATGAACAGAGCTAGTACGCTTTCATCGAGGCGTTCTCAGCTTTCATTCATTCTTAGTGAATAAGAGCGCGTCAGAGTGGGTTGCTCTCATTTCCGGTTCATGGCTCTCGTGGCCTCTCGTGTTCTTATGAGTGAACGTTTTTGGCGCTGCAATAAAACTGCATTCACTTTATCTCGTGTTCCGACGTCTTTAGGTATTCTCAAGTTGGTTCTTCTTTTTACAATCCTGGATCCAACTTTCTCATGTAGAGTTTGAAACATCGAAGGCTTCATTCTCAACTAAGATAGACATTTCTCCTCATCTCCCAAAACTTGGTCCACTAAATGGTGAAATTCACCACATTGTTCTCTTTTGTTATACATATATATATATACTGTGTACCCAGTATGGATGTCTTCTCTTTTGTTTGCGTTTAAGCCAGTACAACAACATGAGCTTGGTTGCTGGGTCTACGGCTGATGGAATAATACATGCATTGCATGTAATGGCAAACAAAAACCTACACACCTGAGAGATCATGAAAGAAAAAGGACGAATTTACCCTGTCTCAATCATGCGCTTTCATGACCTCTTAGGTGCTCATGGGAAAAAAAAAAAGATTGAATGAAAGCGTGCTGACTCTCTCCACACTCTAAATATCCACTCATATGAATATTTCAGTCTCAATGACATACAAGTACATGTACATACAGTGTCACTGATCGGCTTTGCTCCCATGTCAGCATCCCTAGGTCAACCTGGCGTAGATTTGTACAGGAGTTCCTTAGGGGTGGTAGGGTTAACGTATTGGTGGATTTTCTTACACCAAAGTAATGTCAGCGCCATGTCGCAACCGATGGATTTACGTAGAAAAGATGACATCATTCCTATGAGCAAACTAGACGTCCATCCTACGTGACGGAGTTCCGTAGGCTTCCTAGCTGGAAAGACGCATTTGAGCTTGGAGCCTCTTGTGTAGTGCGTGCGTTTATGCGTGTATGTGTGTGGAGGGTGGTGGTGGAAGGGGTGAGGGTGGTGCGGAGGTGGTGGGGTGTGCGGAGGTAAAGGGGGGCGGGGGAGGCTGAGCCCGAAGGACGAACTGCAGCCATGGTGTTAAGAGAGTTGGGTTCTGGGAATTGGAAGCCTATGTAAAGTACTGTACTCTTTTCAGTTATAGTAGTGAATTATAATTATACCAGAGCCTCACGCCCCCAGGTCCATCTGACTATTCCATGTGTTTTCCCTTTAAATTCGTGAACACCATACCAAGTTTTGTTTCAGCAAACCTTCACCAGTCGCGCTTTTTGGTAAACATGTTGTACGGATGTACACTTTCATAACAGAATGGAGCCAAGATGGAGGATGGAAATGACAGCACGATGAAACTATACATTTTCTATAAATTCAAGAACCAAACTAATCAAAATAATAAAAACGCCCGAGCACCCTTTGCGGTATTTGAAATGAACATGTAAAATTGGATTAGTATAGATGGTCTAATAAAAAAAACCGTTTGCGTTCAAAGGTGGAGATTTTGTGAAATATATAATTATGTAAAACGAAACAAACATGCAAAAATACAGATGTTACATAGTAATAAACATTGTCGTTTTTTAAAAATACATGCTTGAAGTTGAAGTAAACAACTTTTAATTATAGCCATCATCTTCCTTATCTCAATTGCCACCTTCCTGCCAAATTTAAGGCATGAAGAGTGTATAGTTTGGTCAGTGACTCATGCCAAAGGTTGCAAGTTACTGAAATATATAATGGATACATATATATCTAAACAATTTATTGACTTTTCTTTTCAACAAGCATGCTTCACCTGTACAAGCACGTACGTCCCCCAAGTTTTTTGCGCTGGGGGTACGTATTTTGAAGCCTTTCTGTGACCCCAGAGCTAGAGAATTCCTCCCAAAAAATGCTCCAAGCGTGTGATTAATTAATTAAAGTCAAAATTGGGCAAAAAGAAAAGGTTGTATGTAGCGAAGCCCCGCGTGAGAAATAAAACCCAAACAATACAAAGCAAACTAAAGAGAACACAAAAAATACACAAATTTTCGGCTTTCGCCTTTGTCAAGTGAAAAAAACGAACAATAAAAGACTTCAACAGGAACGAAGTGAACCAGTTTACTTAGCTGCGAGTTCTTGCTTCGTTAGCAGCACCAAAGCACGTCCGTCCGCCAAAAGCATGGAAGCAGGAAGTGACGCAATTGGTTAGTAACCAAGATGAAGGCGTCATATAGTGCCTCAGAGCACAAGACAGGGATGGTGCGCAATGTCAGGAGTCGCAGTAAATGAAAAGAAAAAGAAAAAGAGATTAAAAAAAATAAAAAAAATATATATATATAAATAAATAAATAAATAAATAAATAAATGAAAGAAAATGATAATAATAAAGAAATTTATATATTATATATATTGATATTAGCAACAGTGGAATTATCGAAGGCAATGTTGGACATTGATGCCATGGGGAGTGATAGTGCCGAGCTGGAAAATTAATCGTTGTTCGGTCTCAAAGCGTACATCAGCGCCTGCGTGACAAGATTTGAGCCCCAGAATTTGAATGTCGTTGGATGGCTCATGGTCTTGTCGATTAAAATGGACAGAAACAGGCTTTCCATTTCGATTTTCAATGTCACGGAGGTGCTCCCGAAACCGAGTGTGAAGCTGACGTCCCGTTTCACCAATGTACAACATATGGCACCTGGCACAGCGGATAGCGTACACCAGATTGCGACTATGGCAAGTGAAGCCTTCCTTAATGCTGAACGTCGACAAAGGGCACTCGATGGAAGACGCTTGAAGGACATGTGTGCACGTCTTGCAACGAGAATTACCACACGGTTTAGTACCGCAACGATCAGTGTGAATGAGCCTGCTCCCGACGTTCAGCATTAAGGAAGGCTTCACTTGCCATAGTCGCAATCTGGTGTACGCTATCCGCTGTGCCAGGTGCCATATGTTGTACATTGGTGAAACGGGACGTCAGCTTCACACTCGGTTTCGGGAGCACCTCCGTGACATTGAAAATCGAAATGGAAAGCCTGTTTCTGTCCATTTTAATCGACAAGACCATGAGCCATCCAACGACATTCAAATTCTGGGGCTCAAATCTTGTCACGCAGGCGCTGATGTACGCTTTGAGACCGAACAACGATTAATTTTCCAGCTCGGCACTATCACTCCCCATGGCATCAATGTCCAACATTGCCTTCGATAATTCCACTGTTGCTAATATCAATATATAGAATATATAAATTTCTTTATTATTATCATTTTCTTTCATTTATTTATTTATTTATTTATTTATTTATTTATATATATATATATATATATTTTTTTTAATCTCTTTTTCTTTTTCTTTTCATTTACTGCGACTCCTGACATTGCGCACCATCATTGTCTTGTGCTCTGAGGCACTATATGACGCCTCCATCTTGGTTACTAACCAATTGCGTCACTTCCTGCTTCCATGCTTTTGGCGGACGGACGTGCTTTGGTGCTGCTAACGAAGCAAGAACTCGCAGCTAAGTAAACTGGTTCACTTCGTTCCTGTTGAAGTCTTTTATTGTTCGTTTTTTTCACTTGACAAAGGCGAAAGCCGAAAATTTGTGTATCTTCTGTCTTCTCTTTAGTTTGCTTTGTATTGTTTGGGTTTAATTTCTCACGCGGGGCTTCGCTACATACAACCTTTTCTTTTTGCCCAATTTTGACTTTGCTTATAGCCCTGCTGCGACCCCACAGTTTTTCTGTGGTTTTTATGATATTTCGTGATTAATTAATTATTCTTTCAGATTTTCTTTTTGTTCTCCTCCTTTTGTTTGGTTGAAAGGGTAGGGGACAGGGTGAGGGATTCGATAAGATTTAGGCTTGAGGATAAGGACGGGGTTAGGGATAGGTGAATATACGTGCGCGTCATTAGCGCAAAACGCTCGGGGTGCGTACGTACTTACAACAACAGTCTTTAAACAAAGTAAGCTGTAGGGTTAGATGGAAATCGAATATGGGCTATGTACACTGTATCTAATGGTTAAAAACATCAAAGTCTCACTAACGACCTCCATCATTCTAATGGTCATTTTCTTCGGGGGGGGGGGGGGGGGGAGGGGGGAATGTATGCTCTCACACATTACATTGTATTTACATCGCGGGTGGAGGTAAGGAGGTTGACCTTGAAGCTCTGAGTATGAAAGGGAAGGAAAGGGGGGGGGGGAATAAAACTTGCCAGTTTCCAGCGCATAATATATACATATACTTTATGGATTTCCCCCCCCCCCCCTTACATTATCAAGGACACATTAACCCTCTAGCGGCCAGGCAGAGATTGTTGCCCTTTCAATGCGCAGGGTTATCAGGCCATTTCCGTTTTTTTTTTGTTTTTTGTAGTGAACTTGGAAACTGCTTCAGTCTACTTGTACAGTGATCAATTAATGAAGAATAATATGAATGGTAATAATGGTATGAAAAGTATAATAATGATAAAATCTGTAATGTTAATAATAATAATAGTAATAACAATAATATGAAGAAGAAGGAGAATGCAATGTAAGCTTAATAATAATTTAATAACAACGACAATGATGGTATAATATTTACAATCATGATACTAATGATAGAACATATAATGATAATCATGTAATAATAATAATAATAATAATAATAACAGTGACAAAAACAGTAATAATAATAATAAATGTTTATCTCACAAATCATTTATTGATCATTTAAAAGGACTTGCCACACAGGGTATGGGAAATGAGGTGACTCGTTTCAAGTACATTGCACTGGGCCATGAAATACTACAGGGTTAAATGTCCAAGTTTTGGGTGGGGCTGTCATCCTTAGCCTCACCATAACAGCATCTACCCGTGGTATAGTTCCACGGCTGTGTCCAGACAGCCTTACGGAGCTGCTTATTGCTCAGGGACATGATGTAGAAGCTGAACACGCTCTTCAAATGGACCAGATTGAGCACCTTCGAACGCTCGCCCAAAGCAATGTACAGAATGCAGGTGATGGTGATGACAAATAGGTCCAGGAAGATGAGCAGCATCATGGATTGCGTGAACGAGGTCGGTCGCTGCGGGGAGAAGACGGAACAATGTGTATTGTGGTCTGTGGCCATGGTTAGGTAAAAAATTTAGGTAGTCCTGCACACTGATTTGGCGTCATGTATACAGTGTAGATAGAAACTAGAGTTGTCTGATTTGGCATCACGTAAATAGTTTAGGTAGAAATGCGGGTTGTCTGATCTGATTTGGCGTCCTGTAAACAGTTTAGGTAGAAATATGGGTTGTCTGATCTGATTTGGCGTCATGTAAACAGTTTAGGAAGAAATACGGGCTGTCTGATCTGATTTGGCATCATATAAACAGTTTAGGTAGAAATATGGGTTGTCTGATCTGATTTGGCGACATGTAAACAGTTTAGGTAGAAATACGGGTTGTCTGATCTGATTTGGCATCATATAAACAGTTTAGATAGAAATATGGGCTGTCTGATCTGATTTGGCGTCAGGTAAACAATTTAGGTAGAAATATGGGTTGTCTGATCTGATTTGGCGTCATGTAAACAGGTAGAAATACGGGCTGTCTGATCTGATTTGGCGTCATGTAAACAGATTAGGTAGAAATACGGGCTGTCTGATCTGATTTGGAGTCATGTAAACAGATTAGGTAGAAATATGGGCTGTCTGATCTGATTTGGCGTCATGTAAACAGTTTAGGTAGAAATATGGGCTGTCTGATCTGATTTGGCATCATATAAACAGTTTAGGTAGAAATATGGGTTGTCTGATCTGATTTGCCGTCATGTAAACAGTTTAGGTAGAAATGTGGGCTGTCTGATCTGATTTGGCGTCATGTAAACAGATTAGGTAGAAATACGGGCTGTCTGATCTGATTTGGAGTCATGTAAACAGTTTAGGTAGAAATACGGGCTGTCTGATCTGATTTGGAGTCATGTAAACAGATTAGGTAGAAATACGGGCTGTCTGATCTGATTTGGAGTCATGTAAACAGTTCAGGTAGAAATACGGGCTGTCTGATCTGATTTGGCATCATATAAACAGTTTAGGTAGAAATATGGGTTGTCTGATCTGATTTGGCGACATGTAAACAGTTTAGGTAGAAATACGGGCTGTCTGATCTGATTTGGCGTCATGTAAACAGTTTAGATAGAAATACGGGCTGTCTGATCTGATTTGGCGTCATGTAAACACTGCAACAGATCAGGTACAAACTTACATTGCCTGCCTGGCATGCTATAAACAGTTCTAGAAATACACGCTGTCTGATTTCGCAGTAAGTAAAATAATAATAATAATAATTGTCTGATGCGGTGTCACATAAACGGTCTGGGTAAAAACATTCGCTGTCTGATTGGCATTACATAAACGTTCAAGATGAAGAGACATTTTAGTGTCCCGCACCGTTTAGTAGCGTAGAAATATTTTCCTTCCGTGTTTTACGTCTTTAGTTTAGGAGGTTCACTGTTCTTGGCATTTACGCCTCACTTTTCTTCTTCTTCTTTCTGAGTTTTTTTTCTGATTATTTTTTTCAGAATTTTGCCCGGCAGCGGCCTTGTTCGGCCTGCTCTTCTCGACTTTCAACTGCCAAGGTATCTTCAACGTGCACACGGGCCCTCTGAGATTTTCGTCCTTATCGGAGTAGACAAGGTGCTAGATCTTACCTACCATAGGATCAGGGACAGGAATTGTTTCCCCCAACAAAAATTCCAACGTCTGCATCGACCGGGGATCGAACCCGGTACCTTCGGCACGAGAGGCGAGCACCTTGCCTCTAGACCACTGTGTCCCCTGTTTTTGTACCGCTACGGTGTCGAGTGTTCAAGTATCCCAGCCGGCATCACTACGTCAGTCCGACGTAGATTTCCAGAGGACTGAAGATATTACCGTAGGGGCGGCTTCCCTACTTCAAACCAACTTCAGTGCAATGTCTAACCAGCTAATCTACGTTGGCACGATGTCATTCCTTTGCGCAAACATGACGCCAATCCAGTGCGTTGGATTTCCATAGGATTGCTGGCTGGGACAATATGGTAGATAGGATTGAGCGCCTAGACTTCTCGTATAAGGACGAAAAACGAGGAGGACCCCTGTGCAGGTTGCAAACTTTAAAGATACTTTGCCAGTTGGGAGTCGAGAAGAGCAGGCATAATAAGGCCACTGCCCGGGCAAAATTAAAGAAAAAGTAATCCTTACCCCCTCCCCCACCCCCGAAAAAAAAAACCTCCCACCTGCGCTGCACTGTGGCAACGACGTGTCTGCTCTGAGCTGCAATGACACTAAGGCAAATTTCCCAACTGGCATCAAAGAAGTATACAAATACAATTATTAGGCTTTTCAACTTTGCAGGAGATGGAATTTCCATGCTTACCAGATGTTGTTTCCTTTCTCTTTCCCCGGTCGATGCCTCGTGTTCTAACACATGAACGGTGCCGCTGAGTAAAACCAACTCAACCGAATCGGTTCTTGGCAGATGCACGACGCCAAGTGGGTCAACGGCCGTCTCTGCTTCAGCTTCTTCTGCCGGGGACTCTACCTGGATAACGTGGTGCGCTCTCTTGGAGCCTGAGCCTTCCGTAACGCCGCTACTCGTTATTTTCGTGGACATCCCGACGTTCTGGCCCGCCACTGAGTTCTGGTTCAAACTCAACTCCTGGCTACTCTCGGGCTCAACGAAATGGACATGCGTATATACTCTGTCTAGATCCGTACCAGAAGAATCTGCTCTCTGAATTTTGGGCGGAGCGTAACGTGTCGTTTTCTTGAGTATAGATTTGCTCACTGATGTGTTAGTGATGTCAGAATGCATTTCCAAAGACATCTTCCTTTGGGATCTCTTCTTCTTCTTCCCTGCCTTTTTCCGCTCTAGCTCGTCGGTGTATGCCTGGACTCTATCTTTGATGTAGGGATTCCGTTTCTCGTACATATCCACAAACAGTGAGTCCCGTCCCAGGTATGGCTTGGAGTCCAGGAACTGGATGATGCCAGAGACGTAAATGATCAGCGCTATGACGTACAAGCCAATATTGGCGCACAGGTAGATCGTTTTCACCATTCTGACGGTTTCATAGTTTTCTTTCTTCTTGTTAAAGTTGAGGCTGAGATGGCAGAAGCCTAGCTGGGCGAAATGTAGCTTTTTAGGGGAAGTGGACGCTTGGACAGGAGCGAGTAGGTCATCAAGTCCGTGGTGGGAGATACTTCTAACCTGCCGATTGAGACACATTTACATTAATTTTTTCAAAACCCTTCCCGGTTGTTATTATTAAATTTGTTGCTAGAAATAACCAGGATTTTAGGTCTATATTATAGCAGGTTCACTGCTGTTGCTACTCCTACCTCGCTTTCCTTGTTCGTATTTTTCTTGTGAAAGTTTTTGGTGTGTTTTGTGGGTAGGTTTTTTTTTGTGTTTTTTTTTTTAAAGAATTTTTCCCGGGCAGTGGCCTTGTTAGACCGGCTCTACTCGATTTCCAACTGCCAAGGTATCTTTAACGTGCTCAGCGTACGCACGGGCCCTCCGAGTTTTTCGTCCTTATCCGACAAGACTAGGTGTTCTATCCTACTTACCATAGGATCAGGGACAGGAATTCCCCCCCCCCCCCCCCCCATCCCCAAATTCCAACATGCCTGCACCGACTGGGATTCAAACCCGGTACCTTCCGCGCGAAAGGCGAGCACCGTACCTCTAAACCAATGTGTCCCCAGAAATGGCCAGTTAAAAATGTAGCTTGCAAAATATGAAACAACACGAAAAACTTGCAGTGTGCGAAAACTAACCGGAAATCTAAGGGTAGAACGTTTTTGTGATGGGTACTTGTGATTGTTTGTTTCTTTTTGGCCACATGTTAACCTACAAAGGCAAAACTTAGCAGAAACAAAAGGTTGTATGTAGTTATTTCGTCAGTATGTTAACCTACAGCCCGTTTTTTCCGGATTAATTTTGTAACAGTCTAATAAACCTTGGCAGGGATAATAAGGTAAGATGAGATAAGAATCACTTTATTATCCCTTATGGGAAATTCTTTTTCACAGATCGTTTAACAGCACACACGTGGTACACAATCATATCTTACGTATCTTTATATAAACAAACTCAATAAGTCAATAACAGACACACATGAACTGACATGGAAAGAACCTGAATGAAATGTGGCACACATCTAGTTAAAATGGAAATACAGTAGAACAAGTTCATGGCAAAGCCATGCCACCTGGACAATGTTTCATTCCCACAATATTCATGTAACCCCCCCCCCCCCCCAATTTTTTTCTTATTTTACGCCTTTTGAGATACATATTTTAATTAATTTACCTGAGAAATTTGTCGCCTTGACAACATTTTCATTCCCACTGTTACCCCCATCACAATTTTTTTTTCTTGTTTCCAGAGGGCCACACACGCGTTGCGTCCTCGACCCAGGTTCAAACACCCAATTTGCAAAACGGACGAAATTCCCAGCATGTGTGGGCAAATTTTTGCAAATCACCTGGGTGCTGGCCCGAGGCCTGGCCTGAAGCCGGGTTTTCTGGATGCTCCTAATTTTTCGCCCCCGATTGGAGGTCAGAGAAAAAAGTGGACAAAAATTTTTCGTTTTTTTGCTTTTTTTGGTCTTCAGATTCTTAATCAGCGTCAAATTTGCTATAGGTTTGATACCAAAAACCACACGTCTACTTGGAAAATTGTTGAAATTGGAAATTATTTTTTGATCAACTGCCGCACATGTCACACGGAGGCCTCCAAACCAACCAGCTCTTCGGGTATACAACACCAGATACTGTGGCTGGAGAGCCAGAGAAAGACCAAGACGACGCCGGAGCGACTCCGTGGCAGACAGACACACTCAGAGATGACCAGATGTCCCTCCTCCAGGCCACTCGAGTTGCTGCCCACAGACGACCGTGTCTCCCCGCCACGCCCAGCGGTACAAGCGGAAGGAAAAAAGTAAAGTAAAGTAAAAGTATGCACACGTGAGAGGTGGAATGCAGTGCTCACCCAAAATTACCGTGGTCGCGGACGGCGTGTATGTATGTGGGCAAAAATTACAACCAACCAAACCTAGGTGGTGGCCCGGGTTCTCGCCTGGGACGCAACGTGTGTGTGGGCCCTTTACGCCCCTGGTGGAGACGTAGACCTCAATTTACCTCAGTAGAATTGGTGATGTAGTACTCAGTGATGTGCAGATCCTCGGGGTCGACCATGAAGATGATCAGTGTCGGAGACGCAAAGATTAGTCCGAGGGGAATGAGTGCCCTCAGCAGGCGCTTCATGTAGCTTTTCCCCAGCTCATAACTGGAATAAATATGGAAAAAGGGGGAAGGGGTTTTGGGTAGGGGGAAGGGGGGGGGCGGATGAAAATTTTTAAGCTAGCCATTCCTTACATTGTTTATGAATTATATCTTACGCGAGGCTTGCAATATGTGAGTGTGCATGAGAAAACCCACAATAATGTCGACAGAGCTGATTTTGAGAAAAACGGCTTTGAAGTGAAAATATGGGTCCGACACAAACTTCCAACTTGGCTGTTGTTTAGGGGACCGTGGCATGTTACAGGGTAAACTGTAGACAAGCAGTGAACACTACTCAGTATGATCTCTATAACGGCTAAGTTATTAGACTACGGTCTCCTAACAGCAATCACTCCAATATTAATGGGTCAATTAGCTATTGCCACTTTTAGAATTAAATGCCGTTTTCTGAAAATCTTGTTTTAGGGGGGGTCACTGACTTCAAGTTATCAGAAATGTCTTGTCTTTTATTTTGTGTACAGAACTCAAAATTTCATGTTTGCGACTTATTGTGGGTTTTCTCATGCACACTCACATATACATCTTTTATCTATTTATTTATTTATTTATATATTTATTTATTTGTTTTGCTCTATTTTGACTTTGGTCTACCTGAGTTTAAATTGGGGTTTCTCAGGGGACGAGACTCTTGTTTGGACTCACTTCACTGGAATCACGTGACCATTTATAACAACCAAATAGGCGGTGAAGTTTTGTGAAGTCCGTCTCACAAGAGTGTTTAGTAAAGGTCTATAATATTCTAGGAGATTCCGATGCTCTTGGACAATTCCAGGCACATGGCAAGTAAAGGGAGAATAGACAGCCCGGAACAGTTTCGGACAAAGCACGAAAAACAGAGCACGAGGCAGAATAATATTGGCAAAAATATGTATATACCCTGCGCCCCCCCCCCCCACCCCTCCTCCTCCTCCTCCTCCCCCCCCCCACCCACCCACCCCCACCGTCTTTCTTCTTCTTCCTTCTTTTTCTTCCAAAAGAATAATTTACACAAAAAAAGAGATTAAAAATGCACTTACGTCGTTCTTCGAGAGAATTCATATGAGTAAATGACCAAGAACATGTGGGAGACGTAAATGAGAAAATGGCGGAAATACTCCATCAGCTTGCAAGTTGTACGGTCTTGAACTGCCCTGTACAGAAAACAAAGACTTAAGATTGTTTTACCATTAGTAATTGGTCAATGACATTACATAGTTCTGATATAGTGAGCAGTATCCGTCTATGCTGAACACCAGTTGCGTTATAGCAATAAGTGGTTGTGTTAGAGTGAGCGGTAGTTGTGCTGTATTGAACAGTAGTTGTATTATACGGAACAGCAGTTATGTTACACTGAATGGTAGTGTATTACAGTGAACAGCAGTTGTGTTACAATACGCAGAACCCCTGTTACAGTGAACAGCTCTTGTATTATAGTGAACAGTAGCTGTG
This sequence comes from Onchidella celtica, assembly GCA_963931925.1. NCBI lineage: Eukaryota > Metazoa > Mollusca > Gastropoda > Systellommatophora > Onchidiidae > Onchidella > Onchidella celtica. The sequence goes on along the minus strand of OZ007577.1, from coordinate 49,182,242 downwards.
TTATACTGAACAGCAGTTGTATTACAGTGAACAGCAGCAGTTGTGTTAATAATACGCAGTACTTATGTTACAGCGAACAGCTCTTGTATCAAAGTGAACAGCAGCAATGCTATACGCAACAGTAGCTGCGTTGCAGTGCACAGAGTGTTATAGTGAACAGTGGCGGTGTTATAGTGAAACCGTAACTGTGTTATAGTGAGCAGTAAGCGTGTTTTGGCGAAAAGCAAGTGTGTTATAGTGAACAGCACTAAGTCTTGTACAGCAAACAGTAGCGGTGTTACAGTGAACAGTAAGGGTGTTGCAGTGAACGTTAGTTGTATTATAGTGAACAGTCGTTTTGTTATAGCTACAACTGTTGTGTTATGGTGAACAACAGCTATGTTATTGTGAACAGCAGTTTGAGTTAAAATGAACAGCTGTTTTTTATGGAAAGCAGTAGTTTGGTTATCGTGAATAACAGTTGTGCTATAGTAGCATTTTCTTATAGAAAGCAGTAGTTGCATTGTAGTGAACAGGAGCTGCATTCTAGTGAACAGCAGTAGTTGGATTTAGGAGAGGTTGATTTGAACCTTTGAGTCTGAGTTTAGATTAAGGGTGCCTCGCCACGATAAGGGCCACATTGGGACTTTCACAACTTTTTTGGTCCATTACTGTAACTTCAAACTGAGTCAGACCTCACAAATATGACGTAAACACGTGTATATTATATACAAGTAAGCAAAACTATCTTTCACTTTTCACCTTTCACTAGGCATTGTACATCCACTGCAGGATGAAGCCCCCCGACAATGACTTCCATTCCTTTCTGTCTGATTGTCACGAGCAGAGTTAGGGTCTTGGGGATGTTACGACTGCACGAGAGGCAGCTAACTCACACTCGGACACAACCACACAAGAAAAGTATTAAATAACTAGAGCGTATATATGTCAGGCCGGTCAGGCCATAGTTTACATAAATATTAATAACAAAACAAAAGACAATAGGGGTATATATTCAAACCAAAAAAACTCTAATTAATAACTTAACCAATGATATTCATGTAACTATGGAGGTACTGCAATCAATAGCAAATAGGTATATTATACGAAACTAGATATCAATTTAAAGTGACAGTTGAGTCGCCACTGGCCAGTCGCCAGGCAAACTCTCCCTAAATCATATGGGCTTGAGTGTTAGGAGAGCCCAGTATGTTCAAAGCCTACAGAAGCACTCTTCGGCTTGTAGGTAATTTAAGCAGTTGCCAAAAGACTATATTTTATGCACAATCACTATTCAATTCATCAACAATGTGCTATATTATTCCAATCATACTATGGCAATAGATCTATGATACAGGACACTCGTGGTCGAGTGCCAGCTGGGGTTTCCTTAGTCTTCCTATGAGGCTGTAGTTCTCTCTCTATCTCCGATCTCTAATTATGCTTGAATAAATAAGATATAGTACCATTGGTCACGCCTACTGGTAGGCGCGAACATCAATATAGCGCAGCGTGGGCTTTCAAAGGTCAGCCCACTCAGACCTTTCTTTCTAGAGCTCAGTCAGTCCGTTAGCAAGGACTTCTTGTCTTCAAAGCACACAGTTCAGGTACTGGTCAACCGGAGATACTTCACGACACGATGCTTCTGCTCGTCTGTATTCACTAAATCTGAACGTTACACGATGTCTTATACTATCTAACTACCCAGCGTGCTAGTCCGCTGGCCCAATTAGTTCAGCTATCTCATAGGTCGAAACCTCCCACCATTTTAATTGTAGTAATACGTCTGCACTATTCTACCAGCCAGTTAACGTGCAAAAACTTGTCTAGTCATACTTAACAATGTCAACTAGCCCCACCTTGTTTCACCCCTACTCCATTACTTATTAATCACGAACATTAAAACCCACAAGCGTGAATCTAACAGTTTAACTTTACATTTATTTACTCACCAACTATAATTCGCGAGGACCGTTCAAGGCCACCAGCCAATTTCTCATGGCCCTGGTAAACAACAACAACTCACTCTCTGCGTGAGTTTTAACAACATCTGAATCATGACACTGATGTCTTCCTCATCCATGTTGTTCCCCCTCTCTTTTTAATAATTATCATCCTGCCATCTTCTTCCTGGTCGTCCTCGTGTTCTCTGTCCTGCCCGTGGTTGCCATTCAGTGCAGCGTTCTGTCCATCTGTTGTCATTCATCCTTCCCACACGTCCAGCCCAATTCCACTTTTGATGCAGCATGAATTTTACAATGGCCGTTAGCTTTGTTTGTTTTTGTGAACTTCGGTGAGGGGAATTTTATCTTGTGTCTGATGTTAAGCATTCTTCTTTCCGTTGCCCTCCAGGTAGTTCTTAATTTGTTCCTAAGCTGTTTTGTAATCGACCATGTTTGGCAACCATAGGTGATTGTTCATCATCTGTTGCCGTTGAGCGTCAAGGGGAGATGCAGTTTTTTTTTTATAGTAGGCCAACTCTGCCGCTCTTTCAACTGAGATGTTGTTGTTTCTCTGGGTTCCTTTGATTCCTTCAATCCATCTTTTGTGTGCTCTGCCCCTTCCTTTGTAGCCTGAGAACTTGGTGCTGAAGGCTCTCGAGGCTGGTTGACTAGGAGGCATTCGTGACAGGTGGCCAAACCATTTAAGTCGTTGTTTTTCTATGAAATGCAGGCAGGATTCTGTGCTGACAGCTGCTCTTACAACTCCATTTCTTTGCCCGTCTCTTCTTGCGATACTGAGGGTTTTGCGGAGGCATTTCATTTCGCAAGCAGTAATCCTGCTTTCATGAGTTTTACTTCATGTCCAGGTCTGCATTGGTAGCATAATGTTGGAATGAATATTGAGGTGATATGGCAGGTTTCACGCTTGTGGTCTGCATTTATCCCAAAAATGTTGAAAAATAATGTATCGTCAATGATGGAGTATTATATACCTGTTGGAAGGGAATCATTTGGGGATCCCAAAAATGATAATTAATTGAGCTTGAGACTCACCTATATTTCATAATATTGCACTGAAGTTACCTGCCCTTGGAAATTCAGAATTTGTAGAGTGAACAGAAAACCCTCTGGTAACACATATAAATGCATCAGCAACACATAGGAACATAACAACTAGTACAGGACATGCTTATGAAAGAGAAAAAGATAAGAAAAGATAAAAACATTATCTCAGAAAATAGGTTTTTAATGTTGAATATAACGCATACAAGCCAACACATCAAATACTTATGAGGAAGTTAGTTACCAGCATCATTTTATAGGAACTGAACCTTTAAATCTGAATAAATGTTAATTAAGCAGTTCACATTAATACATTTTAATGGATGAACATTTTACAGAAAAAAGTATTCAAATTAGGAGTGCAATGCTTTTAATGTATTGCAACATCAATTTATCTCCCTATCAACATGTACATTTTAATTCATATTATGCTTATACTCATAGTCATTACAGGTATGATGCATGCAGGGTATGAAGGGCATGAAGAATATTTTTAAATAGCAACTATTAATTTTGAAATCTAAAACACATTATCCATTCACAGGACTGATATCAGAGTAAGCTAATTTCTTGAGGTATTTCCAGATCTCTCCCCTATTTGTTTGGTTGAGGTTGCTCTCCTCCTTTGCAGTCAGCCCTCAACGTCCTGTTGAAGACAACATGTCTTAAACTAAAAAATATCACGAAATAATCAGTTATTATTATCATTATTATTATCATCATTATTATCATTGTTATTATTATAGTTACAATTTCAAATCACAGTCTATAAATGCACCTGACGAAAGCATTGTAAGACAGTCTGTTTTTCTCTAACAAATGAAAGACTAGGATTGCACAAAAGTGAATAAACGTAATTAACCATTGTTTGAAAAATAAGAGTGGTAAGAAACTCCTCAGGTGGAGCGAGGCAGATGACGCTCTTCAGAGGAAGAGTGGATTCGTTCATTAGATGTTTCGGCCTTTAACTTCCTGACATCTTCTAGAACCCCCGGCCACGCCGAGTTCATGACTCTCGGCCTTTAACTTCCTGACATCTTCTAGAACCCCCGGCCACGCCGAGTTCATGACTCTCGGCCTTTAACTTCCTGACATCTTCTAGAACCCCGGCCACACCGAGTTCATGACTCTCGGCCTTTAACTTCCTGACATCTTCTAGAACCCCGGCCACACCGAGTTCATGACTCTCGGCCTTTAACTTCCTGACATCTTCTAGAACCCCCGGCCACGCCGAGTTCATGACTCTCGGCCTTTAACTTCCTGACATCTTCTAGAACCCCGGCCACACCGAGTTCATGACTCTCGGCCTTTAACTTCCTGACATCTTCTAGAACCCCGGCCACACCGAGTTCACGACTCTCGGCCTTTAACTTCCTGACATCTTCTAGAACCACGGCCACACCGAGTTCATGACTCTCGGCCTTTAACTTCCTGACATCTTCTAGAACCCCCGGCCACGCCGAGTTCATGACTCTCGGCCTTTAACTTCCTGACATCTTCTAGAACCCCGGCCACACCGAGTTCATGACTCTCGGCCTTTAACTTCCTGACATCTTCTAGAACCCCGGCCACACCGAGTTCACGACTCTCGGCGTTTAACTTCCTGACATCTTCTAGAACCCCGGCCACACCGAGTTCACGACTCTCGGCCTTTAACTTCCTGACATCTTCTAGAACCCCCGGCCACACCGAGTTCACGACTCTCAGCCTTTAACTTCCTGACATCTTCTAGAACCCCCGGCCACACCGAGTTCACGACTCTCAGCCTTTAACTTCCTGACATCTTCTAGAACCCCGGCCACACCGAGTTCACGACTCTCAGCCTTTAACTTCCTGACATCTTCTAGAACCCCCGGCCACACCGAGTTCACGACTCTCAGCCTTTAACTTCCTGACATCTTCTAGAACCCCCGGCCACACCGAGTTCACGACTCTCAGCCTTTAACTTCCTGACATCTTCTAGAACCCCCGTGGCCACACCGAGTTCACGACTCTCAGCCTTTAACTTCCTGACATCTTCTAGAACCCCCGGCCAACCGATTTCACGACTCTCAGCCTTTAACTTCCTGACATCTTCTAGAACCCCCGTGGCCACACCGAGTTCAGGACTCTCAGCCTTTAACTTCCTGACATCTTCTAGAACCCCCGTGGCCACACCGAGTTCACGACTCTCAGCCTTTAACTTCCTGACATCTTCTAGAACCCCCGTGGCCACACCGAGTTCACGACTCTCAGGCTTTAACTTCCTGACATCTTCTAGAACCCCCGTGGCCACACCGAGTTCACGACTCTCAGCCTTTAACTTCCTGACATCTTCTAGAACCCCCGGCCACACCGAGTTCATGACTCTCAGCCTTTAACTTCCTGACATCTTCTAGAACCCACGGCCACACCGAGTTCACGACTCTCAGCCTTTAACTTCCTGACATCTTCTAGAACCCCCGGCCACACCGAGTTCACGACTCTCAGCCTTTAACTTCCTGACATCTTCTAGAACCCCCGGCCAACCGAGTTCACGACTCTCAGCCTTTAACTTCCTGACATCTTCTAGAACCCCCGTGGCCACACCGAGTTCACGACTCTCAGCCTTTAACTTCCTGACATCTTCTAGAACCCCCGTGGCCACACCGAGTTCACGACTCTCAGCCTTTAACTTCCTGACATCTTCTAGAACCCCCGTGGCCACACCGAGTTCACGACTCTCAGCCTTTAACTTCCTGACATCTTCTAGAACCCCCGTGGCCACACCGAGTTCACGACTCTCAGCCTTTAACTTCCTGACATCTTCTAGAACCCCCGTGGCCACACCGAGTTCACGACTCTCAGCCTTTAACTTCCTGACATCTTCTAGAACCCCCGGCCACACCGAGTTCACGACTCTCAGCCTTTAACTTCCTGACATCTTCTAGAACCCCCGGCCACACCGAGTTCACGACTCTCAGCCTTTAACTTCCTGACATCTTCTAGAACCCCCGTGGCCACACCGAGTTCACGACTCTCAGCCTTTAACTTCCTGACATCTTCTAGAACCCCCGGCCACACCGAGTTCACGACTCTCAGCCTTTAACTTCCTGACATCTTCTAGAACCCCCGGCCACACCGAGTTCACGACTCTCAGCCTTTAACTTCCTGACATCTTCTAGAACCCCCGGCCACACCGAGTTCACGACTCTCAGCCTTTAACTTCCTGACATCTTCTAGAACCCCCGGCCACACCGAGTTCATGACTCTCGGCCTTTAACTTCCTGACATCTTCTAGAACCCCCGGCCACACCGAGTTCACGACTCTCAGCCTTTAACTTCCTGACATCTTCTAGAACCCCCGGCCACACCGAGTTCACGACTCTCAGCCTTTAACTTCCTGACATCTTCTAGAACCCCCGGCCACACCGAGTTCACGACTCTCAGCCTTTAACTTCCTGACATCTTCTAGAACCCCCGGCCACACCGAGTTCACGACTCTCAGCCTTTAACTTCCTGACATCTTCTAGAACCCCCGGCCACACCGAGTTCACGACTCTCAGCCTTTAACTTCCTGACATCTTCTAGAACCCCCGGCCACACCGAGTTCACGACTCTCAGCCTTTAACTTCCTGACATCTTCTAGAACCCCCGGCCACACCGAGTTCACGACTCTCAGCCTTTAACTTCCTGACATCTTCTAGAACCCCCGGCCACACCGAGTTCACGACTCTCAGCCTTTAACTTCCTGACATCTTCTAGAACCCCCGGCCACACCGAGTTCACGACTCTCAGCCTTTAACTTCCTGACATCTTCTAGAACCCCCGGCCACACCGAGTTCACGACTCTCAGCCTTTAACTTCCTGACATCTTCTAGAACCCCCGGCCACACCGAGTTCACGACTCTCAGCCTTTAACTTCCTGACATCTTCTAGAACCCCCGGCCACACCGAGTTCACGACTCTCAGCCTTTAACTTCCTGACATCTTCTAGAACCCCCGGCCACACCGAGTTCACGACTCTCAGCCTTTAACTTCCTGACATCTTCTAGAACCCCCGTGGCCACACCGAGTTCACGACTCTCAGCCTTTAACTTCCTGACATCTTCTAGAACCCCCGGCCACACCGAGTTCACGACTCTCAGCCTTTAACTTCCTGACATCTTCTAGAACCCCCGGCCACACCGAGTTCACGACTCTCAGCCTTTAACTTCCTGACATCTTCTAGAACCCCCGGCCACACCGAGTTCACGACTCTCAGCCTTTAACTTCCTGACATCTTCTAGAACCCCCGGCCACACCGAGTTCACGACTCTCAGCCTTTAACTTCCTGACATCTTCTAGAACCCCCGTGGCCACACTGAGTTCACGACTCTCAGCCTTTAACTTCCTGACATCTTCTAGAACCCCCGGCCACACCGAGTTCACGACTCTCAGCCTTTAACTTCCTGACATCTTCTAGAACCCCCGGCCACACTGAGTTCACGACTCTCAGCCTTTAACTTCCTGACATCTTCTAGAACCCCCGGCCACACCGAGTTCAGGACTCTCAGCCTTTAACTTCCTGACATCTTCTAGAACCCCCGGCCACACTGAGTTCACGACTCTCAGCCTTTAACTTCCTGACATCTTCTAGAACCCCCGGCCACACTGAGTTCACGACTCTCAGCCTTTAACTTCCTGACATCTTCTAGAACCCCCGGCCACACCGAGTTCACGACTCTCAGCCTTTAACTTCCTGACATCTTCTAGAACCCCCGGCCACACTGAGTTCACGACTCTCAGCCTTTAACTTCCTGACATCTTCTAGAACCCCCGGCCACACTGAGTTCACGACTCTCGGTGTTCGTCACTCACCTTTTTTTCTTTCTCGTCGCCAGGTTTTTCTTTGGATTTTCTGGTTTCTGTTTTTCTGTGCAGGTGTCTTATCCATTTTGCCAAAAGTGCCACTGGTTATGTGGTATAATTTTAGGCTATATGAATTTAGTGTTCATTTCTTTTACACCAAATCCAGCAGGAAGCATTTTCCGCTCTTGTTGCTATTTCCTTAAGGGCGCTTCTAATTTTCCTGCCACCTCGATTGAGTTTCTTCAGAAGAGAGTACATTGTTGAACCGACAAATCCCCTTGCTCCTACTTCCACGGCGAATATGCTTGACTTCATTCCAGCAATCCTTAGATCCCTCAGAAGATCCTGGTATTTGGCCACTTTGTATTCATGCTGCTCCTCCATGTTTGTTTCATACGGGACCGTTAGCTCGATTAGGACGTATGTCTGGGCTTCCTTTGAGCTTAGTACAATGTCTGGTCTCATATCGGAGGTCCTTACCAGCTCAGGATAGTCATTCCATCCTTCCAAGTCTGCTGCCACTCTCCTGTCACTGGCTTCGTCCAGTAACCCGGGTGCAGAGGAATGTATGTTGGTGCGGACATTGATGGATGCCTGGATGAATGTCTTTGTTTTGGGTTTGTCAGACTTTCTTCTTTGCCTTTTCTACTTCTGATGCAATGGTCGTTGCCAGAATTTTAAGGACCGATTGTGTCGCTAGGTGTATCTTCCACAAGCTAATGCGACCTTGCACTCAGACAGAATGTGTTGCAATGTCTGTTTCCCACTGCACAGCGGACATTCGTCGCTGGTCTCTTTGCTCCAGCGAGTGAGCTTTGTCTTTGTGGGAAGGACATCGCATGCAGCGCGAATACTGAACGCCAGCTTCATAGGCGCCATGTGCCAGGTGTCGTTCCATGAATATGCTCTTTGCAAATCTCTCTCTCAGTTTGTCCCCTGACCTTGCCCTCCTTGTTGCACTGCTTTCCGAACTCTTTTCTCGTCTTCCTCGCATCTGATCTCTTAAAGTACCATGTCTCGCTTTTCTTTGGGTCCTGCTGTAGACACCGGCGGATGTGAATGTTCGCCCAGTCCTCTTCTATACGACTGAGTGGTTCCGATGATTTCCTTTATCTGCAGGGAGTGTTCTGATGCTGCCACTGCTTCTCTCACTTTCCACTTTCGATCTGTTTTCATTTCAGGTTCTGTGTTTCTTACCACTTCATCTTGTGAACCCTTGAACATTAAATGAAGGCAGGCCTTCCCTACTTTGTATTCCTCATTCAGGGATTTAAGTGGTTGTACTAGCTTTGCTTGTTTGCATGCAAGTGTGCAATTGGTTAAGCATGGAGGGAATCCGAGCCATTTTCTTGTACAGCGATTTATCTTTGTCTTTAGCCCCTCCACAGTTGAGGGTGGAATCTCATAGACGAGCAGTGGCCATAGAAGTTTGGGGATAAGCTTGAACTGGAGAATCCATAGCTTGAACTTTCCTGGGAGGCCACACTTGTCGACTTTCCTCAGACCATTTGCCAGCATTATATCACTTCCAACAGGGCACTAATTCAAATTCATATAGTATGGCTAAAGAAAAACAAAGAAACATAAAAAAAAAAAATCAATTGCAGCTGACCTATCATCTGTTTGTTTTCACTGTTATTAATATGACTTTCCTCTTCGATTGGTGCTGCAAAAATTGAAAAAAAAAGGAACAAAAAAGAACAGCTTTGGTAAGCTCGTATTAAACTTGTTTCTGAGAAAAACGGCCTATGATGAAAACCCCGTGAAGGCTTATGACGATGTTCAATATTCTTACGGAGAGAAAGACAGTTAGTCACCTTGCATAAAATAATAGTGGTTCAAGTACTGAAGTTGTGTATTAAGCTACCAAATTAAATTTAGAAATTTTAAACAGTAATGCCAACAACTTACATTTGCTTCAGTTAGTGCACAGCAAAGTCACCCACATGGGCCTTGTGAAGTTTTCACACCTGCAAGCACAATAAAACCATGCAAAGGATCTGGACTTTATGATGTAGCTGCTGACACTCTGTATTTGATGCATTTTCCTTGTTTCTGAAATGATAAAAGTGGCAGTAAGTACCATTAACCAAAGTCACCCCATCTGAAAGCTGTGTTAAAGCTACAAAACTTGGCGAAACAAAGAACAAGTTATATTTTGCAACCCCCTTGTAAGGAACAAGTGCAACATAAAAACACAACACAAAAAGTCCATTAAACAAACAAACCATACTAGAAATTCAAAAAGAATTAAAATGGGAGACAATTTAAGTTTTTCCGATCATATCAAATCCATCGCCAGGTCAAACAAGAAACAAATGAAACAAAAAACAAAAAACAAAATTGAAAAAACCCGAAAATGAATTAAAGAATGAAATGACAAAGTGGTTATGTAGAAATAAGAAACAGCTTTTACTTATCTTTTCACTGTTGCCGGCTCCCGTCCTTCTTAATGTCAAAGACAATAACAAAAAGGTATCCTTTAAAGAGAGATCAAACCTGTTATCCCTGGGTTTGTAGCCATTTTCTTCTCAGGCCTTGTTCTGTTGATTTCATTTCGAGGAATAAGGAAGAAAGTCCTCCTGTGAAGGTCATCTTCCTTGCTCAAAGCAGAGCAGGCCCACCTTAGCATTGCCAATGTTAAGGCCCCCCCCCCCTTAACAGCTCTGTCCATGGCCTGGCCGAGGACGCCGGATTCCCCATCTGCAACCCCCTTTGCCATGCTCTGAACCAAACAATATACGCTGTACTTTCGTTACAGACATGAGAGTGAGGTCGGCAAGCGTGCTCTTGCCCTTAAACCTAGATTTAATCTAGATCTACATTTTTCTCTAAAAGAAAAAAAACAACAGAATCTGGCTGCTCCAGTATCCAAAATCAGATTTTATTACTTTGTTTTCAATTTCAAAAGAAACAAAAAAACAAAAAGGTTATCTCAAAACCTAGATCTGCATCTTATGCACAAAGCTAAAACTAATAATGTCAGCAAGAACATAAATTTTAATAGTCGGCATAAATAAAACCTAAACTCATTCTAATATGAAGAGCATTCACAGACTAAGACCTGCAAACTGGGGAATTTCCGATTTTATCATGACAAATTCTTAGGCACGGGCGAGCTTGCGGGTAAACCCGATGCTGACTAGATCTAGAGCGATCGGGTCAATGCGATCAGTATCGGATGAAGAGATTTATGATAGCTATAAATGCAAACTTACCCAACAGCTATTGAATCCAAACTGAGAATTCAAAAATGTTGTGGTTCGAAGTGTATTCTCACTGCACAAACGATGTGTTGGTCGTCTGCAGTCGAGAGCAACAAAATGCCGAAACATGAAATCGTTCGGTACTAGATCTATGTGTCGGAAACATAGCGGGTCGCGTGAATTCTTCAGACCAAAAATACTAAAATTTTTCTGCAAAACCGACCGATTCGTTTTCGAAAGACAAAATCATGCTTTTTTTTAGTGTCCAGGTAAAAATTAGGTCTTAACTGCAAAAAAAAAAACTAATTCCGTGGCAAATTTGCAGAAGTGAAAGTTCGGATCAACCAATCGCCCACAGTAGACAGGAAGTAAACAAAAGCAGATTTCCATAACGACAGTCTGTTTGACAACAGTATAAGATTTTCTTGTTTTCCCGGCATTTTTCTTGCAAAAGAACCCATTTTTGGGAGGTTGCAAACGATTTTCAATAAGATATATGACTTTTCTTTGGGATACCATAAAACTGGGATGTTGTATGCATCCGAAAAGTCATGAAACGATCTCCTTAAAAAAATAAAATAAAATCAGTAATTCGGACAACGGCAACTTAAAATGGTTGGCATGTTTATTTGGAACCAACACAAACCAAAAACAGCCCAGAACAACATTTTGTCACACTTATGTCCATTCTGTGGCAGCGCAAACTTCAGGTGACCTATTATGGCCACAAGCGTGAAACCTGCCATAAGCTAACCATAGGTAATCGTTGGAATAATAAAATTTCTCCACAAACATATAATTTTAGCGAGGGTTGAGAACACTTACCCCATTTCGAAGGCGATAGAATACGGCATGACGATGATGCACATGAGCAAATCAAAGACTAACATCCAACGGAAATAGAGGGCGTCTCGTGTTCTGTAGATACGGGAGTATTTTCTGTTCGCGAAGAAATGGGCGAATCCGAAGTTGCCTATCAGTCCCAGGAAGATCCCGATAAGTGCCACCGGAGTGTAGAAACTTTTCCCTTTTGAATGGGAGAGCTTCTCCAGTCTCTGGGCGATCTGAGGACATACATGTATAGTGCTCACGCTTGCCGTGTCCTTGTGTGAATCGTAGTCCTTATGTGAACAGTTGCCCTTGTGTGAATAGTTGTCCTTATGTGAACCGTAGTCCTTATGTGAACAGTTGTCCTTGTGTGAATAGTTGTCCTTATGTGAACAGTTATCCTTATGTGAACAGTTGTCTTATGTGAACAGTTGTCCTTATGTGAACAGTTGCCCTTTTGTGAATAGTTGTCCTTATGTGAACAGTTATCCTTATGTGAACAGTTGTCCTTATGTGAATAGTTGTCCTTATGTAAACAGTTATCCTTATATGAACAGTTGTCCTTATGTAAACAGTTATCCTTATGTGAAGTTATCCTTATGTGAACAGTTATCCTTATGTGAACAGTTGTCCTTATGTGAACAGTTATCCTTATGTGAACAGTTGTCCTTATGTGAACAGTTATCCTTATGTAAACAGTTGTCCTTATGTGAACAGTTGTCCTTATGTGAACAGTTATCCTTGTGTAAACAGTTATCCTTATGTGAACAGTTGTCCTTATGTGAACAGTTATCCTTATGTAAACAGTTATCCTTAAGTGAACAGTTGTCCTTATGTAAACAGTTATCCTTATGTGAACAGTTATCCTTGTGTGAACAGTTGTCCTCATATGAACAGTTGTCCTCATGTGAACAGTTGTCCTTATGTGAACAGTTACCCTTATGTGAACAGTTGTCGTTATGTACAATAGGGGTGAGGGTGAGGATGGGAGGGAGTGGGGTGGGAGATTGGGAGGGGTGTGTGTGTGTGTGTGTGAAAACCCAACCAACGTCGAGTGTAGGACATTATGGATGTCCCCCCCCCCTCCCCCCAGGTGGTGAAACTGCAAACTACTTCGTCATTTCTAAAACTGAAAAAAAAAACAAGAAACAAACAAAGACACCATCAATTTAACTATTTCGTCACTAAAGCAGAGATCGTGAATGACGAAAGTTTGAATGAAAACGAGGAAAAAGTCTGCTTTTGTGTGTGTGTGTGTATGTGTGTGTGTAAGGGATTTGGGGGTGTGTAGGGAATAGAGAAAGGGAAAGAAAGAAATACGAGCATTGGGAAATGACGGGGGAAAAGAAGACACGACCCAGCTAGCATCCCAACGTCAATCCGACGTAGAGCATGTAAGATTTCAGTAAGATTGGTAGGATTATCGTGGGGGGGGTTTCCTACGTCAAACTGACGTCGGCTCGATGTCGTAACCAGCGGATCGACGTTGGAACGGTGTCACTCCTGTGTGCAAACTTGATGTCAATCCTACGCGTGGATTTCCGTAGGGCTGCTAGCCGGGTAGAAATGATACCAAGAAAGAGGACCTCTTTATCCCCGTGAGGCATGTCCTCTAGAATGAGTGCCGCCTCCTCTTTACTGAGGATATCGGGTCCGACATCGACTTCGTGCCCCTCAACATCACAGTGGCAGACAGCCAGGAGAATTGCTATGGTCAAGGGTATCGTACCCCAAAAGCCTGTAGATTTTGCCACCGGTTCACCCATTTTCAAGTGCAAACAGTTGTCAGCACGGTCTTAAAGCTAAATGCCCTGGTATCCGTCCTCCAAGTGTTAATCAGGTCCACTAAATTCGTTGAACAAGCTAGAAGATTATGAATTCACAATTTCTCTGTTCTTGCGGTTAAAATGTGTACTCTACAGCGTTTCCGGCATAGATTAAAAAGTCAGTCAGGTCACAAAGGAACGAAGCGTGAAATGTTAAAAACAGCAACGCAAAAAAACCTGTACTTCCCAAAGCCTATGATTAGAAACGAATCGAAAGAAAATTAAAAATGACATTTTAAAAGAAGTAACATATTATAAAATGAACATGATATTGTAACTTTGTTTAACCCTTGGCCTACAACTTTTTTCTTCCTGTGTTTTTTCTTGTATACTTTGGACGAGGAATCTCAGTGATTAGAAATTGTAACATCAAAAATAAAAAATTGGCAAAAAGAAAAGCTGTTTAATTATAGCAATTTTTTTTTTTTACCAGTTTTTGACTCTGCTTTAAGCCTTTGCTGCCACCCCACAATCTTTCTGTGGTTTTTATACTTTGTAAAATGAAATGTAGCACAGCTCAAGGAATACAGGAAAAGCATGGCTGGAAAAGAAAAAGTAAGGGATGAAATAGTGGAGGCAACGGGGAAAGTGATATTGAAGAAGAAGAAGAAGAAGAAGAAAAACAACAACAACAACAACAACAACAACAACAACAACAACATCAACAAAACAGCACCACTGCATTTATATCCAACCCCACCCCCACACCTTTCTTTACACCCCCCCCCCCCTCTTTACACTTTTCGGAATCAGCCGTTCTTATTTCTTCCAAAATAATTATCTTGACTTGGATTGGACCAGAGAGTATTAAAATTTATGCAGATGTACATGATACTCTCTGGCTGGACAGTACCATGGACAGTACACAAGTGCTATGGTGCTTTCAAAAGCGCGCCTATTTATGTCAACGGGGAAAATCCGCATGACGGTGTGCAACATAGGCCAGGCTGTCGAAATTTAGATTGGACAGAACCACATGGAAGAAGTCTGCGGAGATCCTGCAGTGCATGAACAACGCCTTGGAGAAGTAGAAGGGGAAAAAGCTACTTCTGTCCTGAAGATCATACCTTTGATTCAGTATTCTTTTCGCTCGCCTGTAATTCTTTCCTGTCTCCCGCTTAGACAATGTCTTTGCTTGCTTTACAAACAACAAGTAGTACCAGAATACCAAGGAAGTTCGTTCTCGCCTTCTCAACTACTGCATGGGCACATTACTCTCACCTTATTCACACTCGGAAATTATACACTTACTTCCCTTGACTCGGGTTTGAGATGAATTATAGTGTATAGTTCATCTCTTATTCCCTGCGTTTGAGGCTTTTTGTAACGCATGTTTTCTCGATTTTGACATATTTTTCCATCCTATTCTTTTGCCGTAGAGAAGCACGCCTGCCAATGTGTGTAGCCTCTACACATTGGCAGTCGTTACGTGCTTCTCTGCTGCAATACAAGCAAAAACTCGCAGCTAAATAGACGCATTCATTTAATTTTCTGTTTAGATTCCATATATTTCTTTTTTTTTTTTTGGTTAGATAAATCTGTTCCATTTTCCATTTCTTTGGTTGGTTTTTTTTTCAAAAAAGCTGTTGCCGAAATGTGGACATTTTCTGTCTTCTCTTTTAGTTTGCGTTTCACTGTATCGTCTGGGTATTATTTGTTACCCGAAGCTTTGGTACGTACGACTATTTCCTTTGTCCAAGTTTTGTCTACACTTTTCAGATGCCTCACTTCATTCAAATATTTTGAGGATTTTCATGTTCTTTCACTCAGATTGGCATTTTGTCTTGTACAATTCTTTTTTCCCAATATTGTTTTATTTAGTTTCATTTTTACTTAATGTTATGAAAGATACATTCTTTGGAAAGCTTGCATAATTTCATTCATGTTTCATTCTTAAGAATTTATAGCACAGTTTTTGTTTTTTTTCTTTCTTTGTTTTTTTGTTGTTTTTTTTTGCACACAATATCTCTAAGTCAGTCCGACATAGGATTTCTATAAGTTTGGTAGGATTACCAGTTGAGTGGGTTCCTTACATCAAATCGACGTCGGAGCGATGCCTTAACCAGAGTGTCTACGTAGGAACGACGTCATTCAACTGTGCACTCTTGAGGTCAACCCAATACGTCCTATTTCAGTAGGGTTGGATGCTGGTTGGTTTACTGGTGATGTTGTCGTTGTGGCTTGCTCCTGGCGTGGGAAGATAAGCAGTACAGTTAAGTAACCTGTTTCGTTTCGATTCTGTAACATTTCCTGTTGAAATCTTTTATTGTTCGATTTTTTTTCACTTGAAAAAGGCGAAAGCCGAAAATGTTGCGTATTTTCTGTCTTCTTTTTAGTTTGCTTTGTATTGTTTGGGTTTTATTTCTCATGCAGGGTTTCGCTACATACAACCTTTTCTATTTGCCCAATTTTGACTTTGCTTATAGCCCTGCTGCGATCCCACAGTTTTTCTGTGGTTTTTATGATATTTCGTCAAATACAGTTTTGTGGTAGCTGTTGTAGTTGCTGATTTCAAATTTTTCTCCATGCCTTAAGAATTATCACCGTATCCAGTGTAAATGCACTATAGCTATGTAGCAAGGGTGGGGTAGGGTGGGGACTTGGGGTGGGGGGGGTGTGGGGTGGGAGCAGTTGAGTGTATGCTCTATGCCAGTGGTTCTCAACCTTTTCCAGGCAATCGCCCCTACAGGTTCTAAATTTTCTTTCATCCCCCCCCCCCTCCGAAACAAACTACACACAAATTATGGTGTTAAAATTTTCAAAGCCTTATTCTTGGCAATAGACGTATTGATCATTCATTATTAAACAGAAAGCATTCTTTATCAAATGCACACAAAAAAATATTGACGAAATAATATTGTAAAAACCACAGAAAGACTGTGGGGTCGCGGCAAGGCTATAAGCAATGTTAAAATCTGGCAAAAAAGAAAAAGTGGTATGTAGCGAAACCCCGCGTGAGAAATAAAACCCAAGCGATACAAAGCAAACTATTTGAGCATTTTCTGTCTTCTCTTTAGTTTGCTTTGTATCGCTTGGGTTTTATTTCTCACGCAGGGTTTCGCTACCTACAACTTTTTCTTTTTGCCATATTTTAACGCAAAAAATAGACCTTTTTTGTTCATAAAACCCCTCTATGCTGGCTGCTGAACAAGTCAGTGGTTGTCCCCTGCATTAAACCCCAAATCATTCTCCATTAATGACTGTTTTCACCCCTTTCGCCCCCTTTCATCGTTTCACCACCTTATCGCCCTTTTCTTTGTTTTAGCTCTCTCCCCCCCCCCTCGGGCCGGAAATCAACATGGCCCCCCCCCTGGGGCGATATCTCCCGCCTTGAGAACCATTGCTCTATGCCGGGGGTCACCAAACTTTTTTCACAGAGGGCCGGATAACTGACAGACTTACAAGCGCGGGCCGCATAAGCAATTGTCCATCCCATAATCTGATATCCCTGGTTTTATCAAACAAAATCAAATACCATGGCGGGCCAGACGAACTATCGTCGCGGGCCGGGGCCGTAGTTTGGTGACCCCTGCTCTATGCTATGGTCAGGGATTATCTCAGGATGTTTTTTTCCTTAGTTTTCGTTCCTGGCTCTGTCTGGTTGACCGCAGTTTGTGCCACAGGCACCTATCGGTAGATATATATATATAGAGAGAGAGAGAGAGAAAGAGAGAGCGAGAGAGGTGAAGAAAGACAGAGAAAGAATAAGAGAACAAGGAGAGAGAGAGAGAGAGAGAGAGAGAGAGAGAGAGAGAGAGAATGAGAGAGACAGAAGGACGGAGTAAGGGAGGCATAAGGAAAGGGGAACAGGGGCTGGAAAGAGAAGATGTGAAGGAGTGGGAATAAGAGAGAATAGGTAGTTGGAGGCAGTGGGAGGGAACAGAACGGAGGTGTGAGCAAGAATTAGACAAAGATAAAAGAAAAGGGGGGATGAGAGAGAGAAAGAGTGAGAGAAAGAAAGAGTGAGAGAAAGAAAGAGTGAGAAAAAGAAAGAGTCAGAGAGAGAGGAAGTGCGAGAGATTTTGAGAGAGAAAGAGAGACGGAGTGAGAGAGAGAGAACGTGAGAGAGAGTGTGTGAGAGAGAAAGAGAGACGGAGTGAGAGAGAGAGAGAATGAGAGAGAGACAGAGTGAGAGAGAGAGAGAACGAGAGAGAGAGAGACGGAGTGGGAGAGTGAGTGAGTGAGAGAAAGAGTGTGAGTGAGAGAGAGAGAGAGAGAGAGAGAGAAAGAGAGTCCTATTGTTCGCAAAATTGTCTTTAAAAAAGCAGAGCAGGAAGTCATTCTTATGATCTGCACGTTGGCCATCAAGATAGTCTCTTAATTACTGTCAGGACAAAAGATCTGGTTCCTACCTGACCTACTTTCATTGGTACAGCTCTTTCCCCCAAGTGCAATCCACCCCACGGCTTTGAAAATACGACCTACTTGTCCCCCCCCCCCCTTTTCCCCCATTTGCGCAAATGAAACAAAGGAAAGTTCCCAAGCCTCACAAAGAAAGATTACAACACACCAACAATAACACACATTGTCGTTACACGAGATTATACATTGCCACCTCAGTTCATGTTGTTCCAACTCCACTTTTTGCACAACTGAGAAATCCGACTTTAAACGTTTTGCCGTTTTAGTACCGGTACATGTATTACGATCAGGAGTTAGAATAAATCGGAACTGTGAAACAGCTTGATAAGTGCCGCAACGCATTTTAAACAAGTGTCAAGGTGTGTATTTGTCATACCTCTTCTACATACTAAAAGATCTCCAGTTTTTCAGAACATGGAGATAGAACATACAAGAAACTAAGGTCTCGCGTTCCTGGCTCGGTACAATCGCGTTTTCTCTCCCACATATTTTCCCCCCACAATGCTCAACACAACCGATAACGCTAAACCACTTCCTCTTTGCTCAGTGGCCTCTAGTTGTGTGAGACCTCGTGTTTACAGACCGGATTTGCCAGGAGAAGAAATATAAGTACTGGGTCACCGCCATTATAGCCCTCATTAGGGCACCCGTTTTCTCCAAGGGTGCCAGATTCCGGCCCCGAGAGGCAGTTCTCCGGCGGCCATTGTTAGCCAGCGTATTTCACCATGGTTACATGGCACTCTCCTTGAGCTAATCCTTCTCGCCCTCGCCCTGGCCTCAGTCGGTGGCCTCTGGGCCTTCATGACAAACGGCAAATAATGAAAGTCAAATAACATTTTCCCCCGTGCTGATTTGCCAGCTTGGCTGATACGGAAAGGATAGTTTTGGCTTGGTATTTCTCCATATCTCCTCTTTCACCCCTTTCTCTTCTGTCCATCCTTATCCAGCTGATACCATGATCCAAATATTCTTTCAAATATTGACTCAGTTGCACTCGTTCTGGTTTCATTTGATTCTGGCTCTCTGGCTCTGTATCTCTGTGTCTCTCTGTCACTCTGTCTCTCACTCTGTCTGATTGTTTGTCTGTGTGTGTGTGTGTGTGTGTGTGTGTGTTTCTCTCCGTCTCTGTCTTTTTATGTCTTTGACTCCCCCAGTCCGTCTGTCTGCCTTTCTGTCTATCTCTGCGTGTCTGTGTGTCTCTCTCTCTCTCTGCCTCTGGCTCCGTCTATCTGTCTGTCTGTCTCTCTGTCTCTGTGTGTCTATCTGTCTGTCTGTCTGTCTGTGTCTCTCTCTGTCTCTGACTCTGTCTGCCCCTCCTCCCCCCCCCCCCACTCTCTTTCTCTCTCTGCTCTTTCTCACCACGTTTCTCACCACTGTGAAACAAAAGGTTACGCCATTTTCTATGCTTGTTGCATTAGTTACATTGTGACATCACGTTTTCATTGTCTCCGATTATTCCAGCTCTCCGTCAACTCCTGCCCCAGCCTACAGCAACGACCACAACAGACAACAGGAAACCCCATGTGGCAATGCTCGCGCACCACTGTTTTGCACAACCGCTCTTTGTCTCATGTCTCAGCCGGTTCTTTTACTCGTCTTTATTTATTTTGTTTTCTCTCTCTCTCTCTCTCTCTCTCTCTCTGGGTGTGGACAAATGGTTTCGCTTGCTTTATAAACATAAAACCAAATCCGCAATAAAAGGGAGCGCGTGCATTATTAATCAATGATCTTTCTAGCGAAATCTCCAATCTATCTTACTTTCCTGTCTTCTGAAGCCTGTTCTCCTTCTGTCTTTCCTAACTTCTTTTCTAACTCCTTTCTAATTCCATACAAGGTTTTGCCTTCTCCATCTTTCTCTCTCTCTTACCGTCTGTCTGCCAGTATGTCTCTCTGTCTCTTTCTGTTACTCTCTTTCTTTCCTTCTCTCTTTCTGCCTGCCTTTCTGTCTGTCTGTCTCTTTCTCTCTCTCTGTCTCCCTGTCTCTCTTTTGTCTTTCCCTCTTTCTCTTCCCCCCTCTCTCTCTCTGTGTATGTCTTTGTCTCTCTCTCTCTTATGCTCTCTCTCTCTCTGTTCTCTGTCTTTCTCCCTCTTTCTCTCTCTCTTTTTTTCTCTTTCCTCCTCTCCCCCTCTTTCTAACCCACATCGTCTTATCCCCACTCTCTTTTCCCTCCTCACTCTCTTTCTCTCCTCGCCTGAATGGGATTAATCTCTCTCTCTCTCTGTTTTCTTTTTCTTTTGCAATCTAGCCCCCAAGCACTGATTTAAATCAAAGTGTCTTATTTGCAGGTCTAATCCCTATCAACTGACAGAACACAGAATGAAGCTTTCAAAAACCGCGAATGTCAGTGTGTGTTCACTTTGAACGGGAAAGCCACTGTTGCACTTGTATTCACAGTGAACAATACACCAGGCACCAAAGTGCACTTATGTTGAACACTTGTTAGTGTTTCGCACCGTAAAGTCGGAACACTTTCTTCCGTTCATCTCAATTGTGGCTTAAAATCAACTAAGTGGTAAAAATATGCCGGGCTTCAATGCCTTTTATAATACGTCCACCTACACCTTTACTTCTTTCTAGGCATAATATGAAAATATTTTGTAGAATGTACAACTCAGGGGTCAAAGAGCCTTTCGTGATTACATTAAAGGCCTTACTCCCTTTACAGTATGATTTTTTTACAAAGTGCAAAGAAGCGAACTCAAAATCAGGCAACAATTTAACAAGACCAACAAAAAAAGTTCCCTGTGGATTAGTGTGATATTTAACTAGCTATTGTAAACCTTGAAATAAATCCAACAGTTTTCTAGAAAATCGATGTGATCTCGCTTACTCTAAAAAAATATGCACTCTACAGATGCTTAAACTGGGCACCTTTTAGACATAAAACTTGCTGGTTTTAAACTGTTGAAGACAAAATACTCCAGTTTTTTTGTTCCTTTTTAAACCATAATGAATTAGTCATCATTCTATGCTTTATAAAAAAATCCCATCTTATTGCCAAATGGGGATGATTAAGCGTGTCTACGTTTAACTGCTGTCTCAACTCCGCTTCGTCTTTTTTTGTATTAGATTATTTCTGGCCACTAAAATGTTCGTTTTATATCTGCAAGCAAAGTATCAACAGGAGAGAGATAAAAAGTATATGGACGTTATCCATGATAAATCTGATTTCGCTTCCCTCTCTCTCTTCCTTCCCTCATCTCACTCTCTCTCCCCAACCCCCATGGATGAGAAATCGATCGGTAAAAAACTCAGCGAACAGTGCTCCATCCACCAAAGTATACATAAGTTGGAACACTTTTAGATTTTTAACTCTTTTCAACAATTTTTAACACTTTCCAAATACTTAGAGCAAAGATCCTTAAAAAATAAAGACTTCAACAGTTTTTAACTCTTCATTAAAATGGCTCACCAAGGTTACGTTGTTTCCCTGATTGACACTGACGAAATTGCGAAAGTATCAAAATGTAACGGCTCCGTGTCTTCTCACTTAAGTTAACATATGCGCACATACGTAAACTGGCAAGCTAACTTACATCTATCTACACATTTTTGTATTTATTTTTTTTACTGAATAGTTTCTGAGCCTTTACGATTCACTGAGCGCATTAATGGGCCTGGCTCTGATATATACAGTAAGAATCAGCATTATCTTTATACTCAGGAGTATGTCACATTCTTGCATGGATTCAAATTCACTACACAAGAGTTACCCGTGCCCACTTCCTTCCTTCCATCATCCATCCATCCATCCATCCATCCATCCATCCATCCATCCATCCATCCATCCATCCATTCGTCCATCCATCCATCCATTCATCCATCCATCTAAAGATATCTATTTTTGTCTATTCATTTACCAATCTTGTTATCAAATGTGACTATTCCCAGTGCACTGTGAACGATAACTAATACAATAATCACCACCATTTTTAACACTAGACTGTAAACGGTAAATCATTTTGCGTCGATTCACACTATAAAAATTAGTAGGCAAAATGAATGTGTCAAAGGGATTAACTGAGGAGCTAATTATAACAGGAAGTGTGAAATAATGAACATTGTCAACGTTTTTTCTTTTCTTCGGGAATTTTCTTTGCCAGGCATTGTCTGTGAGGTCAAAGTGGGGCAACTCGTGCGGCTTTCTGGATCCACTAATCGTCCACTCAGGTCTGTCTGTGGGACGCGCCAAATTTGGGAGGTTTTGTCAACAGTAGCCAGGGCACTCTCTGCAGAGCCTGGGCCTTGTTAGTTGGCTGTTGTCTGCGTCTTGGAGCGAGAGGGGAGGATGTAAAGTGGAGCGCTGGAGGAGGAGGGGCAGACGGAGAAGGAGGAGGAAGTCGTGCCAGAGAGGATTGGGAGAGACAGAAAAAAAAATGTGGAGGTGCAAGATGAAAAAGAGAGTGAACGGTTGAGAAGGAAGAAAGCGTGCCAAAAAGAAGAGAACGAGGAAGAAAGACAAATATGGACGTAGACAAGACAGACAGACAGAAAGACAGAGAAGGAAGGGGAAATCGTACCTAAGAGGAGTGAGAGACAAGAAAACATAAATGTAACAGATGTAAAAGAGAGGGAGAGAGAGAGAGAGAGAGAGAGAGAAAGAGAGAAAGAGAGAGAGAGAGAGAGAGAGAGAGAGAAAGACGAAGAAGCACCTAACCGCACCAGAGATGAATGAAAGACAGTAGGAAAATGCGGATTTAGTTCTCTCCCCTCTTCCGTCCAATCCTGCTTTCCTCAGCACTAGCTAGGCGTGTACATTTCTAAACCCTTCGCCTTTCTCTGGTTAAGTTTTCTGGTGCCCAGTCTCTACTAAGCTTGGGCTAAAATTGTATTCAAGGTAAAATAAGATAAAAAATCATTTTGTTATCTCATGAGGGAAATTCACTTTCGCATGGCGTTTAAGAGTACATATCATTGTAGTACATCAAACGCTTTATCACGTAATTATATCACAACTCAGAAACAGCCACCATGGAAGACACTCCGGCAACCAGTGGAAGATGAAGTCACGGCCATTATTGACAGCGATGGGTGCACATCATCGACAGGCTTACTACATAAAGTAACATGCCAAAGAACCTTATTAAAATATGGCACACATCCAGCTGTAATGTCTTGTTGGGGCGAATTGCAGAAAGCAAAAGTGGTCTATTAAGTGATCTAATGTTTTTTTTTATAGATTATTTATAATGTACTTTTTCCCAATGTTGTAATACTCAGTGGCATCTCACTTCATGTCTTTCGTTTCATTCTTACGCAACCGTCCTTTCCATCCAAATCTGAAGTGAAGAGAGACGTGGGGAATGAGGCAGCCATGTCTCTTAATTTCATTTGCATCTATCTATCCTCTCTCTCTCTCCCTCTCTCTCTCTCTCTCTCTCTATCTCTCTCTCTATCTCTGTCTCCCTGAAGTGTTGCAACTAAAGGTGGAAAAGAGTGAGAAAATGGGATGCTCGTGCTCGTCTCATGGAATTTTTCTTCGTATTTTTTTCGTTTTCTCTTCCGGAGACTGAAAATGAAACACAGAGAGAGAGAGAGAGAGAGAGAGAGAGAGAGAGAGAAAGAGAGAGAGACAGACAGACAGACAGACAGAGACAAAGAGAGAGAGAGCGAGAGACAAGACAGAGAGAGAAAGAAAGAGGGAGAGGCAGTCAGACAGACAGACAAACAGAAAAACAGAGACAAAGAGCCAGAGACAGACAGACAGACAGACAGAGAGAGACGCAAAGACAGAGAGAGAAAGAGAGAAAGAAAGACAGGCAGACAGAGAAAAAGGAAGAGGGACAGACCCAACACTAGCTTCACAATTTCAAATAGTCTGTCAATCACACATTCCATTTATGACATCACACGTATAGCTTTACTTAACCAATCAGATCTCATGAATTAATCTCTCTCAGACAACAACAAAATAACCACTTTCTGTATCATGATATTATTCTCCCCCACAGCACCTAAATTCAGCAAACTGTAGCCTGCATCTGTCATCAAATCAGGAGTATTTCTGTTTAAACTGGAAAAATATTTTGAATATTCTCTTTTTTAAAAACCCACATTCTACACTCCACTCGTCTCGTTCATTCTGAAATGTGTTTTATCGTCCTTCACGCCTGTCAAGGTTTTTCGTAAAAATCAAATTAATTTTACTATTTAAAACTTGCCGTCGCCTGCATGTTTCAACCCCGACTGGAACCATTTTCTATAATAACAAACTTTGCCTAGTTGACGTGTCGAAAATTAATGACAACAAATTGAAATTTATTATAAAAACGCAAAAGGTGGAAAAATTCCAGAATTTTCCTGCCTTATTATGAGAAACAACACTGGACCACAAGAATCAAGGTTGGTTGTTCTATAGTGAAAGCGAGATATCAAACAGTCAGATCGGGTTAGATGTGGATTAATTTACACGCAACAATATTTAGGTTTTTATTCTTAATTTACAACTTGGCAAAATCCATTTCCTACTTGTTTTTCAAGAAATAGATTGTCATGCAAGGGGCAAAATAGAGAGGAAGGCGGGGGAAGAGAGAAAGACAGAAAGGAGAGATAGAAAGAAGTAGAGTAGGACAGAGAGAGAGAGAGAGAGAGAAAAGAGAGAGAGAATGTGTGAAGAGAGAGATAGAGAGGGGTGATGAAGCAGAGAAAGAGAAACACATACCCTCAGTGCCGTAGAGCTCAGAGACGTAACACACTCTTTTGGGAGATTCCCAGAATTCTAACAAACTCTTAACTCGTTCCTCAACCCCCTCTCGACCTCCAGCCTCTTAGCCTATTATCTCCCCCACTCACAGGTAAGAGGGGACACTGAGATTTACCTGGGCAGGTAAACAGACCAATGCTAGAGTGACGGCGGCTCTATAATGAGCGCCGCTCCTTCACGTCAACTTACCACCCAACTTTACTCAGCGTGAGTCAATGATGCTGTCACACGCCACAGAGACAACCTCGGAGTGCCACAAAGTATGGCACACCGGTCCACCCAGAAAAGCAATTTTATGGCTCTCTACAAGAGAAGAGTTTCGCCAGGGACATTCTCTTAATGAAGCCGAGTAGAGAAAATCTTAGGTTCTGTTCTCTGTTCAATTGTATTTTCTCTTTTCGGCTACACTTTGAAATCGTCTATAACGAAGTACTTCGATTCTGGAGATAGATAGATAGATAGATAGATAGATAAATAGATAGATAGATAGAAGATAGATAGATAGATAGATAGATAGATAGATAGATAGATAGATAGATAGATAGATAGATAGATAGATAGATAGATAGATAGATAGATAGATAGATAGAAAGATAGATAGAAAGATAGAAAGATAGATAGAAAGATAGATAGAAAGATAGATAGATAGACAGATAGACAGACAGACAGACAGACAGACAGACAGACAGACAGACAGACAGACAGACAGACAGATAGATAGATAGATAGATAGATAGATAGATAGATAGATAGATAGATAGATAGATAGATAGATATAGCTAGATAGATAGATAGATAGATAGATAGATAGGTAGATAGATAGATAGATAGATAGATAGATAGATAGATAGATAGATAGATAGATAGATAGATAGATAGAATGATAGATAGACAGATAGATAGATAGATAGATAGATAGATAGATAGATAGATAGATAGATAGATAGATAGATAGATAGATAGATAGATAGATAGATAGATAGATAGATAGATAGATAGATAGATTTCTAGACCATCCAGGAACAACAGAATAATACATATCAAAACAACCAGAGAGAGATACAGAACATCGTTTTTGCCCTCCGCAAGTCACCTCAACAAGACATTACAGCTAGATGTGTGCCATATTTCACCAAGGTTCCATGTCATGTTACTTTATGTAATAATCCAGTTACTGAGATATGATATGTTTATGTAATGTGTTAATTATATATGTACCCTGTATGTGCTCTTTAACACTCTGTGAAAATGGATGTCCCTTATGGGATAATAAAGTCAGTCTTATCTTATCTTGGATAGAGACAGTTTCCTAATGAAGCCAGAAAGAGAACATACTAATTTATGTAACCTCTAGGGTTAAATTTATTTCTAACTGGCTTCACTTCCATTCTAGAACAGTGTCATCCAACCTGTTTTGAACAAGGGTCACAATTATGGAAACTATAGCTCCTTCAAGGACCACTAAACTTAAGCTGTTGAAATGTTCTACAATAGGATGAATGTTTTAGATTATCATCATCTTAAATCAATTCCCCCCCCCCCCCCCCCCCCCAAAAATTTTGATTAAATTTATTCTAAAAAACTGAGGATGCTACGGAGCCAGTACCCCTCTGTCAGTATGGCTAGATTTTGTATAGGAAATCCACATTTTAGTAGGATGTATTATATCATAGGGGCGGATTCCCTGCATCCTACATATGTCAACTCGATGTCGTAACAGTGGATCTACATGCGAAAGATATAATTCCTATGTGCAAACTTCACATCAATACTGCTGGTCGTATTTCCGTAGGACTCCTGACTGAGTATCTATCAACAAAGTATGTACTCTCCTAGGGAGTGGGGAGGGTAAATAAAGTTGGGAGTTAACCCCGGGGTTTGAAAAGCGTGCCAGGGAGGAGGAACTACCCAGCCAGCAATCTTACGGAAATCTGATTTGTAGGATTGATGCCGTTTGCACAAAAAATGACATTGTTCCCACTTAGATCCGCTGGTTACGTCATCGCGTCAACGTGGATTTCATAAAGGGGGACCCGACCCGACGTTAAACCTACACACCTTGCGGAAATCCTGTACAAACCTTCATCGGATTGACGTAGGATTGCCCTAGGATGCTATTGGAGGAGCATTTTTGGGAAGTGTACGTACGCTTTTCAAATTATGGTTCCGAATGAAAAAAATTGGTTATTTTATTAATTTCTTTCAAAAACAGTTATTTGTAAGATTACACAAAGACCATGTTTCTAATGAACCAATCAAAGAAATCTACGTGGGGGGGGGGGGGCTGGGGGGGGGGGGAGGTAGGCCAAGCGTATGAACAGTGTACTTGGGGAAAGGGGGGGGGGGGAGAGATGTATGTCAAAATCGACAAAACAGAGCAAAGGTACTTTATGGATATTCTACAATTATTGTTCTCGATTATGTGAAATTGTACACAAACGGAGCACCATAACTTTATTATCGATCTCTGCATCACTCTCTATCTTCTCACCAAGTTTCCTCTCCCTCCCCCCCTCTCATCTTCCAATTCCATTCACCCACATTGCCTCCGCCTCACCCCTCTCCACCCCTGCCTCAGCTTCAGCTTTACCACCCTGGCGACGCCCCTGCCGTTTCTCGCGCGACACATCTCTATGGCGTCCGCTGAAGGTGCGAGCTAAGCGCGCCCGTCGCAGGCCTGTTTCATGTACTCACTGCGCACCTTTTTCCCTAAGCGAAGCGCTCACGGGTTTTGAAGACGCGAGTTCCTTGCTTGGATTTATTAATCATAATGTGAACATTCATGGATCTTTTTTTCTTGTTTTTTTCTTTGCCAACCGTGGAAACTAACTGTGGAATTTGTGACAAGTGTTCATCGAAGTCTAGATTCTTGCGTGTGTGACTTGTGGTGACTGCATGGAGGATTAGCAAGCAGATACTGTACTGGAAAGTTGTTGTGTGAGATTTTTCAGAGGCCTTGTGTACCTGTGTGTGGTCATTCTTTTGGACTTTCGAAGTTTGAAGGTAAGTTTGTTGATTATTTAACCCCCCCCCCCTCCCCGCTCAACCAATCTGGAGAATATTGATTCTCTGTATGGATTTGAATACTTGAATGCGCTCGTTTTAATAGATTTTCTTGTCCGTTTTTTGCACCTCGCGTTTTTTGTTTTTGTTTTTGGGTCGCCTGTTTGTATGTATATTTGTTTTTCATCAATTTGCTATTATGCTTCACTTTTCTGAAAGAGGAAAAAATATAGCAACACGTCCTTTTGGCCACTTTTTGTCCCTTGTTTTGTTATAGCCTGTATGCTCTGCGTGTGTTTTATGGTGAGGCTTCATTTATGCAGTATTACATCATTTTACTCGTACATGACGTAGACTGGGGACACGGGGTAGGTAGTAAATCACACTTTTTTATTTTCTTATTCATTTTCAATTAGATATTTTAAGTAATATTTTCCAACCGTTTCTCTTTGCCTAGATTACTTAGATTATTATACTTAATTATGCAGAATAAATTGTATCATCGTTGCAATGCAAGATCCTCTGTCTGCCAACCTTTCAGCGTCTTCTTTTCTTATAAAACTGTTTTGTACTGATACAAAATCTAACAGAAGTGATTAACTTTATGCTGGTCACATCTAAGTTCACCGGAACTCCAAAAACAAACAGTACAGGTGTGCATAAAGATCAACGTGTTATACCGTCTTCCACAAAAAGGTATTACTGTAGTGAGGCACTTCGAAAGAGCTGAAGACTTCAGAGCCAAACCATTGTCGACAAAGCACTATTGATCTCTCTCCCCATTTTTTTAGCTTTTAAGTTTAGTTGTGTATATTCCAGCAAGTTGAGCATTTTGTGACTATGCACTATCCAGCCCATCAATTATACATGAAATGAGAAGTGCATGGCTTTTCCCGGGAATTGTGAAATAAACTATTTCCAGCCATTTAAGACATTGCAGGGACCGCCAGACACACAGAAGAAATTTCGAAATATTGAAGTAATAAAAGTTTACTCTCTGGCCAGAAGTTGGTCAAGGATTCTTTTCGCTTACATTATATATCTATTATATATTTCAGAAACTTGCAACCTTTGGCATGACTAACTGACCAAACTATACACTCTTCATGCCTTAAATTTGGCAGGAAGGTGGCAATTGAAATAAGGAAGATGATGGCTATAATTAAAAGTCGTTTACTTCAAGCATGTATTTTAACAAAAATAACAATGTTTACTGCTATGTAACATCTGTATTTTTGCATGTTTATTTCGTAATATATATAGTACCGTGCATGTCATAAAAAGTGACCGTATCAAGCGTTCAGTTTGGTGCGTAATGTTCTGGTGCGCATGAGTTCTGAAGCAAGACTGTAGTTTATCACTTTTATTTATATGAGAGAGAGAGAGAGAGGGGGGGGGGGGGAGTGCATGATTGTTTATTCCGGGGCAATGCCCGGTGGGTCATCTGGTATATATATATTTTTTTTTTAAAATATTTTTTTTGGAAGTCTTACATTCGGACTGTTATGCTGTAATATGTTTTGGACTAGAAATCGTTCCCTTAGATTGACAAGGCTCTAACACCTTTCCTTTGGCTTTTGCGAAATTGATAATTGAAGTTCCATGACGTTTTCATGGCTTATAGAGACATGACTTTTTAAATAATTAGATATAGATCTACTCTCAAATGACAGTCCGAATCCCCTTCATACTTTGGCATATAATAGAGGAGGTCCGTAGCAGCAGTGTATAGATCTAGTGTGTAACTCAGTTCAACCAAAAAGTGGAGATAGTATTTAGGGCCTAGTCTAGTCATTCTAAAGGAATGAAATGTTTCCACTGCAAGTATGGATCTTGAACGGACAAAAAAAAACAAAAAAATCATTGAGGCTCAGAAAAAATAAACGTTCACAAGCAATTGAGAAATTGTCATCAAGTAAAAGTGTTCCCGTTCAGACGGGGCAAAAAATTTGATTCAGCGTGACGTAATCAAGTTTAAGGAAAGTTCAAGGTCGCGGTGAAAGAGTTCGGAAAAAAGAGCCACAAGCTACGGTCCGTTTGGAGAGAATAAAGAGGAGGGGGGGGGGGGTGGAAGGGTGTGCTGCCAAGAGTGTATTAAAAGCCTCCTTTTTGGGAGGGGGGGGGGATAATTCTAGGGACCGCAAGACAGCTTTTCGATTATTGTAATGATTTCACAAGTTTTGTTTGAAATTTTATTTTGTTTAAATGAAATAAATAATAAAACTGTTTATTTATGTATTTATGAAACTGAAATCCACGATCAGCTTTAAAAACTCATCTATTATATATTTCAGTAACTTGCAACCTTTGGCATGACTAACTGACCAAACTATACACTCTTCAGGCTTTAAATTTGGCAGGAAGGTGGCAATTGAGACAAGGAAGATGATGGCTATAATTAAAAGTTGTTTCCTTCAAGCATGTATTTAAAAAAAATAACAATGTTTATTGCTATGTAACATCTGTATTTTTGCATGTTTGTGTCGTAATAATAGTGCCGTGCATGTCATAAAAAGTGACCGTATCAAGCGTTCAGTTTGGTGCGTAATGTTCTGGTGCGCATGAGTTCTGAAGCAAGACTGTAGTTTATTACTTTTATTATATGAGGGGGGGGGGGGAGCACATGATTGTTTATTCTGGGCAATGCCCGGTAGCTCATCTAGTTTATTTATAAAGTATTTGAATTGCCGATGGCATTTCTGTGCCATGTCTAACAAACAGGGTGGGTGCGTGTGTTCATCCGACCGAGAGCACGTGTAGTTGTGTTTGATTGCATGTGAGACTGGATTATTATTTTGTTTTTTCTCCTTGTAGAACAACCTTGAGTCGCCAGAAAAAAACGCGATGTATAATTCTGTTTTATTATTTATTTTTTTAAAAATAAAAACAATTTGTCCCATCAAACAATCAAATGTGTGTGTGCCTGGAGAAAGGTCCCAGTTGTCGCACATTTTGGATTTTGAGATAAGGGCATATTCTTCTAGAAAATTCAATGCTGAACACGCTGTTTAAAAAATTTTTAACAATATCTTAAGTAGTTTTTTTGAAGATATGGCACATTTTGTAAGACAGGGGACAAAAACAAACTTTTGAGAAAAACAGCTTTAACAGCTCACTCCCATGGCAGACTTTTTGGATATTGTTGGGGGAGCGTAGTTTTATTATAAAGGCAAATAGGGAAACTACTGAGTTGTGTTCACTGCTCAGCTCTAGCTTTCTATGTAAAATACTGCGCTTTCCTAACAAGATCCAAAAAACTTCCGACTTGGCTGTTTTTAGGGGACCGTGGCATGTTACACGATAAACTGTAGATGAGCAGTGAACACTACTCAGTATTATCTCTATAACGGCTTTGTAATTAGCCCACGGTCCCCTAGCAACAATCACTTCAATATTACTTCTTGAAGAGTCACATGTTGTACAAATAATTAATAAAATAATATTTCAACATAAAACATTCCAAAATCCTTTTCATATGCTATTTAGAAATGCTTAAACTTGTGTTTTCTGCTAGAAGTACATTTTCGACTAGGCACGACTTTTTTTTACCTTTTCACCCCCTAGCTTAAAAATAGCTGTACCGACAACTGGGACCTTTCTTTAGGCGCACACACAAATTACGGTCTACTCAAAATGCCGTTTTGAGACACACGAAGGCCTTAGCGTGGATAACCTCCTAGTACGTTCTAAGGCGTTCCAATGTTCTTATAGGGGAGGAGTTAGGACCAATGTATGAAAAAATGTAAATAGGGAGAATTTAAAAGGGGGGGGGGGGGAGAGTGGTCAGAAGACTTCAGAAATAGAGCTTTATGAATGGCCTCACGCTGTGAAATAACAGGAAGTGATTGAAAACCACAACAGGAACAACAACAACGTAAAAATGATGATTTATGCAAGGGTTTTGATTCAGCTCATCTGAAATTCCACGATTGTTTTTTGTTTTTGAAAAAATAAAAAGGGGGGGGGGGAGGGTGGGGGGGGGGGAGGTAGAGAAAATCTAGTGGACACCAGTGGTCATTGAATAGGTAGAATGCGCATATCCACCATCTTGTCTGTCCGGACCCACTTAAGGCGTCGCGAACCAATCGGCGGCGAGTTCACTACTGTAAACAATGACACGTGTGTATACGCACATGGGAGACGTTCGGTCAATTCTTTCACTTCCTTTCTCTTGTTTACACGGAGGGTAGGGAATCGGACCAGTTTGGATCCGTCCTTTCCACCCCCTGTCATAACCGTCAACTGCAATGTAACCAGCAGGCATTTTAACTGCTTAGACACATCTCGAAGTTACACTCATCAGCTGATCCACCGGCCATCTTGTTTGGCGGAAGTACAAAACAAAAACTCTGTGACGTCATGCGCATTCTACCTATACAGCTCAGTATTTTCAGAATACACACACACACACACACAGAGGGGGTCAGAAAACACACACACACACACACACACACACAGAGAGAGAGAGAGAGAGAGAGAGAGAGAGAGAGAGAGAGAGAGAGAGAGAGAGAGCATGCATGTAGCAGCTAAAAGATTATTTTTCCCGGCTCAGATTGAAATTCAATTAGCTCTGGATCCATTGTGTGCAGGACTGAGTGATTTCGCTCTTGAAAATAAATAAATAAATAGAATCTGTAAAAGAGTAAGAACATTCATAAATACATAAACTAAGACCAACCAGTCTATATCTGGTCCAGCTGTATGAAAATCGGCCCCAATTAAAGTCTTTTGTATCCCAGAAGTGTGTTGGTTATTTCGCATCAAAATTTTGGATTTCATTTCGTTTTTCGTCTGATGGTCCGAGGCTATAATGTTTCTTCCCTTACGATTTTCATTTTTATTTTTGGCGGGGGGGGGGGGGGTTAATGCTTATCTTTACGAGTGGCATGTCCAGCGGCCCTGTCAAACAAAGCAAAAAAGAGACGTTTGCAAGTGCGCACGCTCAGTCGCCGTGCTCCGAAAGGCGTGGATGTTGTGACATCAACATCACATTTTTGTGAATACTCCAAGTAAAAAGCAATGGATTCAAGACTGAGCTATGGGAATGAATTGAAACAGCAGGAATAAAAAAAAAAACACTCACACAAACTATCCAGCCAGCAACTCCACAGAAATCACACAGGAATGACACCGTTCCTTCGTAGACCCGCGGGTTATGACATCGTACCGACGCCGGTGTGATGTAGGGAAACCCACCCCGACGGTAATTCCACCAATCCTAAGTCAATCGGACGTAGTGATGCTGCCTGGTCAAAGAAGACGCCGTAGCACCAACCAAGATCTCCCCAGACCAGTACACTTCTGTCCTCAACCATGCTCAATAACTGAACATTAATGTGAGCGTGCCTGAGAAAACCACATAAAGTCGGCAGAGACGATTTTGGGAAAAACGGCTTTGAAGTGAAAATATGGGTCCGACACAAACTTCCAACTTGGCTGTTGTTTAGGGGACCGTGGCATGTTACAGGGTAAACTGTAGACGAGCAGTGAACACTACTCACTATGATCTCTATAACGGCTTTGTAATTAGACTACGGTCTCCTAACAAGATCCAAAAACTTCCGACTTGGCTGTTGTTTAGGGGACCGTGGCATGTTACAGGGTAAACTGTAGACGAGCAGTGAACTCTACTCACTATGATCTCTATAAAGGCTTTGTAATTTAACTACGGTCTCCTAACAAGATCCAAAAACTTCCGACTTGGCTGTTGTTTAGGGGACCGTGGCATGTTACAGGGTAAACTGTAGATGAGCAGTGAACACTACTCAGTATGATCTCTACAACGGCTTAGTTATTAGACTACGGTCTCCTAACAGCAATCACTCCAATATTAATGGGTCAATTAGCTATTGCCACTTTTAGGATTAAATGCTGTTTTCTCAAAATCTTGTTTTAGGGGGTCACTGACTTCAATTTATCAGAAATGTCTTGTCTTTTATTATGTGTACAGAACGCAAAATGTCATGTTTGCGACATATTGTGGGTTTTCTCATGCACACTCACAATATTTGCGGTTTTTTGTTTTTTGTCTTTATTCATTTTGTTTTGATTCTAAAATCAATAGGTGGAGAGAGGAAGCGACCATTTTTGCTTGAATACGTCAGAAGTAATTCAAAGAAAATATTCTCTGTTCTATTCTTGCCCCATAATTGCTAAGAGTCGCTTCCGCCCCGAACAATCGAAAATTACTAAATTTTGCGTAAATGATTGACTGCATCCGTCTTGCAGACTCCACCCCCCCCCCACCTCCTTCCCGACCACAAGACAGACTTCTCTGCACTGGAAGTAAGTCTTTCAAATAGTAACCCTAGGGGATTCCGGATTCCAGGGTTGACATTAAGTATGCATATATTTTTATAGGAATGACATCGTTCCTACGTAGATCGGCTGATTACAAACATCGCGCCGACGTTGGTTTGATGTAGGGAACTGGCCCCTACGACAGTCCGACCAATCCTACGGAAATTTACGTTGGATTGACGTGGGGTTGCTGGCTGAGCTGCGTTTGCGAAATTTCTCCAAGTCTGCGTTCTTGATGATTGTCGAGACTATGACTGAAGATAGTGGTAGTGAACATGATTTTGGACAAAGTGTGTTTGGTTCCCATTCTAACTTGTGAAAGACCACAGGATATCAGTGGTTCAAAGTTTGATTTCGAAATTATGATAGCGCGATAACGAGATGATATTATGTTAGGAAATGTCCTTTTCTTGACTTACACCTTTTAAATCGCGACCTTAGTTCGTATTTACTGTATCTCCATTTTCTGAAAAAACTGGAGATCTTTTAGTATGTAGAAGAGGTTTATAACAAATGCACTCTTTGGCACTTGTTTAACATGTGTTGTAGCGCCTGTAAACAAGTTTCAAAGTATGCATTTGTTGACCCTTACCTACATACTAAAAGATCTCTAGTTTTTCAGAAAATTGAGACAGAACAAACAAAAACTAAAGTCGCGACAACCAATCTTTTGTCAGTTTCATGAAAGCAAACCAATTATCTGGTTATTCCTATCTCCATCGGCATGAACTCAACCATTATATGGATCATTTCCGCCTCTGATCTCTCAAAAAACCAAACTAATAATTTATCCACTCCTATCTCTGTAAATGTGAACCTCACCATCACAAGTATGTCCGCCTCTGATATCTGCCAAAGAAAAATAAATAACAATAATTTAGTTACCTCTGCCACGACAAATAGGAACCAAAATCCCCCAAAAGCAAATTAATCAGTTCCTGTCTCCACAGATATGAACCCTGCCATCATTTAAGCATATATCCGCCTCTGATCTCTCCTTATCTAAAAAAAAAAAAGGAAAAAAAAAAGGGAAATAAATACTTTGGCCTCTCCTATCTCCACGGATATGAACCCCATCTTCATTTAAGCATCTCCGCCCCTGATATCTCAGAAAAGTAAAACAAAACAAAACAAAGCCTCTTCAGAATGCGTTAGCGCTCAGCCAATAGCCATAATATTGGGATTTCATCACGTCTAATTGCTGCTTTTGATCCAAATCCGTCCATTCTTTGCCCCTGTGTTTTTTTGTTCTATTTTATCTTGAGAACATTGATAAAGTATTGATGCAGCCTTCCATACTCTGGTCAGGACACACTTAGGGCGCAAAAACAAAACTGATTATTATTCATCAAGCCCAGGAAAGTTATTCCGCTCCTGTTATGTTGGGACAAACACACACACACACACACAAAAGATAATGACCCTGATAAACATTTTGAGAAATAATGTAGCCGAGCTTTTACCATTGTTTACTCTAGTCTTCAGGCTGAGACCTTCCATTTTCTCTTTGAAATCGAGCGTTTTGACATTAAAAAAAAGCTGCGCGTACAGAATGAGAAAAATTACCATCCAGCCAGTCAACCAACAGAAATCTGACACATAAGATTGACGTCAAATTTGCTAATAAGAATGACATCGTTCCTACGTAAATCCGATGGTTACTACATCGCTTTGACATTGATTTGATATAGGGCACGCTCCACTGAGTTAATCCTACAAACCCTCAGGAAACCCTTTACATATCTACACACAGTCGACGCGGGGATGCTGGCAGTGATACTATATTTAAAACCAGTAGGACTTTGATTTTCTCTTGTGGAATTTAAGATTTTATTTCTTAGAAGTACAGCTACGGGGTAGAAAGTTAGTTAATCTTTCACAGTGCGCAATCATTTGTTGTAGTCTCAAATACTCAATTATTGACCTAACGGATCTAATCGTTACTATTTTTTTCTGCCTACTTAATTCTGATTTTGAAATATGTTATAATGATCATGTTTTGTACTGGATAAATTATGATACATGCGAGCCACATTCTCTGGCAGTGTCGTGAACATAATCATAATTGGAATCGATTACATTTAATTATTATGCTTTTTTGCCTACTCGAATGTGGAGAATAGGCGAATCCTTAAGCCTTCTCAGTGGACGAGACTGTAATGCTGAAAGTGTTTCGAAAACGTTTGGAATAACGGTACCCCTCTCCCCCCTTTTTAACCAAGGAATCCGGAGGCAAATCCGTCATAGATTGTCCAGCTGCGCTACCAGGAACTTCTGATTCCTTGGCTTCTCTGAACTGTCTCGTGTGGCACAGCCATTTTGTGGAACTTCCGCGGAACCCTAGAACCAGGCTTGTGGAACCCTGCGATTGCAGGGAATCTACTTTGAGAAACGCTGCCTTAAACTCATTCAAACCTGAGAGGACACTTTGGGCGGGAGTAGAGGAGAGGGTTGAGGTAAAAGAAACAAATTAATGTAATTACAAAAAAATAAATAAATAAATAAATTATTGCCTGATTTTGCATTTGAACATGAGTCAAAATGCGTTCACGGCTCGACCTAGGCCATGACCATTCTCAGCGTGCTGAGCCAGCGCTGTGCACACTGTATTTGCTTAGAAAATAAGAAGGCATGACACAGATCGGTTCTCTTCCAGTAGCAGTTCCAACGCCAAGTTATCAACATAATAATTATGCAGTATCTATTTTACAATGAGCGTCTCCACAAAACAGAGCACAAATGGGCGGGTGAGAGAAAGAGAAAGAGAGAGAATTTCATCCACCTCTAGCCTATCTTATTCTAAAAATAAAATAAACTTATTAGATCCGTCTTCAGTATGATGGTAATGTTAACCAGCAATTTTGCCACATTGCTATCACATTTAACAGAAAAACAATGCCCAGAAATTTCCTACAGTGAATTAAGTTGTAATTGCACAACATAAGCAACTTGTATCGAGGCACAGTGTGATGGCTGAACAGTGAACGAATCTCAGCATTTTCTCTATTTGGCATTGTAAAATAAGCCATTGTTGACATCTCCTACTCATTCGCCGCTAAGTGTGTGCGATACCCGTAAAAACAGAAAGCCGCAGCAGTTCTGCAAACAACAACAACAACAACAACAACAACAACAACAACAACAACAACAACAACAACAACAACAACAACAACAACAACAACAACAACAACAACAACTACAACAACAACTACACCAACAACAACAACAACAACTACAACAACAACAACAACAACAACAACAACAACTACAACAATAGCAACATCACTAAAATGTCAATTTACAATATAGTACACGAAATAAATCCACCAATGCTAACCCAAAAAACTAACAGGTCCAACATTATAAAACATCATCAACATCATAATTAACACCATCACCAACACTGCCATCACGAACAGCAACTGCGACAACAGCAAAAGCACCAACAACAGGTCAATGCACCTCAAAATTTATAATGCGATTGCCAGATTGCCCAGGCAAGCATTTATCTCGAATAAATTCTTCCAAGACACAATCTTTGAGACAGAAAAAGTATAGGCTGTTGCTACTTGTACGTACGGCCCTCAAGCATTTTGTTCTAGGGGCTCTAACGTACACGTACCTATCCCTAACCCCGTCCTTATCCTCAACCCTAAATCTTATGGAATCCCTAACCCTGTTCCTCTTACCTTTTCAACCAAAAAAAAAAAAGGAAACCAAAAAGCAAATCTGAAAGAATAATTAATTAAGGCTATTAGTAGAAATATTTTCGAAGGAGCTCTCTAGCTCTGAAGTCACAAAAAGCTTTAAAATACGTGCCCCTAGCGCAAAAAAAACCCCAACAAACTTGGGGGTCGTGCATACTTGTAACAATATTCAAAAGAATAACATCTTAACAAACCTAACACTTTATCTGTGGCAATGCTCAAAGTTTAACTAGGTCAGACAGCTAGCTTCACTGTTGTCTGCACGCTAGTGCACTGCAAGCCGGGCAAATCCGGACCAACTTTTCTGGCCCTTTTTTTTTTTACTGGCAGCACCGGAAGTTTACATGCTGTGCCCTCAGGCACGCGCTGGGCAATTTCAAGTGGAATATGCCAAAGTTCAACTGAATTTGACGCCGGTCGGCAGCAGGGGGGTTTCGAAAAACAAATAATTTCCCGGGAACGAGAGAGTTGAAGGCGTCGATAAGACAACGTAAACAGAAAGTGATAAATGCCTTTAGCAGTTGTGTGTTACTGTGTTGTATACGATCATCGTCATCATCATCATTATCATCATACTATCAGCATCACTATCATCATCATCTTCATTTACATCACCATCATTTTTATCTTAGTTATCATCATCATCGTCATCATCGTCTCAAGAATATCAGCCGTCATCATCACCGTCACCGGCATCACCATCATTATTTACTTCGTCTTCAGCAGGATCATCGATACCATGATACTATCATCATCATCATCACCATCATCATCACCATCATCATCATCATCATCATCATCACCATCATCACCATCATCATCATCATCATCATCATCATCATCACCATCATCATCACCATCATCATCATCATCACCATCATCATCACCATCATCATCATCATCATCATCATCATCATCATCATCATCATCATCATCATCATCACCATCATCATCACCATCATCATCACCATCATCATCACCATCATCATCATCATCATCATCATCATCACCATCATCATCACCATCATAATCACCATCATCATCATCATCATCATCATCATCACCATCATCATCATCATCATCATCATCATCATCATCACCATCATCACCACCATCATCACCATCATCACCACCATCATCATCACCATCATCATCACCATCATCATCATCATCACCATCATCATCACCATCACCATCATCATCACCATCATCATCATCATCATCATCATCATACTATCAGCATCACTATCATCATCATCTTCATTTACATCACCATCATCATCATCATCACCATCACCATCATCATCACCATCATCATCATCATCATCATCATCACCATCATCATCATCATCATCACCATCATCATCATCATCACCATCGATCACGGACATCACCATCATCATCATCATCATCATCATCATCACCATCTTCATCGCCACTCTCAACTTCATTATATCATCATTGCTACACGCATTTTCACTATCATTATCATTTTATTTACCGAAGTTTGATGCCGGCTATACTCTAAACAGGACCCTGCTCGCCGGGCAGGCAAACTTCCCATTTTGTATACAACTGATATCTTGCACACCATACCACCTTGCATTATTGCCTGGTCTACAATCTCTGTTTAGTCCCATACTGATTTTGATCCATTATTTCCCAGCCAGCAACCCTACGCCAGTCCTACGTAGATTTCCACAGGATTGATAGGATTATCGCACGGGCGGTTTCCTTACATCAAACCACGAAGTCACAACTAGCGGATCTACGTAAGAACGATGTCTTTCCTTTGTTCAAACTTGACGCCAATCTTGCGTGTCCGATTTCCCTAGCGTAGCCAGCTGGTTTACCTTCCCAGATAGAGCAACAGTTCGCGACGCAGGTTCCGCTCAGACCAAAGGGTTCCAGGAACCTAGTTCCAGGTTTTTTTTTTTTTCCAAAGGTTCTGGAAAATTGCCATGCTACACAGAGATTTCCGAGGCACCGAGAGTTACCAGTATATTACTGTTGGGTGTGTGTTGTCACCGAAATCTACGAAATCGTAGTCTTTGTTGACAGGTTCCGGTGCACGGTGCTCCAGAATTTTGGCAAAAATCATTCTTTCTATCTCTTCTCCCCTTCTCCTTACTTTCTCTCTCCCTCTTTCTCTCACACCCCTTCTCTCTCACTCTCTCTCCCTCTCTTTCTCTCTTTCTGTCTATCCTGTGTCGCGCCCTCCCACCCTCTATCCCTCGTTCTCTCTTTCTTTTTCTTTCTCTCCCCCATCCCTGTCATCACCTTTCTCTCTCTCTCTCTGTCCCTGGCTCCTTCTTCCTTCCCCCTTTCTCTCTCTCTCTTTCTCTCATTCTCTCCTCTTCCCCTCCTATGTAACTCTTGACTTGTCTCTTTCTCTCTCTCTCCCTCAGACTCTCTTTCTGTCATCCGGTGATTCAAGACATTTCTTCCTTCAACGTACCCAAGACCCTTCCACCGCCCACCGTACCCCCCCCCACCCCCACCCCCCTCCCGCCCCTCCCGGTTGAGCGTACAGATCACAAGGAGGTTCATAATAATGATCAAAGCTAACCTAAAGAGTACGCGCCTACGAGTGGCTTTTTAGCTCAAGAAACTGCGTCCATTTTCTCTGTTGATTTTCTGGTCTTTTTGACATTCGCTGGTTTGAACTGAAATGATCCAAGTCAAGCAATCAATGGACATTACATGAAACAACATCAATTCTTCTCAATAAATGAGAAAAAAAATTAATCTCATCCATTTTTAAAGAGAATATGAGAAAGTTCTAGAAATTTCTAGACGCTGGGAACAAATTATTAGCTGATCTCTCTGAAGTCAAAATTGACCAAAACGAAAAAGTTGTATATCTGGCGTAAGAAATAATACCCGAACGATATAATGAAACGCAAACTAAAAGAGAAGACATCAATTTTGACTTTGCCTAAAGCCCTGCTACGACCCCACAGTTTTTCTGTTTTTATTTTATTGGATCTCTCTAAACTAGATTGATGCCGTAATTAAAAAAAAAAAAAAAAAAGCAAAACAACAGAAAAAAAAAAGAACAAACGAATGTAAGAAAGAAAGTAAGAAAAGAAAAGACAGAAAGAAAGACAAAAATGCAAGCAAGCAAGAAAGAAAAGAAAGAAAAGAAGAAAAGAATGAATGAATGAAAGAAAGAAAGAAAGAAAGAAGGAAAGAAAAGAAAGAAAGAAAGAAAATGAATGAATGAATGAAAGAAGAGAAAGAAAGAAAGAAAGAATGAATAAATGAATGAATGAAAGAAAAGAAAAGAAAGAAAGAAAAGAAAGAAGAAAGAAAGAAGGAAAGAATGAATGACAGAAAGAAAAGAAAGAAAAAAAGAATCAAGAAAAGAAAGAAATGAAAAGAAAGAAAGAAAAAAGAAAAGAAAGAAAAAAAAAGGAAGAAAAAAAGAATCAAGAAACAAAAGAAAAAACGAAAGAGAGAGCAAGAAAGAAAGAATGAATGGATGAAAGAAAGAAACAAAGAAAGAAAGAAAAGAAAAGAAAGAAAAAATGAATGAGTGAATGAAAAGAAAGAAAGAAAGAATGAAAAAAAAAAGAAATGTGAAGATCACAACATTTACGACATCAAATAAACCGACTGCTGAAAAGCGATTGACAATTTCACAAGACATGAATGAGCCTTTTCTTAACGGGATCCGATACCGCGGTTGCACTTGAACACGTTTCTCCTCAGCACTGACGCCAGCCAGGCAAATCACAACAAACAAATAAACAATTCCTGCATGAGCAAACAGTACTGGACTCGCCCTGGAGATAATATCGATATTTTGTGCCAATGTTAAATCGACATATCGACATCCAGCTTTTGACACATTATCGATGTGTAGCGTATTCGTTTGACCATGGTTAGCCACGCAGAACATTCTCCTGGCCCACTCTGTCGGCTCTGAAGTTTCCCATGCAAGAGGTTCCTTTGATTCAATATCGATCCGCGATCGATGAGCGGCATACTCTTTTTTTTTCATGATTATTATTTGTTTTGTTTCATTCAATTCAATGATTAAAGTGATGTATTTAATCATAACAGTTAATGAATCAAACGTTCTATTTTTTTTTTTATATAGCGGGCCCTATCGTGAAACGACACAATTGTTGCTCATGAATGAAAAAGTGGCTTAACTCCATTTTCCCAGTTTTTGAGCAAATTGAGTTGGAAAATGTCAAAGAACGTGGAGCATATTATATTGCAGAACTGCACACTCTTCTCAGCACTGCGAGAAACATATCGGCCCTAACCCACCAACCTAAATGTCAAACTCTATGGTGCTCTGCCAGAACTGCAGAAAACCGTAGATTTTCTTAAAATAAAAGAACAAATCTGCAGATTTAGATTGGTGAACGAAAGAAGAAGAAGAAGAAGAAAGTGAAAGAAAATGTGAGAAATATTTATAGAATAGTAATGAACTTTCAGTTTTGCTCAAGTAGAGATAAGAAATCTATACCTTTGTATTACATGGTTTGTATAACTTGTCAGAATGGACACAGTCATAGATTATTCTTGAAGTCCGCTGTTATGGCGTACGTCCATGCCTGATATTTTAATTTTTTTTATTTTTTATTTGTTTGTTTGTTGTCGGCGAAATCTTTAGATCTTTCAGGCTGGTTGTCGCTGGTGCGCACGTGCAGGCACACACATACATACACCTACATACACACACACAAATACACTCTCATTCACTCATACACACACGGCATGCACGCACATCAAGTTTCATGTGTGCATTTAAAAACATAGATCAGCCCCGTTATACCAGAGAGCATGTATGTATAGAGAGGTTTCACTATTGGTCGATTTGCACTGCGAGACACGGGAGGCGCCGTGAAACCACTGTTAGCATGGAGCGAAAAGTAGGTCACTGCGGTAAACAATATCCGTTTGTGCATTTTCACTTGGCGTAAGAGCCTACAAACGGTTGTAAATAGTTCAATCAACCCAAAAATATGAACAAACCACAGTAAACAGATATGCACACTATCTTTGGTGAAGAAAGTCTCTTTCAGTTCTTCAATTTCTTGTTTACCTCTTCGACCTAGTTTTGCGATTTGGCGGAAGTGAGATCTCTCTATACATCTATACTCTCTGATTATACCATGACACAAACACACTCTTACACACACGAGGATCTATCACGTCTAAAAACTATAACGGTAGACACAAAAGTCGACACAAGGGGCCACGGTGGTCTAGAAACAAGGTGCTCCACTCTCATGCCGAAGGGACCGGGTTCAAATCCCGGTCGGTGCAGGCAGGTCGGAATCTTAGGGAGCTTTCTCAAATTTTACTGTCCCTGGTCCTATGGTAGGTAGGATTGAGCACCTAGTCTTCTCGGATAAGGACGAAAAATTCGGAGGACCCGTTTGCACGTTGTGGACGTTAAAGATACCTTGGCAGTTGGAAATCGTGAAGAGCAGGCCGTACAAGGCCGCTGCCCGGGCAAAAAAAACAACCCAAAACAACCAACAAAACAAACTAACCCCTACCACAACAAGAAAAAGCGAGGTGTGAATGCCAAAGGGGGGGGGGGGGGAGGCGAAACTCCTAAAATAAAAAAAACTATACACACAAGTCGATAATATATTTATTGTCTTCTTTTTGCAATTGGTACAAATTAGGGTCCTCTACTATCATAGATGATGTATCTCTTACAGAATGCATAGATGAGAAATATTCCTGGCTAAAAGAATGACCACGACCTAGAAAATGCATCAGACAGAAAAGATTACCTTAGAGATTGAGCGAGATCACTATAATATTCTCTAAATCAGTTACCATTTTAAATAATATAACTTGGCCGATATCCGCAACTCCTAATCAAGCCCTATCACATAATTTCTGGGTAAATTATTTTAAACTTTCCAACTAATTAACTTACAGATTTTCTCAGTCCTTATACTATTTTCTCTCGCGCTGTTTTTTTCTATGGATCTTCTACGAGTACAATATTGTACAACCATGGGCGAGGAATTTCATCTAAAAGGAAAGTGGAAGAGGGGGCTACCGGATTTTGCCACACCCACAGGCACGCACAGTTACACACATCTAGATTGACATACACATATTTCAAAGGTCCAATCAAGAGCCAGCCAGAGAATGTATTTTTTACGAAATAAGATCTTTTGATGTTGATAAAACACTGCTTTCCCTGTCCTACAAAACTGTCATCGAAAGCATTATAACTTATTGTATTATAGCATGGGGAGGCAATGCAAGAGAAAGTGACAAGAATAAACTTAACACACTCATCAAGAAAATAATTATGCAACATGACAGATACGGCATTTTTCAGTTTTAACCATCTACACTCAAATGCTTGTGTGAAGAAATTCATGTCCATCTTAAATGACAGCCACCATCCCCTGTTTCATCAAATTTCTAGATCATCCAAGAGCAACAGAATAATATACATGAAAACACACAGGGAAAGATAAAGAAGATCGTTTTTGCCTACCGCAATTCGCCTCAGCAAGTCTTTTTAATTAGATGTGTGCCACATTTCATTAAGTTTCTTTCCGTGTCACTTCATGTTTGTCTGTTATTGGCTTACTGAGTTTTTTAAAATATATAATGATACGTAAGATATGTGTACCACGTGTGTGCTGTTAAACGTTCTACGAAAAAGAATTTCCCTTATGAGATAATAAAGCGATTCTTATCTTATTTTATCTTATCTTATCTACACATACACACACGGCCACACACTGACACACTCATACATAAACTTCTTCCCAGTCATTCCTTGGCCTGCAATTGTTTTGCTTCTTTGCTTCTATGTTTTTGTCCTTCTTCAGTCCTTCACTGTTTCATCTAATCGTTTCCCTTCAGTCCTTCACTGTTTCATCTAATCGTTTCCCTTCAGTCCTTCACTGTTTCATCTAATCGTTTCCCTTCAGTCCTTCACTGTTTCATCTAATCGTTTCCCTTCAGTCCTTCTTCGCTGGTAAACTTGATCAGCTGACATTTTCCACATGATTTAAAACTAAAAAGCTGAATAAACATGATAATTATAACCGACACCGACACCAAACCAAAAACCACACAGAGACGAAAGAATTCACGCCAAGGGCGAATCTTGA
This sequence comes from Onchidella celtica, assembly GCA_963931925.1. Lineage (NCBI taxonomy): Eukaryota > Metazoa > Mollusca > Gastropoda > Systellommatophora > Onchidiidae > Onchidella > Onchidella celtica. The sequence goes on along the minus strand of OZ007577.1, from coordinate 49,137,398 downwards.
CTTTTTGAAAATCCATTGACACAAAAACGACTCTAAAAGATAACGGATCGCGCCAACCGCAAATCTTACGTTCTGAATCCATTAACACCAAACAAAACCGTCACCGTCATCGGCACCAATGCCGACACGTATTCCGTTTCGGTATTGTGAACGTGTCGGGTATAAGGATTTTCGACTTAAGACTGCTATTTCATCTTTCTAGATCTAGTGCGATAACAGAACCAACAATTTCTTTCCATCTTTAATGAACTGATAACACGCATTATTTCACCCACCATCTTCGGAGTCAGAGAATAAGAAACGAATCAATTTTGCAAGGCTTCGTTTAAATTGTTGTTTCATTTTTTTCTCCTGGATACTTTTGAACTCCCCCCCCCCCCCACCCCCTTCTCATTCAGTACGCGTGACCTCGAGAGTTTACATCACAAAAGGGAAAGAAATCAATAGGAAGTTTATTTCAGCTCCGGGTCATTAATTTGTATTGATGTTTTTCTGTTTGAAACTGCTGAAGGTCAGATAGATTCAGGCTGGTGAATCAGTGCGAGAAATCTGTGTGTTTAAGTCTTTAATTTAGGAGTTTCTCTGCTTTTGGCATTTCCACTTCACTTTTCTAGTTTTTTTTTTTTCATGTTCTTGTTTCTGTGTGTTTTTGTGGCAGGGATGAGTTTTTTTTGGTCTTTTTTTAGAATTTTGCCCCGGCAGTGACCTTGTTCGGCCTGCTCTTCTCGACTTTCAACTGCCAAGGTATCGTTAGCGTGCTCATTGTGCAAACGGGCTCTCGGAGTTTTTCGCCCTTATCGGAGAAGACTCGGTGCTCGGTCCTACCTAACATAGGATCAGGGACAGGAAATCTCCACACACCCCCACCCCCCCAAATAAAATCAAATAAAATTCCAACGTGCCTGCACCGACCGGGGATCGAACCCGGTACCTTCGGTATGAGAGGCGAGCACCTTTGCCTCTAGACCAGGGGTCACCAAACCTTTTTCACAGAGGGCCGGATAACTGACAGACTTACAAGCGCGGGCCGCATAAGCAATCTGTCCATCCCTTAGCTCTAGAAATCCCTGGTTTTATCAAACAGAGTCAAGTACTATGGCGGACCGGATGAACTGACGTCAAGGGCCGGATCAGGCCCGCGGGCCGTAGTTTGGTGACCCCTGCTCTAGACCAACGTGTCACACCCCCTTCCCCCCCGTGCGAGGAGTCTGTCTTTCCCCCAGCTGTCTCAAGGCAGTTTTCAACGTGGTCGAGCTAGTGGTCTGGAAACTCAGACTGAGACAGAACAGACTTAACTCAGGACGTCACCAGACTCAAGGATTGGATTGCAGTATTTTAGGTTTCAAAGCGGATGTCGGTGGAAACTCTCGCAGTGATGGCTGAGATTATTGCAGTTATCTCTCTTGAAAATGTGAGAGGGTGGTCGCCCGTGGTCGGTGGATGGGTAGATGAGTGAGTAAAATTAATGGATGATCGAATGAGTTAGAGGTGTATGTATGGAATTGAATGAATGTGTAAGGGTGACGGATGAATAAGTAAAAGATTGCGCGGGTTATCAGCAATAAAGGTGGGATATGTATTTTTATTTTGTATTTTTGTATTTGTATAACTCTTTAATCCCATTTGGGAAATTTTGCCTTTGTGCCATTGCAGCCCAGTTATAACTGGAGCAGGCACGTCGTCGCCACAGTGCAGCGCCGGTCGGCGGTTTTTTTTTTGGGGGGGGGGGGAGATGAGGGGGGAGGGGGAGGGACTGGTAGAGATGAATTTAATTTAATTTTGCCCGGGCAGCGGCCTGTTCGGCCTGCTCTTTACGATTTCCAACTGCCAAGGTATCTTTAACGTGCGCAACGTGCACACGGGCCCTCCGAATTTGTTGTACAGAAGGGAGAAGGATGAGTGTAATTATAAGTAGATAGATAGATAGATAGATAGATAGATAGGTAGATAGGTAGATAGGTAGACAGGTAGACAGGTAGACAGATAGACAGATAGACAGATAGAGAGACAGATCGACAGATAGACAGATAGACAGATAGACAGACAGACAGACAGACAGACAGACAGACGGATAGATGGATAGATAGATGGATAGATAGATAGATAGATAGATAGATAGATAGATAGATAGATAGATAGATAGATAGATAGATAGATAGATAGATAGATAGATAACCAGACAGGAGTACAAACTTTATGAATGAATGCGTGGATGAATTGGGGTGGGTAGCTGGCTGAAAAGGAAGGCGGGTAGGTGGCTGGCTGGATTGGCGTATCGACGGGTGGTTGTTTAGTTTATATGTGGTTGGATGGTGTGATGGATAAACGGTTGGATGGGTTGATGGACGACTGGTTGGTTTGTTGGTTAATTGATGGATAGATGGATTGATAGACGGATGAATTGATGGAGATATGGATGGACGGGTAGTGGGTATGAGATGATAAACAACGCATTTTGGCATCCTAGCAGATGAGAAGATCATAATGCATAATATTTCTGTGTGCGCGTACGTGTGTCTGTATTCCTGAGTCAGAACAACGTGAGCATAGCGCACGCATGTGAGCATGTTTACAGCAGAAATGCTATGACGTTGAGACGACACGGCTATGTAAATTCACTTCTCATGTTCCACTGTAACGGGGGCTAATACCCCACTCAAGTGAGGCCCAGAGACGCTATAAAACGGCAATGCATTAGGATTGTCAACTGTCGTGTCCAACTTAGGGACATTTTTTCTTAATGTAAGGTGCGGGTATGCTGCTCGTAAACACCGTATTTTCATTTCTCTTAGATGTGTTGTTTAGACATTACATTTTGCTTGTCATATCTGTGTACTGTAGTCAGTGAATTGAGTTAGATTAATGTTTTCTTAAGTGTTCTTGTATTATGGGGACTGGACTGACTTTTGTGTGATACTGTCTTTTGGTCTATCCATCCGTCCATCCACCCATCCATCCACCCATCTATCTATCCACCCACCCATCCACCCCATCCATCCATCCATCCATCCATCCGCACGCCCATCCATCCATCCATTCATCCATCCATCCATCCATCCACCGCCCATCCATCCATCCATCCATCCATCCATCTGTCTATCTATCCATCCATCCATCCTCCATCCTCCATCCACCCACCCTTTCTCCCATGCATCCACCCATTCATCCATCCATCCATTGATCCATCCATCCATCTCCTTCCCTCATTCCATCCCCAAATTTATTCTATTCCATCATTTGTCCAAATTCTGTTCTAGCACCCAAACACTCTCACCTCTATCTCCCTCTATGTTCCACCCCTCTATTCTCCACCCCTCTATTCTCCACCCCTCTATTCTCCACCCCTCTATTCTCCACCCCTCTATTCTTTACCCTACCTCATCCCTACCCTCAGTCTTTCTGCACGACCAACAGCTTCATCTCAACTCCTAATTCTCGCCTCGATCTTAAGCGCAGCTCTATTCGTCAAACATCACACACGACACTTCCCCAACCCCCGCACCCCTCCCACAATTCCGCCTCCCCCTCCCCACCCTCGCAATCAGCGCCTCTGTCAGTACTAAATTGTTGGCCACGATTTCCCTAATTGTTCCATGCCGGTAAGCAAAAGGAGAGAGATCAATTGACTTTTTCTTTGGGGGTGGGCGGGGGGGGGGGGGGGAGAGACTCGGATTTCAGTTTCTTGTTTGAGAAAAATTGGGGGAGAGAGAGAGAGAGAGAGAGACAGAGACACAGAGAGAGAGAGAGAGAGAAAGAGAGAGAGAGAGGTGTGTGTGTGTGTATGGGAAAGAGGAAGAGAGAGACAGAGAGAGAGGGAGTGCGTGAGAGAGAGAGAGAGAGAGAGAGAGAGAGAAGTCGAATGAATGCAGGGGAGAATTTGAGAAGGAGGAGTGGGTAAAACAGGAGAATTAAAAAAGAAGGGAGAGTAAGACAAAAACACGCAAACAGAAAAGAAAGAGAGAGAGAGAGAGAGAGAGAGAGAGAGAGAGAGAGAGAGAGAGAGAGAGAGACATACATATACACATACGCTCACACAGACCCGTGGGAAGAAAGAACAGAGACACCAGTATGAGGTATCTGTGGCGGATGAATAAACCAGAAAGGAAACAATTGAGAGAATGAAACAGAACGGAGAAGAAAAAGACAAAAAAAAAAAACCCAAACATTCGCAGGACACGTTATATCATTCCAAGCCTCCCTATTTGATGCCGGCTTCCCTCCATTTGTAGACCTTGATTTTCATTTTTCTTTTTATGAACAGAAGAACGTAATCTGTCATTACGAGCCAGATAACCCCTTTTTTAACGTGTGTGTTTTATCTGTTATTGATTTTTTTCTTTTTCTTAATTTTAGCTAACCAGCCCAAGGCAGAAATTTCTGCGTCGGAATTTTCTCCATTTCCATTTTTGTAGTAACTGCCGATATAAATGCTATTTTCATGTACAGTGTTTGGTTTCGTAAATAGAGATTACGTTTTTTTCAAATGCATTTGCTATTATGAGAACGCATCGCTATTATGTTACGCCAAGGATTTTGAAACCTGTGGTCCGATGGCCTACGACCTTAATTTATTTGGCCCGTTAAACCAGTTTATTCAGAGCAGCAATGCAATTTAAGATTACAAACCACAAACATGCTGGTCCTGTCATGAAACCACGCAAGTGCAAAGACACCAGCATGTCTTTCAGGGCTAGTGGAATCATACCAGCCATCACGCACTAAGATCAGTAGACGCGAGACTTCGTCAGACACCCACAGTCAGATTGCCGCCTGGTGAAAAGGCTTTTTCTATTGGTGGGCGTAAATTGTGGAACTACATCAGCGTTGACACCAGGAAAAGTGAAAACATCGTCACATTTAAAAATAGGTTAAAAACTGAATTGTTTAGGACTGTTTTCACTGAAACTGAATAATGTTCTGTTTTGGTCTCAGAGGTTTGAGGATGAGAGTAGATCAAGTGTTTGTTAATGTGTGTGAGAGGGAGCATGATGAATTGATCTATGTTGATCCTGTTAACATGTTTTTAATTTTAGTGCAGCGCCTTAGAGCTAATCATTTTTTGTGGATCTGAGGGCTATACAAGTTAATTAGCCTATTACATTACATTGTGTTCTCACTTAGTGGATAAAAAAATTTTTTTTTTTTCAAAGACTGCTTACTAGAATTTCTCCCAGTCAGCATTTCTTCGTCAATCAAACGCAGATTCGCCTAGGATTTCCGTAAATTTGATAGAATTACCATAGGGACGGATTCTCTACATTAAACCGACATCGGTTTGATAGCCTAACCAGTGGATCCATGTAGAAATGATGTCTTTTCCATGAACAAACATGACTTCAATCTTATACGTTCAATTTCCCACACGGTTGCTGACTAGGATATCATTAAAAAAACTCACGGAATGTTTAACAAGACCTACCGCTGTTTACACAGCTTAGATTACCCTAATATTTTACAATGTGTCTTTGTTTTTGATTTGCGGGAGGTCCTTTTCCAGAGTTGGAGACTTGAAATGGTCGGGAAGCGTTTTCTAGGGTTTGCTATGTGTCACTGATTTCAGCCCCGATCCATTTTTATTTCCACGAACGCTGACCCCATGGTGTCTTCACTTTCTACAGATGTAGACATTATTAAACACAGCCCTGTGGGCAGATTATTGCTATTTCATGGCATGTTGACCGTGTACGTAGAGGGCATTAACAGAGGCAGATCCATTAGAAGCACTCACAACTGAAACTAATAAATGGATTTTACATAGGCAAGGCAGGACACTTCAGCTTGTATGTGGTGAAAAGGGAATTGTTTTCTGCAGGTGCTGGGAATGTACCTTCATACTGGGACCAGCGAAAAGTAAAGCGAGACTGAGAAAAGTCCAGTCTACTGCGATATCGTCAGTCAACAACCTGTTGAGCTAATGCATTAATAGAAGCATAGCTTTATCACTTAAGTGTTTGATGATTAAAAAATATGCATATACTTAGACAGTGTCTCTACGTCATTCTGACGTAGATTTACGTACAGTCAGTAGGATTATCTTAGGGGCGGGTTTCATACGTCAAACCTACATCGACCTGATGTCGTAATCAGAGGATCTACGTAGGAAAGATGTCATTCCTGTATGCAAACTTGACGCCAGTCGTACACACATGATTTCGGTATGGTTACTGGCTAGGTATGTATTAAAATAATATAAAATTTAATTATTTTCGTCCTGACCCCACGCAGTTCACGAAGCATAATGAAGATCTACCTCCTTGTCCTTGGCCAAAAACATCAACAACAACAACAACAAACAGTAAAAAACAAAAAACACGTTTTGGAAAGCCCTGAAGTAATGTACATCCCAACTTGGACACTCAGTAATGACAGAAAACTATGTAGCATAATGTTTTAATGACTGTGCACTTTCTCAGAAAGGTCTGAAAACCTCTCAAGGATTCATTCACATTTGCCAATTTAGACATGCGTCATACACCAATCAAATCATATCTTGATGGGCTACACAGTACGCAGAAATGGCAGTTAAATCGATGTGTCCATCCACCATCCAAAATATATATTTTTTAAAATTCCCACCATACACATACAAAAATGCTGTTGTCAGATTTTGCTAACATTAAAAAGATAAATGAATCTTTTTACTGCAGACCTACACCGCAGTTTGGCATTGCATATTTGCTCCGGTCCGTTTTATAATTGGAGATTTGAGAGACACTCGATTTTAACGCTCGTCGACCGACGGTTTTGTTAAGAGGCAGTTGGAGAGTCACCGGATTGGCGTCGAGTCATGGCGACGCACTCATACAAGTCTTGAACATTATATTAAAAATAATAACAGCAACAACACACGACTTAAACCACGTAACTCAGCTGACATTCAACATACACTGATGAGTTCCATCGTTTGGAATATTATGTGCTCTCTGGTCCTCTGTCGTGAAAAAGCATAAGTGTATTCACACAACTGCGAAATGAGACCTCTCTTTTTTTGCCAAAATATTCCATGAGCGCCTCGAAGGAATCAAATGTTACCTTTTACTTTGATCAATGGGCTGTACAAAATTTCAAATATTCATTGAAGATCCACAAGATAAGATAAGAATGACTTTATCATCCTGTGAGGAAACTTGTCTCTCACAGAGTGTTTAAGAGGACTCATGTTACACATATCTTAGGCATCATTACATTGACATATCATAACTCAATAAACTCTATAACAGGCATACATGAAGTGACATCACATGGAACCTTAGTGAAATATGGCACACGTCTACCTGTAATGTCTTGTTGAGGTGAATTGCGGAAGGCAAGAACGATCTTCTGTATCTTTCTCTGTTTGTTTTCATGTGTATTATTCTGTTTGCTCCTGGATGATCTAGAAATTTGATGAAACAGGGGATGGTGGCTGTCATTTAAGATGGATATGAATTTATATAACTAAATATGTATTTAAGATAAGAAATATTCTCAAATGAAATCTTTTTTTGCCTCTGCTGTGAAATTTGATTCTTTGCACGTGTACTGTTTCATGACAAGGCTAGTGTGTTATGCATTTCTGTTTGCGTGCGTCGGTGCGTATGCAAGTGTGTGCATAATAACATATTTGTGTGTGCATTAATGTGTTTGTGCACATGGAAAAATGAAGACTCGACTAACCGCTGAGTAGTTCTCGTTTGTTCTATCTCCATTTTCTGAAAAACTAGAGATCTTTTAGTATGTAGAAGAGGCATAACAAATACATAATTTGACACTCTTGTTTAGAATGTATTGTGGCATTTATCAAGCTGTTTCACAGTTCCCATTTATGCTAACTCCTTATCATAATACCAAAGCCGCAAACGTTTGACGCAGAATTTCTCAGTTCTGCAAAAAGGGGAGTTGGAACAAACAAGAATTAATGTCGCGAGATACATTGTTTTCTTTAAATGAAACAATATTTTCTGCCTTTAATCTTTATACATTCACCCAATCAGTCTCGGGACCAGCTGTGCATTTCGTAAGTTCATGAATTTAATCAACTCGCCTATCACAGTTGTCAGCATGAAAAAAGAAAGGAAACCAAACAAATCTTTTGTCTTAGATTTCCCCGAGGGCTTGTCATGTTCAATTTCTGCCAGTTTGTATCGATATTTCTGTCGCTTTGTTTTTCTTTTACCTTTAATAAACTGGCCAGATTTTTGTAGCTTTTCTGGTAAAAATTGAAACTGATCTTTGATATTGCATCCATTGCTTGTACGATCAAATTCACATCCCATGTAAAAGTTCATATATCATTATTATGAGAATGTTATTAATGTCTAGTTAGAGTGCAGGTTATCTGACATTGAGGGTGAAAGAGGAAAACACAAACACCAGATATTGCGAGACGGACGCTAAAACAGCATAGCAATGGCCGTATCATAAAACCTGGCAAGTGGGATAGACCTAATTTTGCAGGGAGGAGAAGAAATATCTTGTCTTGCGTTTTACAGTATCATTTCTGTTTTATTTCTTACGTGAGGCTTTACTGTACACCTTTTCTTTTTTGGCCATATGTTGCCCATATTTTCTTGCAGCTGGCACGTTCACCATTTTGTTCTGTTTACTAGTAAATCGACAGTTCTGCGAACGAAGACAAAAGGCAGCATTTTACTTTGAGACATCAAAGAATCAGCATAGTTTAGTTGGTATGAGCGTAGAGTTTTATGCATGATATGGTTATCCACAAATTTCAGCGCGGGGACTTCTGGTAGATTCTGAGTTTGCGTTTGACTTTGAGTTTCACGGCGCATCGGCACGAGAACGGCCACTTTGCGCCGTTTACTGTCAATTTGGGTCCATTTTCTTTATTTATATTTCGTATTCAGAGCTGTCAAGTTTGGCATATAATTAAATACATTCATATCATTTTAACTCATTGGTAAAATTCTACAAAAAAAAATATGTTTTGTACAGATCTAGGAAAAAGTTTTGTAAACGAGTGTAAAAGTTGGTAGTGTCTCCTTCCGTCCTAGCATTCTGCTAGTTCAATCTACCGTCTTGCGTTTTCCTGGCGTAATGATGGCCGTTATTGGTGTCGACATGTTTTCTCTAAGTCAAACTCAATCCACGAATTTCAGCGAGTTAATAAAGACAGACGGATTTATTTCTGTTTTTTTTTATATAAATTCCTAACTTCATACTTAGTAACACTTTTTGTTTTTTTCACCGTCTTGGCTCCCCCCCCCCCCCCCCCCCCGGGGTAAATTTTGCACTAAAATGCGAGACACTGCCGTGTGTCGTATTCTGCCAGCCATGGCTACAGGCGTGAGATGCACCAATACCAGAGCTTTATTTCTTGATTTAAAAAAAAAAAAAATTTTTAAGACAGGTTTTTATTTTAAAGATGATTATTTTGGTATCAGACCAATTAAAATATTACGTCAGCACCGGAGACTTCATTGTGCTGATCAGTGACATTGAAAAGCGTGTTGTCAGACAGTCTCCCCCCCCCCCCTCCCATGAAGATATAGCCACGAGGTGCCCACGCACATGCGCTCCTGCCAACACACACACACACACACACACACGGACACACACGGACACATAGATACACACTTAGCATACACCTACAGACACGCATACACCCAAGATCACACACACGCACACTCATTTACAGACGCATATGGCGACCTTAGTTCTGGTTTGTTCCAACCCCACTTTTTGGCACAACTGAGAAATTCGATTATTAAACGTTTGCGGCTTTAGTATTATGACAAGGAGTTAGAATACATCGGAAATGTGAAACAGCTTGATAAGTGCCACAACGCATTTTAAACAAGTGTCAAAGTGTGTATTTGTTACACGTCTTCTACATACCAAGAGATCTCCAGTTTTTCAGAAAATGGAGATTAAACAAACAAGAGCTGAGGTTGCCATAATTACGTACACGTAAATGTACGATGTCGACAGACAGACAGACACACAGACACACATACCCACAACCTCGAGATAAAAATGGCCACCCGGCCAAAGCAGCAGTGTTTATTTATGCATTCACGTTACTTCTAGACCAGCGTTAGTTTAGGTTTGGAACACTCCACTCACAATGTCCACCCAGTCCTAGTGTGACAGTACCCTCACGCATTTCACGTTCATCAACATCTTGGGGGGGGGGGGGGGGGTTCAACCTATATTGCTTTGCGGCCCATTTCAAAACTGTGATCTCCACCTGAACCCCCCCCCCCCCCATAAAAAAAAACAAAAACCCAGAAAACACACGATCAATTTAAGTTATTCTCTCCTCTGTCTCTCCCTCTCTCTGATCACACACACACACTCACATACTTATACGTAATATAGAAAACGAAAGTTGTTAGGGGAGCGCAGTCTAATTACAAAGCCAAATAGAGAAAATACCCAGTTGTGTTCATTTGCCAGCAATGGCTTATAATGTAAAATACCACGTGCCGCTAACAACAGCCAGAGAAAAAACAGAGGTGGGGGGGGAGTTTCGTTAGTATTTTTTTTTTTTTTATATTCTACTCGCCACCCCCCTTCCCCCGAAAAAAGTCTTGTCTACCCCCCTGGGGATCATGATCCCACAGATTGAAAAGTCTTGATCTCTAGAAATATATTTCTCTGACTGTCGGTTGACAGAGACGGATTAAGTTTGCTCAGCTACAAATTCTGTTTTATATACCTCGTGCATGACATAAATATTCTACATACCCCGGGAATCGTCCCCCGCCCCTGGCACAAGCTTCTCTTGCGATCGGGTTCTTTTTACCCTACTCCTCCCAACCTCTTTGCATCTTGAGGATGGTGGAACCCAGTGGTTCCTAACGTGAGGGATATACCCACTCCCCCCTCCCCGGGCGATTTTGATTTGCGGGGGGGGGGGGGGGTGAAAATGACGGAAAAGGGCGATAAGGGGCGAAAACGATAACACGAAAAGGTGGGGGGGGGGGGTGGGGAGCAGAAGCATGAATGGACGTCGATTTGGGGGAAAATACAGGGTAGCCACAGACTTGTTCAACAACACGCTTAGATGGGTTTTATCAGAGAGTATGTATTTATAGAGAACTCTCACTTCCACCAAATCGCTACGGTAAACAAGAACTGAAAGAGACCTCCTTCACCAAAGATTATAATATTATCTGTTTACTGCACTTTGTCCATATTTTGGAGCTGGTTGAAACTATTTAAAGCCGGTTGTAAGGTCTTACGCCCTGTGGAAATGCACAAAAAGGATATTGTTTACCGCAGCGACCTACTTTCCGCTCCATGCTAACAGTGGTTTCGCGGAGCCTCCCGTGTCTCGCAGTGCAAATCGACCAATAGTGAAACTTCTATACACATAGGCGTACATACTTTCTGCTTTTATGGACAGAAAAGGCATATGTTTTTTTTTAGTGCATTTGATAAAGAATGTTTTTCTGTCTTATAATGAATAATCAACGTGCCTATTGTCATCAGTGGAACTTTGAAAAAATTAACATGAAAATTTGTGTATGTAGTCTGTCTCATTGAGAAATGTCTCTGTTAAGTTTCAATAGGGGTTTTAGGAAAGGAGGGGGGGGGGGGGGGAGTGGAGAAGCGGTGAAAAAAAATTGGAGCCCAGGTGGATGATTGCCTGAGAAAGGCTGAGAACCACTGGCGTAAGGTCCAAGGGATTTCTCTCTTTCGCTCACGCCGCACACACCCTCCTTTGGCATCTGCTTATGACTTAATCCGTGGGATCGTTCAAAAGCTCCGAATATGATCAAATCTGATAATTGTGTATTCTCTGTACGGTGTATTCGTTCTGTATGTCCCAAAGTCCCCTCCCCCCCCCCCCCCCCCCGCTTCCCGCCCAACCGTCCAACTGGCCACCCCCCCCCCCTCTTCCAAACTTGGGATCTGGAAGGATTTGGTTTACTAGCAACAAAGGCGATAGATGATTTTTTTTTTTTACATGAAGAAAACTAGACTCACTGGAGCCGGGTAAAGCGTGAACAGGGGCGGATAGACAGGTGGGTGTATGGTCAAGGAATAGAGGGTGGTAAGGTGAGTATGTGTTGAGGGGGGGGGAGGTTGGATGACAGGCGAGAGTGAGTTGATAACCCAGGCACTATTCCTAAGGAAATCCAACCCTTGGGATTGACATCGTTTGCACATTGGAATGACAACATGCTTATGACATCACCCCGACGACAGTTTGATGTAGGGAAACTGGCATCTACGGTAATCTTACCATGCCTTACGGAAATCTTCTGCAAGTCTTCGTCTTCGGAGGAATGCTGACTGGGAAGTTGAAAGGTTGGAAGATTTGCCATGATACCTAAGCTAAAGTTAACTTCTTTACTTCAGAAGTGTAAGATCCATAAAGAATGATGGCGGCTATACATTGCAGTAAAGTGAAGTTAAAAGTGAGAATTGTGCAGCTTGTTTAACAGAGAGTATAGATGTATAGAGAGATCTCACTTCCACCAAATCGCGAAACTAGGTCGCCGTGGTAAACAAGAAATTGAAGAATTGAAAGAGACCGCCTTCACCAAAGATAGTGTGCATATCTGTTTACTGTGGTTTGTTCATATTTTTGGGCTGATTGGAACTCTATAGAGCCGTTCGTAAGCTCTTACGCCCCGTGGAAATGCACAAATGGCTATTGTTTAAGGCAGTGACTTACTTTCCATTCCATGCTAACAATGGTTTCGCGGAGCCTCCCGTGTCTCGCAGTGTAAATCGACCAATAGTGAAACCTTTCTATACATACATGCTCTCTGTTGTGAATAAATTGTGTTTATTAATCTGTTCTAAGCAAGTAAAGATTAAAAATAATGTGGATAGAGAACTAGAGGGAATGAGATGAGAAATAATTATGATAAAATCGGGTTGTGCTGCAAAAGCTACGTCATGGTTAATGGATCGACAGTCTAACAGACAGACTGAGGATCGATTGATTGGATATCAGCCAGTCAACCAGCCAGTCAGTCACTCAAACTGTGAGTCAGTGAGTAATTGAGTCAGTCGGTCAATCACTTACTCACTCGGCCAGTCAGTCTGTCGGTCAGTCAGTCAGTCAGTCAGTCACTCAGTCAACTCACTCACTCACTTCCTCACTCACCCATTCACTCACTCACTCACTCACTCACTTACTCATTCGCTCACTCACTCACTCACTTATTTGCTCACTCACTTTTTCACTCACTCATTCACTCACTCACTTACTCACTCACTCACTCACTCATTCATTCATTCACTTACTCATTCACTCACTCACTCACTCACTCACTCACTCACTCACTCATTAACTCGCTCACTCACTCACTCACTCACTCGATAGCTCACTCACTCACTCACCCACTCACTCACTCACTCACTCATT